>VZTU01017122.1:0-31408 GCA_013400835.1 Zapornia atra | reverse complement strand
AAAAAAAAAAAAAGGAAGAAAACATCTTGCAACTGCACAAAGATGCCTTCAGACTCTGCAGAAAAGGTGTGGATTTCCTCCCACTGTTACTAAAAAGCAGGAATATAGGAAAGGACATTAATCAAGTTTCTTTTAAAAAGTTAGCATTCCATAACATCCATTTAAATCATTGTGCAACACTGACTGAAATCTTCTCTACATTCCTTTTCTACCTGAGAAATATTACTCAACACCTACATAAATTACTTTCATCTTTAATTTCATGCTTTCTGTGAGATATCACCCAGTCAACTAGTTGCAGATTTTTTGATCGGGATTATCACTACTTCATAATTAGTCATATGCATATGTCACAAAGCTAGTAATGCAAACATAACCATCTCTCCATCAAGAAAGTAGGACTTCTTACACCTCACTTCTCTATCATAAGTTAGAAATGCACATATGTATGCATTCAATCAAAAAAGTGCACAGAATCAAGTGATAAGGCATTTGAGTATACAGATGACCATCTGGGGTTCATTTGCTGCAGTACTGTGCATATGCTGTACGAGCAGCAATAAATGATCAAACTGAGATAAAACTTTGATTTAAAATTCTTATTACCCAACTCATTCTACTGGTCAGCAATACAGCCAGTGTTTGATTTATACCACCGATGAAAGAAAGAGAAGAGGAGACTGAGGGGTGACCTTATTGATGTTTATAGATACGTAAAGGGCAGGAGTCAGGAGGACGAGGCCAGGCTATTCTCAGGGATGGCAGTGACAGGACAAGGGGCAGTGGGTGCAAGCTGGAGGAGAGGAAGTTCAATGTGAATATAAGGAGGAACTTTTTCTCTGTGAGGGTGACAGAACCCTAGGACAGGCTGCCCAGAGAGGTTGTGGAGTCTCCTTCTCTGGAGACATCCAAACCCACCTGGATGCGCTCGTGTGGGATTTAGTCTGGGTGATCCTGCTCTGTCAGGGGGGTTGGACTAGAGGATCTTTCGAGGTCCCTTCCAACTCCTAACTCTCTGTGATTCTGTGAAAACCTAACTGCTAACACAGCCAAAGTGCATATTTTTAAATTTTAATATAGAACTATGCATTTTGAATGATGAACATACCCTTCACACCTTACCTGGCATGACAGCAGCTTGCTGAGTGGCTGAATCTGTACTGAAGGAAAGGCGACCGCCTTTGGCCAATCTATCACAGAAGAGGGTGATGTTCTTCTTCAGTCTGCTAGTGTCTTTGGGCATGCACAACTGGTTGCTGAGAGTCAGAGCCTGTTCCTTAGAGCTCTTTGATAAACAAGTTCTTAACAAGTAAGAAATGGCAGCATCCACAGTTTCTTCCCATCCCTGGATTAAAGGAAAGGAAATTAAATGAAGTTAGGTGACCTGTATTATGATGTAGTGTATTAAAAACAAAGTAACAAATCAAGGACTAAGAATTTTCAAATTATACCAACATGTAAAATATAATTTGGGAGTTAATGAGTGTTAAGAACAACCTCTTCTTCAGCTTGTACAAGCAAAAACTTCCCCAGTAAGCCTGGAAAAAGACCCACATACTTCCCCCAATACTCACAGAAAAAAAATTAAATAATAATAATAGTAACTTCAATAATAATAGTAGCAGTTTCAATAATAACTTGTAATAGTAATAATAACAGTGACATCACAGTTAACTTCAGGAGTTGTATTAACAACTGAAGTCCCTGTACGCAACATTTAGAATTAAGAACAGAATTGAGCTGCAAATACAAACTTCATACATAGTATGTAAAATTATGCTGAAGGTATGTCAAGGCCAGGAATGAGATCCTTCAGAATCTCATTTTCTGATTATAAAATTATATCCATAGTCAGATTGTCTAAGATTCTGACAACACAAAACACCAGGACTGCAACACAAAGATGGATACTGAATATCTGCAGCTATCAGACCAATTAACCCTAATTTCCCTCAGCGTTAGCATAGGTGTCAGTCCTCTGACAGACTGGGACTGAGACTTCTAACAGCGTAGTATGAAGCTGTAAACATTTGAGAAAAGCAGCTTAGTAATCAGTTGAGTTAAAACAAGCAGCTATCTATGAAGCCGCATTCAGAAGAAAAAGCTATGTTCAGTGTCATATTCAGTATACATACTTCCACAAAATCAAGTGTTCACTCCTACAAATAACTCCCTGTAAAAGTATCTTTTCATAAGAAACCTTGAAAAACCATTTTAAAAGTTAGGTTCAAGTACTATGATCTGTACTATGGTTTTCAGTGACACAAACAAATCAAAGATGTTCCCTCAAGAATACTAGATAACAGAAGTCTTATTATTAGGTTAACATGTAAAACCTAATATATCCATCTCATTTATGCAGCATGCAATGCAGAATTGACTCTTCTTGATGCATTCTGTAATCTTAAATTATGCTCTATGATGACACCATGTGATTAATGCAAAATATCGATAATTAATGTACCTGCAAGTCAGTCACAAAGCCCATTCATGCCTTTTCATTCGGTTTCATTCAGTTTTACAGAGCCTGGACAGAGATAGCAACTAACATGAAGGGCTATGTGGTCTGCTAACTTCTGGGCTCATAACACCTCTTTGCATTCAGCTACCTGTAAGGAAGTTTTATATATGCACTGCCTACATATGCAGGGAAGTAACACTCAATCACTGCAGTATTAGTGTCACTCCTGATTGGTTGGGACTTACTTTGGCAGTAATCTTTATTGACTTTAGAAGTTTGGAGGCTACAGTTTGGAAC
Organism: Zapornia atra; assembly: GCA_013400835.1. Classification (NCBI taxonomy): domain Eukaryota; kingdom Metazoa; phylum Chordata; class Aves; order Gruiformes; family Rallidae; genus Zapornia; species Zapornia atra. The sequence goes on along the minus strand of VZTU01017122.1, from coordinate 28,650 downwards.
CACCCAGCTCCGTCTACTGCTGAGCTAACAACAGAAGGTAACACCAAGGTAGCTCTTTACATGGCGATCATTTGGGCAGAACAAAAAGAAAACTCACATATCCAGCTGTAGTTAATACAACCCCAAGATCTATTGTTTTTATGCTCCTCATGACACATTCTACTTGACTGAAAACAGTTGTCTGAACAGCAAAATCAGCTACTTATCCAAATTTCCATGACCAGTGTAACATCACTTGTCCCAATTTTCAAGAATGATGGTGTAAACACTGTTGGATTCTACTGTCAAGCAAATCAGTTTTATCAATTTATTAGATACACATAGCTTTTGTGAAGGCTAGGGTACTACTTTCAACTCTCAGAGAAGCCAAGTCCACCACTCCTGACCTTTCTGCTTCCTAAGAACAGTCCTGGGCCAGAGGCTTACTAGGAGTCGAATACATCAGTGAGACCACATAGCCATATGCACTTCATCCTGGTCCAAATATACACTATTGTTACAGTGTGTCCTGAAAGTGTGTTTCATGTGTAGAAAATGCAAACATTTTCTACACAGGAACACGATCAATTAGTGGCATTTTCCTAGTCAACGTTTGCCTTTCCTGACTGCAGGAGCAATTACATTAATCTACCCTCTTATCTGGATCTCTTCCTTAAAAAAAATGCAAATTAGAAAAATAATGCTAGTCATCAATGGTATGGTAGCTTAACATTTTTCAAATATTCTAGAAAGAGTCCATTGGAGTGTAATCCATCCACTGACCTGTGTTACTGACAGGAAATAATCTATTCTGCAGTCAATTTAAAGAGGTTAATGAGCTGGTAAATGCTGTCTACATTCCCACATACTAGGCAATGAAATTTAATATGTACAAAGCATCAAAAACAGTCAACCCAAACACTCCTAATTATACCACAAGTCATGAAAAATAAGACAACATAACATAAGAATCTTGAGTTTCACTAAAAGACAAAGAAACACATGATTAACCGGTGTCACCATACAGTAGCCAAGAAGCCGACCAATATATCCCAAATAAGTTATATGAATGCAAGTAAAAGGAGCATTTAAATAAGGAGACTGAAATACAAGCTAATGGAAGTCAGGAAATTAAAAGCAGCTAGTATTCTGTCCTTGGCTCACACAGGTATGTTTTACTTTGTACCATACCCTTAACATTTTCCAACCCTTGTTCTTGTAATTTAATTTCCATGTAAAACTGGTTTCTCAGTAGACCATAAAACTATCTTCTCAAATTCAAGGAGTGTTGACCTAATAAGTCTAGTCAAATCCAAAGCAGCCCTTATGATTAGTAAAAGAGTATGCAAAACTACCTCTACATGAAAAAAAATTTTAAATGATGGCAATTGAAATTATTTTATACAACTAAGAATCAATGGCTGCAAATAATGTTAGCAATTTTTATTGGTGCAAATGAGAGAATTGAAGGAACAAGAAAAATTCTTCACCCCTTAAGCATTAAAAAAAAGCTAAAAGATATTTGGAAATTAATGTGTTCCAGTCTGTAGACCACACTGAAGAATGAGTCTACATCCCTAGTTGTAACATTCAAGAATGGCTTTCTGTGTAGTATTCTGCATAGATGAGGTCTGAGAGAAACACCTTTGACAGAAGTGTGACCCCAGTAATCCATCATCCTGTGACCAGCAAGCATTGCCGTAACTGCCATAACAAATGTCCAAATGTCCGTTAACGCTCACAGAAAGAGGTATCGTTAAATAAGGCAAATTCTTCATTTTGACTGTAGCACCTAAAATAGGAAAAATATTTACCAATTTAGCTTTTTAATTAGGAAAGGCTTGGCTTCATATTTTGCATATATATGTTATTTTTTCCTGGTAGGTAGTAGGAAGAGCTGGTGCTTTCTTTTTACCAAATTATATACACTGCAGGAATCTAGAGACCTTATACAGGTTTGTGAAACTAGCAGGACTAAGACTGCTCTTGTACATGTAACATATATTCCAATATATTCCATATATGTTATCATCAAGGATCCCCCGGTGTCATGGCATAACTGAGTGCAACTGTCATTATATATTTGATCTCACTTTGGCATAATGTTTAATCTAGAGTAGGTGATTTTTTAGAAAGAGTTTTACGTTCTACTATTTGCTGAACAAGAAGAAACCTTCAAAAATTATGTTCCCTGTGGGGAAAATGACTTAACCTACTGTAATTTGCAAGTTCTAGACATAAAAAAAAAAATGGAAGCATGTGAGATTTCACACTGCAGATAAACTGTCAGGCTGTAGAAAGGGAACCAATCCTGTGACATGATATGCAGGTGGGGAATGTGGTTTCCAGTGAAGTCAGATTGCAGGCCCTGTTGGGAGGCACAGCCCTGTAGCTTGCTGTTTGATGGCAAGTCTCCACACTCCAAGAGTTCAGCTGGTCAAGACACAAGGCCAATTAGGCATACATAGGGGCAGGGTCCAAGAGGAGGACTTCAGTACTGTTGTTAACCTGTACTTAGGCAGATAATAAATAAACTGAAAAGTTGACCTTTCTTCATATTGTTCAATACTAGACTTTTAAGACATTGAAGGTTTTGATACACAAAGCACTGATTTAGCTTATGGCAAACACACATCTAGAGAGCCAAGTCAAGCCTCATCCAACTGATGAACTCTATAAATACGTTGATTTGACTAATGATTGAGAAATAGTGGGCAGTGAAATTGTGATTGGCAAGGATAGCCTGAAGGTCAATCTTAAACATATAAAGGGTGGATAAAACCTAGGTAAAGGGTTTTTTAAATGTTTATCAAGAGCTCTGAAGTTATGACAGCATAATACTCATCAAGTATTACCTGGACCAGATCATAGCAACTAGGCATACAGCTGTGTAGCTTTGTAGAAACAGCCTGTAAAATACTATTTAAATCTTTATTCTGAATAGTTAAAAACTATCATTACATTGAATATGTATGTTTCCAAAAGACTTTTGCTAAAGCAAGTCTACTGAGATAGATTTTGTCTTGTAAGAAAAAAAAACGGTAACAGATGTAAAGAATAGTTTTACTTTCAGATAGTTCTCAGGCTTTAAAAAGAACACACACACATAAGCAAAGATGCAACTGGGAGACAGAAAGGACCACTGGGATGCATTGAGAATGAATGCTCAGATTTTATGACTTTCCTTTAGTACTCTGCAATTGTCAAACTCATATAATGCAGCAGAGCTTAAATTCTACAACAGTTCTGAACACAAAACGTTCAGGAAACATAAAGACCGAAGCATGGAAACTGGAACAGGTAGGGATTTTTGTGAACTTTGAAACTTGAACTAGTTCATGACATTGCACCATAACACAAGTCAAGTTATAATTTATATACACAGTTATAACCAGATAACTCTATTTTAATATAGTTAACCATCACAGAATCACAATCTATGCTAAACCATATCCTTAAGTACCTGATCTATCGTTTTTTTAAACACCTCCAGGGAAGGTGACTCAACCCCCTCCCTGGGCAGCCTGTTCCAGGCCCTGACAACTCTTTCGGTGAAAAATTTTTTCCTGACATCTAATCTGACCCTGCCCTGGTGCAGCTTTGTGCCATTTCCCTTTGTCCTATCTCCTGTCACCTGGCTGAAGAGACCATTGCCCACCTCTCTACAACCTCCTCTCCAGTAGTTGTAGGCAGTGATAAGGTCCATAAAAAGCAAATTTTGCCCAGCTATTAGTCTTTTTCAGTGTTTTTCTTCTCTTGATATAAAAGATGAGCAAAGGGGTGTCTTTGAAGGTAAGCCCACCTTAGTTCACTTTGTGATGTTTAATATAAGTATGCAACAGGTAAGAGGAATTAACTATTGTACCCGTCAATTGGTGGAAGCATCCTTGTTATAGGAGAGGAAAAAAAGACGACAGCGATGTAGATGTGTATATACCAGCCCCATAAAAGACATTATTTAGTTTGGAGGTTATACCTACAAGGTTTGAAAAGACACAAAGTTAACTATTTACTCTGCAAAACAAAGAAACACTGTTCTAAAAGTTTCAAGATTGGTTTTAACTGGGAAATGCTTAGAGAACCACAGACATAGAGTATTGCTTTGACTTGAGTTGAGAGGTGAATGTGCTGCCCCCTCACAGTGTGTTTACACCAAATACACACAAAGGTCTGGAGGTTACTGAAATCTTTGCCATCACTTAGACTCTGGTTAGAGAGCTTCACACAGAAGTCTCTGCCCAGAAGTCTAACAACAACGACTTTCAGAACCAGTTCCATTCTTGTACAAGCTAACACAGAAAAGCAGTAACTTCTCAACAAAAGCTTGCTAGTGATGTAAGCATACTATGTCACAGTATTACTCTAAAATGGATAGATGTTTTCATATTTTCTCTGTTAGGCCATTTAGTTTTGCTTCAATTAAATTCGTCAGTTGCTTTTAGTAAGGGGCTTGTGATCATCAGGGAAAAAAATCTTTAACATTTCATAAGACCCACAAAAGCAAGAAAAAGTATAAATAGAATAGCTACTTCAATTTGTGGTTATGATATTTCCCATTATATCCTTAAAATCCAAGAATACAGACAACTTTGACAGGGATCTCTTGGAAAGAGTCCAGTGGAGGGCCACAAAGATGATTGAAGGCCTGGAGCAACTCCCCTATGAGGAAAGGCTGAATGAGCTCAGGCTGTTCAACCTTGAGAAAAGAAGACTGAGAGGGGACCTTATTAATGTTTATAAATATCTCAAGTGTGGGAGACTGAGGGAAATGGCCAGCCTCTTTTCAGTGGTCTGTGGGGACAGGACAAGGGGCAATGGCTGCAAGTTGGAGCACAGGAAGTTCCGCACCAACATGCGGAAGAACTTTTTCCCAGTGAGGGCGACAGAGCCCTGGCACAGGCTGCCCAGGGGGGTTGTGGAGTCTCCTTCTCTGGGGATATTCAAGACCCATCTGGACGCCTGCCTGTGCAATATGAGCTGGGGAGCCTGCTTTGGCAGGGGGGTTGGACCCGATGATCTCTGGAGATCCCTTCCAAACACTACAATTCTGTGAATTCTATGAATCTGTGACTCTTCAAACCGGAATAACTGCAACCAGCTGAACTCCACCCTAACAACATCTGTTGCAATGCATCTAGAACACCTCAACTCACTATACTTGGAATTAAATTAATAATTTTTGGCATACAAATGCACATTGAAGTACATTAAAATAGGATAGCAATTTGGATTATTACCCAAATAATCAGAGAACATATAGAATTACATGCTAAAGTAAATTGATAGATATAAAAATATTTCTTAGAGCTCATTGAAAGGTAGATAGTCACAGACGGACGGTTCATGCCAGTAGGATTACAAGTGTTCCATACTTGGCAAAATATGTTAATTCTTTGACAAGAACCTTCTCAAAATAGACTCAAGATCTTTGGAGACAATCTTTTAAGTTACATGACTTCATTACTGCTCAAGAAACAAGTCACTTTGCCCACAGATAGCTTCTATTTCTAATTTATTTTACAAAGTGAGATGAAAAGACTTAATTTCACTCAAACACTATGGTTACAGAGCTTTTTTAAGCAACAAAAAAACCCCTTCTGTAAAAATGGAGCAAAACACTTTATGCAGGTAACTGCAAAAAAAGGGAAATAAGTCAGATTCCTACAGAAGTTTGTATGCAGTAGTGCTTGCTAACAAATATCTTTGTAAGTTTAAAGTACAATAAAATTAATTCAAAATCCTTCACATAAGATGCCATTGACAGGAAACTGCATCATCTTTGAAAGAAGATTAAAATATAGTAGTACTAAGATGACAGCTTCTCTGACCTGGAGTTAACCTGGACCAGGTTACTGGTTGGGGAAGGAATGCTCTGTAGGAAGCAGACCTGGACACGTGAGCAGAAATAAGTGGCTTTTGTAAGAGCTCAGAAATACTCTAGGGCTAAGGACATTCCAGGGGAAGGATGGGTAGACAACGTGGAAAGTGGTAGAAAAAAGAGACTGTGAAAGCCGAGTTTGAAAACAACTGGTTTATGGAATCAACAGAACTCTAGGGATTGTGGAAAATTTAGTTAGAGAGCTACAAATTAATACTATCTATCTTACATGTAAATAAATCATTCTAATAGCACATCAAACATGTACAAGATTGTTCCTAAGTTGTGTTCATGAGCCAGACAGATATTTGGTTCTGCATCTGAAGAAGTCTCCCTCGGAAAAACCTGTATTTACTTTGAAAGCCTTTATCTCTATTAATATTAGTCCTAAGGCAACAGCCATTTTTCAAGCTGCCTGTGAAGTAATTTATCCTGGAGTGATAGCCAAGACAGTTCTGAAAGAATTCAAATGCAATGTGAAACATACTGCAAAAACTATGCAAAACTGGTGTAAGCCAAATTGTGGAAATTCTTACAGCTGCTAACTCAGGAATTTGCCTGGCTATATCTTAATTCTTGATTTTAGTCACAATAATGGCTTCATCAGCTCTCAAAAATGCTAGAATACTTGGAAGCTCACCTTACTGAATGACAACACTGGCATTTATGCTTAACCAAACCATCAAACAAGAGGTTTTTATATCTCAAAGAGTTGTATATGCTACTTCACATCAGCCAGATGTGTCTCAACACTTTTTTTTCCCCCACAGTGATTAAAAAAAAATCTTATTGGTACACATACAAACTGCTAACCCACTAATCCAGGGCTAATGAACTGGTAGTCTCCAACACAGGCACAGCCGATTAGCCAGTTTTGCCAGGATTTCATTGTGCTACCACTCATCCTAAACCACATTCTTCAAGCATATTCTGTATTTCTGACCTGTTTGTCTCAAACAGGAGGGAACAGCCACAGCAGCCAAGAAGATGGCATGTGACATTCACCTGTCCTGACAGAAATGGAGCTGATAAACTTTTCTTGTGAGTGCCCCTGAAAAAATTACTGCTAAAAATTAATATTTAAGGCATTTACAAGACCTTTTGAACAGTATGAATAGCATGAAAGAAAAAGCCAAGTCAGCACTCTGTATCTATATAGCACTCAGAAAAATGTGATAAAATATTACTGAAGTCTTAATGCATTAAACTAAACAGTCTCAAAAAACACCACATTTTTTAAGATGTATGTGACAGTTGAATTATCCTTGAACAATATCAATACAGGTTTCTTCAGAGTGCATTAAAAATGCCAGTCTAGATTATTCTTGACTTTTCTACAAATTCACTTTTGTATTAAAAAAACCTAAAAAACCCCCAACAAACCAACCCAGAAGAAACTCCAAATTCCTACCACTGGAATATCTAAAAAGCAGGGAAATGGTAAAATCCTACAGACTGGTGGAATTCAGGTCTGATGAAAAAATCCAGACAAATGACTCAAGTTTAAATGCATTCCAAATCAATTCAGTGCCTAAGTGGGACATTTGCAGTGCAGGCACAAAAGAAAATGCACCAACTGAAATTCTTACACTAATCCTGCTCTCTCTAATCATATCAACCTTTAAATGAAATACTAAATTTAACTTCCCTCATATTAACTGATCCAGCTTTTACTTCTATTTTCATGTAAGATTCTGCAAATTTCTGTTAGAATGGAAGTAAGATGAAAGTAGTATCTAAATGAGGCTAGAAGCTGAACATCCTAGACAAGGTAAGAGACAGAACAACTAAGAAAATTAATAAGATACATAGTTCTAGAAGAATAGTTCAAAACAGTAGATGAATCCATTTCATTTCCATTCAAGCAAATAATTGTAGGCAGAAAAGCATCCTTATTTGTGTGATGGTACTCCGAAGCCTTAGCCTATAGCAAAGATCTACATTATAAGCATTTTAATCTTATGAAAGATTAGGGTTTGATGTACTTCCCTACACCAAAGAAATTACAATTTACTTCAAGCACAGGGCATATAAGACAAATGCAAAACGCAAGGAAGTACAGGTTAACATCTTGATAACTCTGACCATGTAACAACTGTCTCCTGAACAATTGAGCTCTGTAGGGATCCTGATACAACTGGTATTTAAGGTATAAAAGATTAAAGAGTCTCTGAACAACAAATAGAGTACAAAAAGGAATCAAGACTTATACAGGAAACTGTATGAGATGTCATTACAATATTTATTGAACTGGTCTGAGCACAGATCTGTGCAGAGTTATTGAACAATAACTAGTCATGCTAGCAACTGTTTCAAAGCTACTCCAAATCCAATTCAAATATTAATACACTCAGGGTACTAGATTGTAAATATCAGCTTTAGAAAAAAAGCCGTTGTGAGGTTTGATTTCTTTTTTAAAAAATTCTGCCACAAATACACTTGTTATTTCTGCACAACTGTGCTGTAGTGGCCAGTGATGATAGAAACATAACTTTGTCCAATGTAGAAATGTATTTCTTTAATAGAAACTCCAGCAGCATAAACAACTCTCTACAAAAGCTTTTTTTGAATCCTGCTATTAAATGTGTATTCATATCCCATGGCAACTTCACCTGAGAGAAATCTCTCTGACAAGATTCTTCCCTGAAAAATACACTTGGCATTTAAAGGTTTATTCTTTCTCTGGTTATTTTTGCTCTCTGAAGCACAATTCAGAGTGAACACTTCTGCACGAAGTACCAGACTAATAGTTTCTGGAGGATTTAAATAAAGATTTGCCAAAACTTCCTTCTCTAAGGTATGGAAGGAAAGCGGAAAATGCACGTGGCTTAGGAATCAAAAGTGTTTCAAAAAAACAACTTATAGAATATGCAGTATTTGTCTTTTAGGAATGGTACTCCTAAACTATTGCTTCGCCAAAGATGATCTGGAAAAATCATAATGTAGAAGTATTAAAGTAGTGGGCGTTTCAGGAATCTAGAATATTGAGTATTACTAAACAAAGGTTCTGAAAGCCGAGTTCCACCACAATGATGGCCTCTATGATTCGGGCTGTTAGTTTATTTTTCAAGTCCAATTCAGAAGAAAGTCCTGCTCACAGAACAAAGTTACAATTATTAGTGGTTGTAGGATGTTGTATATCAATAAAACAACTGATAACACAAAGAGTGTTATACCTGCAAGAAGGCAGACCCCTTCCAAGTGAATATCATAATCATAATGTTTCTACAGCTCCCTAAGCCTTCCATACTTATGGGTTTAGTTACTTGCTCTCAGGGAAGTACATGCCTTACCAAAACACAATAAATCCAGATGACAATAGACAGTGGTTTTATTAGCTCTTCCATTAAAATTTAACTATTCTACGATTATTATAGCCAAATTTCCACACAGGCTATATCCTTTAGGATCAGATGTTCTTCATTTGCACAGAAAAACTTTAAAAAGTAGGTTAGAATTATGTCAGAATTAATCAGTGGTTTTCTTCTTGACAAGTAACATATCCATACTGCCCAGCTCCTCTTTCAAACTCTCAAACATTTCAGAGCAATACAGAGCATGTCCTAACACCTTGTTTTAAATTATTCTGTTGACAATTATAACGATCTTTAAGGCAGAGTGGGTAAGATGCAGAGAAGACGGCATGGTTTTAGGAGGTAAATTCTAACTATCTGAATGTTCAGTTACTCCTTTAGTGATGCATGTTTGTTGTAATACAAATACATCCTGTCTGGAATTGTTCACACGCAACATGGGTTTCTGTAGAAGCCATTCCTGAATTTTTGAGGGTTTTTTATCTTAATTTTCTTTTTAACATCACTGCTTCTTACAACCATTGATCCCTTTCTGAGAACTGATGAAAGAAACTCTTGTATGCACTGCATGAATGGAGTGGTTTGGCTTCTTTGTTGCCAGCTTTGTTTTGCTTTTTTAGCCCTGAAATCATCTAACACTTCATCTTTCTTTTCCTCAAGAACTTTTCACCAGTTAGCTAGGAAAACTGAGGTGCTGTTTGGGTTTTGCAGATGCTGTCAAAGCTGTCTGCAGGCATGCCAACACATCAGCAATCGTGCATCTTGCTGAAAAATGCTATACATCCAACAGCAGGTCTGCCATACATAAGGTCTGTAACTTCCACGACATTCAGAAAGATGATTTCTGATACAGGGAAGAGAAATTAGACCTTCTTATACCTGGGCTGGAGAAAAAAAAAAGTAGAGAAAAATATATGCTATGAAAAGGTTCTTGAGACATCTCACTGCATTTCAACCCATATTCTGTTTTCATACCAGTGCTACACTTGAGGAGAAACTTTTCTTCTCTTACTACAATCCTTCATTAGGTAACTAACAGCCTGACAAATGAGTTTGTGTTACCAAAAGCTGTGAAGTAGATGGAACCATGACCACTCAAATACTTTAGCTCTGGAAAAAAAAAAAAAAAAATCACAACTTGAGAAAAAGTTTGTTTCCTATATAAATTCTCACAGATCTTTATATCTGCTGATCCCTAACTTTAAACTCAGCTCCATTGCCTCCAATTCTGGAATTTCTATTCTCTCAAAATGTACAGGTAAGGATAACAAGGATAGTGGCAAACTAAACTTACGTGTTTATTTGGATAGCCAACCTTCAAGCTTATACTAGAATTATTGGGGTTTTGCTTGAGACAATAGCTTGAGCAAAGATCATTAACTCCTCCATTGTCTGTACTGTCTTGTCTTGTGACCAAATGCCTGTTTTACATTTGAGGTATCAAAACCATTATTTTGGCTGTTTCAAACTCTCACTTCATCGAAAAAGCCAGAAGATAGCAAAATAAGTTATGCAATCTTTATATTCCTTCAATTTGAACTGGCCCATCTTAATATAAAATGAATCTATTACCATCTGTGCATATAGGTAAGAGTACTAGTATATTATTCTTAATCTAGGAAATAAGACAAAACATCTAACCATTAACTTAAAAAAATCTGAAAGAATGTCTACTCTAAAAATGATGCTAAAAAAGGCAAGAGAGGTTTGTTTTTTTTCTGGAATCTTTGAATGAACATAATCTTTTAACAGAATCAAAGATTCATGATTCAAAGATTCACATGACTTCTTCTCACACTACCTAGCAATACTATTGCAGTTTAGAGCCAAGAACAACCACCATCAAATTCAGAACCAAAAGCAGTAATACTGCAACTGGGTTTTCTCCCTTCCCACCAAGAACAAAGACTGGATGGTCTGGTGATTAGATCTTGATATACCCTCTCAGAAGTACTGACTGACAAATCTGAGGGAAATTATTAATTTAGCTGCATATTATTAAGTCATACATTCAATATACAGAGCTTCACAAAATTATCAGAGGTATCTCTGCCTTATTTTTTCAGACAATGCCATGATACATGATTGGCTTTTTCTAAGTCAGATACTAACCCAGCATTACAGTACTTAGAATAAATGTATCATAGCTTTGAGCTGATGCAACACAGCCAGAAAATTAAACCAACAGTCAATACATAACTTTTCAGTTTACAAACCCTGTCCTACCATGGAGCACAAAGGCCAAACACTAATGATGCCGAAACAGATTTTTTCAGCATATAAGTAATTCCATTGGAATTTAACAATCAATCACAATTCACATATTTCTAAAGCACTAGTACAACACTTTTTAATACATAGTAAGAGTTTGCAGATCTTTCAATAAAGGCACAAAATCAAAGGGAATCTCCATTGCCAGTCAGCTTCTTTAAAAGAAACAACCGAAAAGAAAGTCACAGATACATACTATAGATATGAGCACTCACCTTTTGGTGAACAACATGGCCATAATCACCATCATGCATCACTCTAGTCATTCAGCAGTTTAGATGACATTCTTGGTATGCAGCACATATCCAGTAATTACTACTACACTACAGTATTTTAGCTTCTCTTTGTAGCCAAACCAGATAGATTACACTACCCTTACAAAGAGAAAGTTTAAGAGGTACCCATCCTGATATTACATAGAAATAGATGTCTGATAACAGAAGCTTGTTAATCAAAAAAAGGTTATGTCTCTTGGGACAACTGCACTACTTTGTAAGGTACCCAAGTAGGTTTTAAAGGATGTAACATATGCCAGAGCCAAACTAATCACAGCAGAACACAGTTCTGCCTTGACTAATTTACACTGAGAAATAAGATCCCTGAGTAGGCTTCTGCTCAACAGACAGCCCACTGAAGATTAACTTCAGTGTCTCTACTATTGACAGAGTAAGGTGACAACTGAAGTTAAATAGAAAACCAATTCTCAAAACTTTTTTTTTTTAAGAATACATCTAACCAACAGGTATGTCAGATTCTCCGTTAGCATATGGTCTATACCAAGGCTGAATCCTTGTTCTGAGTTTGATACAAGTTCCAGGGAATACAATTAAACAAGACAAAAATAGGATTCTTTCTGTCCTTAGAACTTTTGCAATTCATAATGCACATCAAAACCTTTTTCTGCATAATTTTAAACTAAATTTATGCCAGCTAAAAGAGAAAGATTTCCTTTTTTAAAAGCAGTACTATTATCAACCACCAGAAATGAGCCTTTAAAAAAAAAAGTCTTAAGTCCCCTTACCAGCCACTGCAAAAACTGCAAATCACAAAAAAAATTGAAAATACAATTGGGTCTAGTTCTGCTGCCAGTCCTTTGAAGTGAGAAGCATCAGATATATTACAGATTTTCATTAATACACAAATGGTTTAAACAGACCAAGCTAAGCCTTTCCTTCTCAGGCCAACATAATATTGGCACTTTTCTATTCTACCCACAGAACTCACTGCAAAGAAACACATGAATTAAACCACAGGTGAAGACCACTAGATAGTGGTGTAACTTGCCTCCAACTTGCTGTGTTTGCCATAACCCACTGTCTTCTCTGCAAATAAAATTAAATATTCACAAATATTTAAAGGAACTGTGACAGTGCTTAAAGTATTAGCAAGACCACCACCGCACTCTTTAAATTCTCTTTCCCCCAAAATACCATAAACATTTGATCTTTCCTTTCTAGACATTATAATATTGAAGAGTAATCAATCAGTTTGAAATCCTGCTTTTAAGGGATCACAAAAAAAAAAAAAGTAGAAATGTTTATATACCAATTTGCAGTAACTTAGTAGCTTTACAACCACGGGTCCTTCTCCACCTACCCTAGGTGTCTCTGGTGTTCTGGTCCTCTTGAAAGCAAGCTAGCAGGCGAAGCATTAAGCAACAGAATTTAACTTCCATATCAAAATATAAGATCAAAGAAGGACGGTTCTCGAGTCATGCTCTTGCTTCTATTATTCTTCAGCTAGGTTATACATCCATGCCTGAGCAAAGGACACTGACAGGATCCAGGGACCACTACTTCCTTTTTAACCTCTTCCTCAAACTGGACTTTCCCTGCTCAGGGACGAGTGGTAATCTCATTCCTTCACCTTCCTTCCATAACTTCACAATCTTACACTGTCCTGAACCAAAAATAAATTATGTGTTTTTACCAGGAAAAGATTAAACATCCTTGCTTCCTTTTTTGGTGATTAAAACTGTTGTTGTCCTGGAGCTGCACTGAATCACCTCTCTCTGACCAGCCCCTTTTATGGGGAAGTGATGTCAGGTGGTATGGAAAACAACCTGGGCTAACTCAGCTCACCTGGGCTAACTGCTTGGGGAGGTTGACTCTGGCCTGGTCAGAACCAGGACAACTTTAAAACTCACTAGGGGTATTTTCCACCCCCACCCTGCCCCCCGCCCCCACTTCTACTGGACTTAAATGCTTGACTGTACAGGAAGAGTCTTCCTGGATGGTTCTGTTGCATGGCCTTGCTTTGAACAGGAGGAAGACTTCATTAATAATTTTTGAAAAAAAGATAATTAAAGTATTTTTCCTAGCTGGGGAAAAAACCCCACACAATAAATTTCATTTGCTTCTCCCTCTAGAACTACTTATTTGGGGCTGCATTATTAATCTTGTTTCTAGAAAGAAGGTGAGGGGAATCCTCTAGTTGCTATAAACTTGTCTATTCACAGAAATCAACACTACAACTGCATTAAACTGATTCCAAGATACAAGCTGTCACTGCCTACTGTCTTGTGGTGATTTTGGGGTTTTGTTGGGACTTTTTGCTTTTAAGAAATTTCCAAAAATTCTACAATATACTGAAAGATAATTTATGCTGGCCTGTGGCAAACAATCAAATATAAAATATTTCAGCCTATTAAAAAGTCTTTTAGTCTGTTACACAGTTGGAGCTTTACATTTAAAAAGAGGTTAAAATGTCAAGCAGAGTATAGAAAATAAAAGAAACAAAAACCCTGATTACAGATTTATTAAGACCTAGGGTGGTTTATACTCTAATACAAGAATTAGTGAAGGTAAAAATTCCAATTAAATTCTAAGAATTAGGGCTCATAAAAATTACTCACAACAAAGATGTAATTATTATCTCAAAGCTTCAATGGTCCTAAATATTAATAGAAGAAAGAAAAAGTTGGCTATTGTCAATCTTCACAAGATTGAGCTTCCTGGAATTAGAGAAGTAACCTTACCTTAAATCTTGCAAACTTTCACTCAGTAAATGATTCCTTCCAAAAAATGGTATTTTCTACATTATTCAAGAACTCTAGAGTAAAACACATTTTCTGTCATGCATAAAACCTAGCAAGCCATCTAGTCTTTCCCAAGTGACCAATCTTTTCCTGGTGATTTACATTCAGATCATCTTCCTACAGAACACAGACACTTTTGATAGTAACTCCTATGGCTATTAGTAGGCACTTGACAGTTTTCTTCTGACACCAGCTCTTTTTCATCATTGCCTTAAAGTATATTTTTCTACTTTATCTAATCAACACTGTAGAGTAGTAAATTTATAGTCAGTAACTTAAGTTAATTACACCAGATCACAGAGTCACTTACAAATACGCATTTCAGCCTCAGGCATATTTTTCTTCCAAATTACAACTTCAATAAGAAATTAAGATCGAATAGAGACATATACTTGGTTGGTACAATTCCAAACATAAATTAAAGGAGATGAAAATATACTTCCTCAATGCCAGTATAGAGCTGTTATTATTAACTGTAGAATCACAAATGTGACCGTAGTGAGAAACAGATGATTCTGAGCTATGAAGCACCCATATATCATTACTTGGTACCATCATGAGAACTATGAAAATATTTATTCCTCAGTAAAGTTACTATTGATAGCAATACTGATGAGGGCTCTCCATCCGTCCTGAAGTTAGAACGTTAGTGATGACAGACATTATTTCCCTCTGTAATATCTTAGGCAAAGAAAGCACAATAGATCACACACATGAGCCATCAGTCAACCCAGACACCATGCAACCATTGTATCAAAACCACCCTGTGTTGAATCCTTTGAACCCTTTAAATTAGCCTCAACAAATTCCCTCCATTCTCAAAAGGACTTCCTATTGTAAACATAAGCCTTAGCACAAACTCAGCATTTTTCAAATTTCTCAGCTTGCTAAACTATAACCACCAAAAGCATCCCTTAAAATGTTCCTTGCTTTTTTGCATTTTTTGGACTTTATAGTACATCAAATTGTTGTCACCCCATTATATGCTAATGACAAATATGCTAGTCTTGCAGAACAGTCACCAACTCTCCTGAAAAAAAATTGCATAATAAAAGTTCTGATACATCATTAATATTATGTCAAGCATGGATTTCCAAAAAGACTGAAATAGTCTTTTACTATGTATTTCAACATATACAGAAAATAGACTGAAAACCAGTATACCTTTTAAAATACAGTTCACATGGAGCTATATCACTATGCTGTGGAGTACTGATGATATATATTTCTGTTTTTTGAGTATGAGTTTAGTTTTAATCCCACAGTAATAAGGTACATAGGGACAGAACTAATTTATGTGTCAATAAAATTAACTGCTATTCAGTTTTAACATCACTTTCTTAATGGTTTTGTTAGCAGAAAGATTATCTCATTTATCTCACTGGTCAAAAGCAGAGACCTAAGAGATCTCATTCAATTTCTGGTATTACACTTCTGTGCAAAATTCATGAAAGAATTGCTGAAAAAGAGGACTGTCCTTGTATTTCCAACACTACACAAGAGCAACCCTTCGAGTTAGTTTAATCCAAGCAATACTATTTAGGTGCTAGGTAGGAGTTTGCTGCTGGAAATAAAACATGACACCAAGTATCTGTTACTCCCAGAAAATACGCAGGTTTGCAGCATTACTTCTGTCCTGTCTTTATAGACATGAAAATCCACATTTTGCATACTCTTAGACAAAAGTTTGCAGCCAAATGAACCATTTTGCAGTCTGAGAAAAAACAAAGGTGACAATGGGAACATAAACTACCAGTTTTGCATTTGCTAAATATCTAACTGGAGTGACTGCCAGGCCTAGAAAACAAGATGCAATCTGTTCTAAATAGAATGGCATGTATGAGAATAATGTTGATGTTACGGTCAGGGAAGCATTTCTTTTTATGGTAACAGCATATTCTAAACATTTCCCTTTTATTAAAAAAAATACTTCCATAGCTTAAATCTCACAAGGCAGAAAATGTCCTGGAGGTGTAGATTGCATCCAAACTGACTTCTAACATTCCCTCCACATAAAAATACAACAAACCATTGTGCAGAATTGTCTGAAGAGTAAATAAAAATTCTTCAGAGTACTTTCTTTCACCAGCGTTCCACTCAACTGCTTGCAAGGAAACCTGAACACAAGCTAGGAGCTTCTGTCTGTAAATATCAGTCCTATGTTAGATTTCCCCTTTCCCTGCCTAAACTCCTTAAATTATGTTCAGATTTCTGTGGTACCATAATAACTTCAATACGGCACGTATTTCAGTATTTTGTAAAAAGTAAATGAAACCATTTCCACCTCCAGTTATTGTTGGTTTACATTTTTCATCCTGGCTCCTCTGCAGGATATATATACATCCTTACAATATTTATGTGAGGTCTTACAGCTTTAACGTGGAATATTGTTAACTACTGTATCAAAACCACATCGAGCTATAAACTGAAGTGATATCCTGTATTACAGGATAGGCAACAGATTTCACCATATTTTATGAAAATACATACAAAGCAATGCAATTCCTGATGGAAAAATAAAAAGTCATGCAAAAATGGTTCTTTAGGGTTTTATGAGATTCACACAAACTTTCCTTCCATTCATGGTAACACATACTCCTCAGTTGTGCAGTTTGATTTTTCAAGTTTAAATGATCAAAATTTCCAAAACAAAATCTCAACAAAACTGTTTTGCTTCGCCTGCTATGGGTCAGCATCATGGAAAATGCCAAAACATTTTTCACCCCCAGATGATTGATTGCAGATGATCCCAGATTCACTTGGAACCCAGCACAAGCTTTCTAAATGGCCACAAACCATTCTACATATTCTGGGTACGTACCAAAATCCAGATTTGCTGTACATTGCAAAAACTCTGTGAAGAGCAAGAAAACTTTTAGTTTTAGTTTTCGTTTTAGTTGAGAAAGGTTATACAGTATACTTTATAGTTCAGATACCTAAGAGAAACTGTTGAGACATGTTAAAGTCAGAGTTTGTCAGAGTTTGTCTTCTAACTGTGGCAGGCTATCTTTATGTCCTTTAATCTAGAACCTGGTAAAAAGGCTGAACTTGAAACTAACTGGGGATCAAGTCTCATTGCCCTATGTTTAGAACATTCTTTAACTCAACTAAAACAGTGCTCACCTGGGGACCTTAGGCAAGGACAGAATACAGCATTATTTTTCTTTACAGACCATTCTCAAAATTTTTCACACAATCTCACGCAGTCACACAAAACCAGAGAAATGTGTAATGTATCTCTACACAGTGCAGGACTATCTAGAGTATGGTTTGAATTATCTATAGCTTATCTATACATGGTATTTTCTTTGTATAGCTTTCAACCATCATATAAACCAATCCGAAGACAAAGTACAGCAAATGCTTGATAGATTAAATATTCTGTATTATTCTGTGTACATGTCTGTATTTTATATTTAGATTGGAATGTGTGCATGCAAGTACATGAGTATTGATATTATATAGCATTTATATTAGATTTTTTTAAACATAGGGGCTATTCCATTTGTGCTAACAACTGGACAGATGATAAAAGCAGCTATACTTACATGATACATTGCTATGTGACATTTTAGCAAAGAATTAAGGGAAGTTAACTGATATCACCCATATCTTGCAGTGAAATGTTCTATCATCCACTCCCACCTTCCTGTGAAAATCAATGTAGTTTGCCTCAAACACCTACTTAGTAAGGCTACTAAATAATTTCAGAGGACATTCTTCAAGAAAGTACATCACAAAATACTTAAAATTCAGAGTTTAAAGGTCTGTCAGGGAGTATTTTTCAAGCAGCTCTTACAGATTCTTACCAGCTCTTGTGTATCTTCTGCTAATGGCAAAAACGTAGCTTCCAGAATAGCAACTTGATCAGCGCTGAGCTTCTGCCACAGACTAATCAGCATAATCACCAGATGGGTGGCACTCTTCAACTTTGTGAATGCCTGGAACATGTTGGCTTGATTTTCTTCTGCTGCATCTGCTAGAGCTATTACCTGCAAAAATTACAAACGTCTGTTAAGTATAATTTTACCATTTGTGAACACTCAACGCTGAAATTACCTTTGGCACACTCTTGTTTTCCTCTAGAAGATCCTGAGGAATTCTGTTTTCCATAAACACAAACCACAGAGTATTAAACGAGTTATCATTTATCTAGATGTTTCTTTTGCACACCCAAGGCAATTTCAGGTCCATATGGCAAGAGGATTAATGTACCTAGTACAATCAGTGTAGAAAAGATTTTGTTTAGAGCATATTCTTAAGTCATTCCTGAAATTGATCCCTATCATATCACATAATACATGATAACAAACTTACTTTCAGGTTTATACCACACGAGACACTAACCCATACACAGCCAGCAAGCCTACTGTATTAATCAAAGAAACCCAACATTGATTTTATGCAATTAAAAATGCAGTATATAATAATTTCCACGTGAACATAACTGCCATCTGTTATTTTATTAACTCTCGGGTGTCTCCATGTTTTGCACTAGTTGCTTCAAATTATCTCAAAATGTAAACATTACAGATCATGTATATAAAGGCAGTATCACTTTAATTGCCAGACATCATGAAAGACTTTTGAAAATAAAATAAAATGGCAGATTCACTTCTAAGATGGCAAGACAGTTTTGCTGAGTACTTCAAGATGAGGAAAAACAAAAGAGCCATTATATGATAGTCTCAGTTCAGAAATAATTGTCATTACATATAATATTGTCCACTCATAGCATTATAAAAATTGATATTTTGGAAAGTACTCATTCTTTCTTGAAATACAATGTTTAGACATTTTCCACCGCCGGTGAAAAGTGAAGTTGACAGTGATTCCAATATGCAATTGCTATAATTTCAATATAACAAGAGATTTTCCACGGCATTTGCACCAAATTACTTCAACTAAGGGAAGACCTGTTCTCATGAACGCTTGAGGTTGCCTGAGTAAGACTTGGCTTACAGCAGCGCTGATTATCTTCATTGTCATTTAAACCAACACAGAGCACACACACACACTCCCAACCACTTTCTCCTTCTGTTTATTTATCTGCAAAATGGGGTAATAGGTACTTGACTAGAGTTGTGAAAAGCCTCACAGAAATCCAGTTAAAGTATAATTAGTATTACAACAGAATTTACAAAGTAAAACTTGCAGAGCTTGGTCCATTAACATTTGGCAACAGCAGGAAAACGAAAATACTGTACAATACATCTCCAGCCGGGAAACAAAGCCAACCAGCTGTTAGCATTTGGTGAAGGAAAACTATTTTTAATCTGCAACACTGGCATTAGAGATGCGTGTGTGTTCCCTCCGAGTTCCCATGTGACTGGGAAGATAAAGAAAACAGAATTTTAGGGAACTATAAATATGAAACATTTCAAACAAAATGTGTTAATAGCTTTTGTTTTAGATTTTAAAACTCAATGATTCCAAATAAAACGGAGAACCCACAGGACACTCATGAGTCCAAACACTACATAAATCAGTCAAGCAACAAAACAAACCAGAAAAGCCCAGCTAACCACACAGAGAAGTTGGTCCCAAATAGTGAAAACCAACATGCCATGCTTTGCTTCAAGGAGAATAGCAGTATCATAGGCATGTCACCTAATCATGCCTGCATTCAGTTTGCTCAGACCAAAGCCCTCACATTCTTCATAGCTCACATTCTGCACAAGACAAGAGCTCTCCACTGCAGTTGCTATTCAACAGAGTTAAGGGTGACAAAGCTACATGACAAACACAACACTATATAGTAGCCTAAATCATCTGCATCTGTTCACTGTAACCAGTACCTGAATACACTATACAGCTTCATGCTTCCGAGGGGCCATGCAACTGAGTCTGACAGGGGCTTTCAAGTGTCTATTCACCTTTCCCGTGCAATGTGCATTTGAGAATTTAGGAAAGAAAAATATGTGAAGATGAATATAACAAGCTGATGACTTTTATCTGTATGCTTCCTATAACAACATTAACATAGACATACATAAATATAACAACAAACACAGAAAAAAGCAGGAACTCTTCTGAAAATTGAAGATATTTAAGACTTCTACTAAATTTCATATTCACAGTTGCAGTGGTAGAGCTGAAAACCAGAAGTGCTTCTATAATCTGAAGAACTTCACCCCTCATCGGTATTACCAGGATTTGAACATAATAATTTCCAAGTAGAGAGCATTTCTCATGTTTTCAGCCTTAAGTGTTCCAGCAGAAAGACTGCTCTTCACTGCTAAGTAGAACTTGTAAGATGTCAAGCATTTGAAAACTTTAAGCTAATGGAGATTCAAGTTTGAAAAACAATCAGATTTCTCCATTTAAAGTGGGGTTTTTTAGGGCAGTGTTAAACATCAAGCAATAACTTCAAAATTACTAATCTCTTTTGAAAAAGGCTTGCAACATACCCACTCTTGTATATTCAGACAAGTTCCTTGGGGCAATAACGAACATCACTCTCTCAGGCTTATTCCAGTAATACAAAAAATACAAATACAATTCCAAAATTACAAAATGCCTTCTTATTAGCTGGCCAGAAAGTTGAAAACTTTGAAAAAGTAAAGGACAAGAAATTAGTATGAAGTTCCAAGTAGCTGATTTTTTGCCCTTTTTTTTTTTTTTTTTTTTTTTNTTTTTTTTTTTTTTTTGAGTTGGTAGTATATTTTCTTGGAGTCCCTAACAGCACTGGGACTGAAGAGGTTTTATACCATAGTCTAAAATGGAAAACAGGAAATATGACTGAAAATTTGTTTTTCTTGTTTTAAAACAGCCAAGAAAAACATGCCTAAAGTTTCATCAGTGGTGGACAGTTAACTAGTCTTACTCTCACCTAGTTCTATAACATTAGGTTCAGCTTCTAATAGATTTGAAGTATCTTCGTTTTTAGCAGAAATCAAGTTTAAAGAAAACAGAAGTTTGGTGTTTAAGGAGTACCGGATCTCTTTACATTTCATCCTCTTAGGAGAAATTATTGGTAACAAAATTTGTTAAAATATGAAAAGTAACATCAGAATTTTTCCAAAACGGACACAGGGACAATGAATTAACAAGACTATTATTTATTCTTGTTCTTGCTTTGGCTTGGATAGAGTTAATTTTCTTTCTAGTAGCTGGTACAGTGCTGTGTTTTGGATTTAGTGTGAGAACAACTTTGATAACATACCAGTGGTCTTAGTTGTTGCTAGGTAGCTGTAGCATCTACATTAAGTCAAGGACTTTTCAGCTTCCTGCACCCTGCCAGGTGCACAAGAAGCTTGGGAGGGGACACAGCCAGGGCAGCTGACCCAGACTAGCCAGAGGAATGGTCCATGCCATAAAGCATCATGCTCCATATATAACTGGGGAAGTGAGCCAGGAGGTGGGATCGGTACTCAGGAACAGGCTGGGCATTGGGAGCGAACAACTGCAACTGTGCATCAAAAACGGGTGTTGGTTATTATCTCACTGTGTTATCTTATTAAACTGTCTTTATCTCACAACCATTGAGGGGTTTTTCCCCCACCATTCTCCTCCTCATCCCACTGGAGGGAAGGAGGGGTGAACGATTGGCAGCATAGTATTTAGTTACCAAGCGGGTTTAAATCGTGACAACTCCACAGTAAATTAATCAACAGTCTAAACCTTTGTAATACCTGGTTTCAAGAGAGCCATACAACCAAAAACAGAGATTGCAAGCTCACAGGTCTCTTCTGGCAACCATTCTTAGCTTAACATGAAATAATTTATTGCAAGACACTTAATTGATCCTACGCATTCCAACTATTGTTAAACAAAATTAGATCTTCACAGAGCAGTCTTTTAATGCATGTAAATCAGGAAAAAAAATGGAGACCTGAGAAATGCTAGGATTACTGCTTGTTCATTCCTATTGCAAGAGGATATTTAGTACTATGCTATTTACCCTTCACCACATTCACTCGTTTTAGAGAAGGAAATACAACCCAGTTACTACATCCATAACAAGATCTAACATTTTTCTCGAGGTTTTGAGAAGTCTCCATCACATATCCTAGTTCACATAGAACGTATAAGTATTTAGAATAAAATGTCTTTTCTTTAGAAGCCCCTTTGTTTACTTTGTACACATATTTTGTGTGTGTGTGTGTGTGTATTGTAGCTGCATGCAATGGCATAGCAAAGAAAACCTTTAAAACAGATGACAAGTGATAATAGCAATCTAATTAATAAAAATCCTGAATATCTCTTATTCTGGAAGTAAACGTTTTACAGGCTATTCTCAAAGTCGTTTACAACATAACAAAACAGTGATTAGCAGCCTGATTCCCTGTGCAGACCATCTCACTCAACAACCATCCTACACACCACTTTTGACAGGGGGCTAAAGCTTTATGGAATGCAGGCAAAGATATCCATGTCAGAGAGAGATCTTTATCAAACACTCTGTCACCAGAAAGAATAACCATGTCACTCGCCCAACAGAGCACTTCTAAATGCCACAGCATTCCCACAGCACTGCAGTGGGTACGTGAGAGCACACATTGGGAATCAGTACCTCAGGCCACAATTATCTGACCCTTGTAAGAATGCCTCAGTTAGTGTTAACCATGACCAGGGCTCTTGAAACTGTGGCATAGGCACACCGTAATGACAACAAAGCATCAATTCACTAAATACCCAACTTGCAAGTGAAGGCCAACACAGCCTTGACCTGAGAAGACAGCAGAGAGATGAAAGACACAACTACAACCCATGCTTTATCTGGATGCACAGGTACCTCCTGAAATGCTACTGCCTCAATTGATGAACATGAAATTATTGATCACCACAAGTAACTATGATAGCAATCTGTGCCTCTGGGAACCAGAGCAACCCAGGTTGATGAAATATTCGAGGTTGTAAGGGAATTTGTGTGGGTTTGTTTTCTTTTACATTATTTCCAGAATATTTTCATTATTCTGGAATTGTCATTAACAGAATTCTCAATAACAGCTCTACTACACTTTTCATTGGAAACTTCTCACGAAGCAACATCACAGGTTACAGATTTAAATGGCAACCAAGTCAATATATAAAAGCCAAATGCACATATTGTTTAAATTCAGAATCTTCTTCTAAGTCTTCACATATAATAAACCTGTGGCTTACTTCCAGAAAGTCACACAGCATCTTATTTTATTAAATTTTAAGAACTAGGGACAATGATATTAATAATTTTTTAATACAAAATAACTATCTTTTCAACTATTCACACATGTATGAAAATGAACAATTCAAAAACGGGGGGGAGAGATTCTACACTTTTGATTTTCCCTCTTTAGAACACTCTAATAAAGAGGTTAATACTATGTCTTAACAAGTCTCTATTTCCCAGTTTTTATGTATACCCCTATACTCTAACTAGGGAGATTTTTTTGAAGGTCTTGCAAAATAAGTGGTGGTTAAGAACCGTGGGTACCTGAGCACTTAATTATTAATACATTTAAACCCAAATTAAAATCCTTGAGAGCTCAGGGTCACCCTACTCCATGGTAAATTTGTATTTTTGGACAAAGTATTTAAATAAGCTACGCCAGTAAAATCCAAGCAAGACAACCTGGTTAGCTCTACATAACACTGATCTAATTAAAAGAAGCATATTCATATTCCCCTAAGTCTAAACAAGCAGCTCTTCCTATGCATAAATCAATGTTGAAATTTTGTCTTAGCAATATTAATGTAGTAGCAAAAGCTTGCTTGTTTGCATCACTGTTGTGAGTTTACTAGTTTAATTATTTAAACTCATCTAGGTGTTTAAATTGCTGCCTGTCATTACCTGAGCTTCCTCATTTGAAACCATTGTAACAGAAAAGAGTAATTCCTGTTGTCTCTGGTGTAGCACAAGAATTACAGTTAAGTAAATTCATCAAGTTAAAATAATCTTACCTCCATTTGTTCTGGGTTTTTTCTAAAGGTGTTTAGCATTTTTGAGAAGCCGGATTAATCTGTTCAATACCTGACACTCTACCTCCTCTCAATAGTCTGTCCACAAGTAACATTGCACCCAGTTTTGCACATCAGTAACTTCTTTCTTGGTACAACTACTAAATGCTAAGATGGAGCAAAAATAAAAAAATCTTAAAGCAAGGATCCTAACATATTCCATAATACATATGATACTTTCCAGTATATTTAGAAGCTAGTTCTACATAATAAAATCCAAATTTAAAAGCCGAGTTATAAAATTAGTAGCTTATCTGAGTGAAATAACATCTGGTACAAATCACACAAAACCCAAGAAGCCAGTGAGTTACACTGAAACCTCTACTTACCCCTTCAAAACAAAAGTTCCATTTAAGCATTGGGATGTGCTAAACAACACACAGATATGCTACGGAATCTCTGATTGTCAATGAACAGAGTTTCACTGTGAAACTGTGGTTGAGTTGGCAGCAATGTATAAAAAAATACAGCCAAACGTTAGCTAAATGGAAACAGGGAGGTGGAGAGCTTGCTCTGTATCACCAAATACATGCTATCATGTAGTGTTGTAAAATGTTTTTGGTCAAAGGAACAGATTTTAAACAGTGAAGTTGTGTGCTCTGTGTGTTAAAATAAGCCGTGAACCTAAACAGTTTCAAAACTATCAGGGGCCTAATCCTGAAAATCACTAATTGTGTTTCAGTCCAATAGAATCTACGGACGGCAAGGAAATCAAGGGAAAGCTATTAGATCCTGCTTCTGCAAACATTTATGTACAGTGAAGCTCAATGGGTAAAAATCAAGGATTTAGCAGCTCCAGTGGGAAGGCTGCATTGATTCAGTAATGGCGGGATTTCACCTCATTAAAGAGCACTACTCTCAGTGTGATTAGTCATATGCACCTAATGGGAAAACAGCATTTGCAGCATGTTAGGTATCAGATGATAAGTATACTTTTAGAAATCTAGACCAAATCCACAAATCATTGCTCCCAAGGAAGTACACAGTAAAATACATCTCTTAAATTAGGCTCATGCCAGATTTGTGTTTTATTATAATAATGAAAAGCAATAAACATGGTAAGAAACACATCTTGAAAAGGTTAATAAAAACAAATCAAACTAATACACAATAGAGATATTTTCCATCAGCATGGATGAACAAAAAGCCATTTCAGAAAATTCTATTCCAATACTGTTAATAACAGAAGTATCAATATCAAATATATCAGCAAGTCAGTCATGACAGTGAAGTATTTAGGCAAATTTCAAGTCGTTCAACTTGCCTTCCCAATCCCACTTGTGATTCTGGCACTTACGCTTTATACTGAACCACCTGAAGAAAATTCCAGAACTCCAGAACTCTGGCTAGCATATAGAATTTCAAGTGATTAGAAAACATTGTGGTTACCAACACGCTCTCTGAGAGCAGCAGTAAGACTCACAATGATTAAATTAAAAGGCTACACTCTGGATACAAATTCTAAACATAGCAATCAAAGAAAATGGATGGCAAGCTAATTAGAAGCTCTTAACTACAACACTAATTTGAGGACATCTCTCATTAAAATTACCTTTCTGTCTTGAGGTACTTTCTAGAATATTATTAGTACAACCTTGAAAACCTGTGCCAGTACATTTGGAAATAAAGCAGGCTTCTCAAGTCAAAGTGCAAAGCATACACAAACTGCTTGCTTGAATATCTTGTCTTTAAATTACAAATTTTCCATAATTTCTATTTTTTGTTCTGAAAGAGACAATCATTTCAAAACAAAGGAACCTCAGGATAAAATGCAGGTTTTATAAAACAGTCTCTAAAACTTGAAGAGAATTCAGCAGAAAGATTGAAGTTCACTAGGTTTTACTAGCAAGTAAGAAAGATGGTTTCAAGAACCATTTAGTGAAAGTAAAAGTTCATCATTTGTGCAAGGTGCCACAAAGGTAAGTTTCAGATAAAACACTTTTGTGTTCCTTCACAGGTGAAGTACACCACAAACTACAGTAATGCTTGTTCCACAATACCCAGCAAATAACCTTTACAAACTTGAGCTGTGTCCTACTTCATATGATGTTCAGCTTCTATGCCAACCGTTATTGCTACACAGGTGTGATTATTTTCAATGATGTAAATTTCATTTTATGGGAGCAAGCCAAGTATTGACAAAAAATATCATAATTCTATGTCATACAGGAGTTGGACTTAACCTAAGAAGCAAAAGGCTTATCGTATCCCTGCCTGGGAGCTATAGAAAAAGACAGAAAACAAAAAAGGAAACACCTGAAGTAACATAATATTGTGTTTGATGGCAGCTCCTCAGGTGGTGATGGAAACAACACCTATTTTTAGGTCATCGAATTCATCATGCTGCAGATAGTGGCCAATGATGCTCATTATTCTGCACACCTGGAACTGCACCTTCTAACTTTCTTCTCTCAAACTGACAAATTAAAAATTCCCACCTGAAACACACTGCTAATTCACAGGGACAAAGCTCACAGGAAAGAATCAGGTGCAGTTCTCTTCACGTGTACACCTGCCCTAGCCACACAATAAACTCAGGCAGTGCGTTCTGCCAGTTAAACCCAGGAGTGAGAACTTTAGAAATCCAAAAGTAAAAGCAAAACCAGCAAATGTTTGTCCCCCAAATTCATCTTCTACTAAAACTGAGCTGCAAAACTAGTAACTATTTTAGCATGTAAAACTTACTTAATCATAGGATTATTATGTCCCACCATAGGCTATAGATTGCTGACCAATAAAGTAAATGTCAACATTATATATGCAATATTATATATGCATGTATGTACACACAGGCTTTGGGCTTTATTAATCATAATATTCTATGTTGTTCTCCCACTGCACTTCTAAATATACCTGAAGCTATTCAGCTTTCTAACATTCATTTCAAAATACATTATGTAATGCTCTTATTTCTCAGCCTTTCAGAAATGCCAAGGAAAAACAGGTTAAAATTGGCAGTACAGGCAAGAGTTCTTCACCCATATCTTTGGAAATAACTTTTTTCCCTACTTTCAGTAGTGTAACTGCTAAGTCCACTCATATCCTATACATATCCTCTTTTCTTTAAAATAAGTGAAAAGATAGAGGAGCTAAACAGATTGAACTTCTTCCAGGATGTTTAGGACCATTTCTCTACTGAAAGAACAGCTGTGTGACAAACTTGCCAATATGTGACATAACCACATTTTTGACCTAGCCTCACTACCTATGGACCCCTGTACACTGACAGAAAAGCAAGACAGTTCAGAGTTAACCTAAAGTTAAAGGGGGAACAATCTTTCACCTCCAAAAAAAGCTCACTCAGAAAGACTGAGGATTCTAGAAGAAAGGCCTTTTTTTAAAATGAGGAAGGAAAAGAAGTGTTAAAACAGTCTACCATCAAATGCACAAGAATTACTTCCATGCAAGTATCTCATTCCTCAACTTCTTTATTCTAAAAGGCAGATGAGTCTACAGAGAAGATGGGACCAGATGTACAAGGTCTTTTTTTAAGTCCTGCTGACCTAGACTAAGATTCCTACTGGGGCTGCTAGCATTAGGGGAGCACAGAAAAGAGATAGAAAGTGTCAGGTATGCTTCAGTGTCTGAAATGTGATAATTAACCTTGTCTCCTTCTCTGCTTTAAACCTAGCAAAATCTCCTGACTGTCTGAGCAAAAGTTTATGGAGAGTTCTACTGCATAATATTTGGATTAACAAATATCACCCTCGATTTTGTAGGGCAGGAAAGAGCTCGTTTTTCAACGCTAATATGTAACCACATACAAACACACCCCATTAAATTAGTAACAAATGCTCTTACTGATTTTGGCTGAGATAGGAAAATCTTTTCTTATCAGAAAGCCTTTCAAAAAAAAAAAGAGGCTCTATTTAAACACTTGCCTTGTTCCCCTGATATAAGACAGCTGAAGTTCATGCCCTGGTTTAGTCAAATCTAATAGTTTTTAGCTTAAATTCAGCCATTACTGGTTGTAACAAGATGTATTCAAAAGGGTATTTATGTTTGCTTTATTCTCTTGCATCAAAGTTAGGAAAACACATCTGGGTAGCGCACATTCTAGCCACACTGCAGACCAAAAATCCAGATAAACGTTTTGTCTAGAAGGATGACTAAATAAGTTGGCCAAATATCAGAACAAATTCACTTTGATGTTTCAAGTTGGTGGAGCTCAGAAACATGACCTACATTATCCAGTTACATCCTCTGAAAGAGTAGAAACCTTCCATTAG
>VZTU01017117.1:2121-23020 GCA_013400835.1 Zapornia atra | reverse complement strand
TTTTTTTGTCTGAGAAAGAAGCCACACTGAAGTAAAACCTGGTTATTATACCAGAGGCAGACAAGATAGACTGAGCTGTTAAACCTGCCTTTTATGAGGCTTTTTAGTCTACAGTTCCCTCAGTGGGTTGCACAAATATCTGAGAACAGATTTCCACCAGTGCTGCTCAGTACATTTAAATCTATTGATTTGCATTAGCCTTGCATTTCCTCTTCTTCCCCTCATCACTATCTTGGCCAGAAGCAGTTCTGGCTTTGTAGATTCCTCCCTGACTCCAAGACAGCTCTTCGTGCAAACAGGTTTCCAGTAGCTGATGAAGTCCCCTGAATATCGAAGCAGTTTTAGGACATGGTGTGAAGACTAGACATTAGCTGGGGGACCTTTCCTTCTCTCCAGAATCTGTCAGTGCTGTAGTGTTTCCCCTGGAAAATTTATGGTAATGTTACTTAACCACAAATCTAGTGGCCTGGGAATACTTAATAGGAGAGATGGGAGCTGAACAGCAGTAATCCAACTCTTATGCATGATCAGCTGCTTCTTTAACAGGGAGCCCAGAGAAACAAAGTACTTTATTAATATGCAGAGAGAAGCCAATTTTATAAGAGGTGGGCTCAACAAAGGCTGAATGCTAGAATAAATAGCCCTAGGTACAGTGTCTTCTGGAACAAAACTGACCCTGCCCTACACATTGTCACAAAGAGCTGGTTTTATCAGGTCCCTTCTTCCTCCCATCAGTATTTCAGTTGTGGACATAGATCCAGAGAATACTACTGCTGCAAGAATATATTTCTAATCATGACATTCTTTCACCCTGCGAACAACTGTAAAAAATAACAGCATGCTGTCCACAAACCAAACAACTGTATTAATTTACATAGAAGAATCAGGAATAAATGACACTCCAGGGGCACGCAAATACATACAATGTGATGTAAGACAGTCTTCTGAGGGATTTCAACCCAGCATGGTGCAGACATGGCAATTGCACCTCGCTTGTCCCTCTGTATTTTAATTCTTCTCTTATTTCTTCATCAACTGTAATGAGGAAAATAAAATAAGTTGGCAGCTAGATCTAGAGACAAAAGATTACCTGTCACACTAAGCTGCAACTAATTGCCTATTAAAGACAATCCATGTCTGGTCATGGTTATGAAACTGCTGTAGGCTTCTTTATAGCAGGTTCTTGACATTACGGCTTATGCTAACTTAATGGCCTGTGAAGATCCATAGCATCCATTCTTAAACGGCTCCAAATCTTTCTAAGCTATTCCTCAATGGTTTGCTAAATCCACTGAAGTTCAGTTTGAATTTCTTTCTGCTGTTGTTTAGTACAAGCCCACAACATTCCCCCTCTCATCCTCTACTTTTAACAACACATTAGAAAATATTTGATCCTTACCTTGATGCATTTATTTTTTTACATGCATGAGATTTCAGAATAACATTTCAAGTTGACCATACACAGAAACAGGCCTGTAGTGCTCCTTTGCCCTAGAGCAAACTTGGGCTGCTCGTTACCACTGAACATTAGCAATCTTATTTATATGTTTTGTTTAAACTGTCAAGTCATAGAGAAATAAATGTAGGCTGTTCCTTTAGAAACTGCTGTTCAGCAGCGCATGCCAGGCTTTTAGAGATCCTGTACTGCGAGATCTAATATGTGGGCTCTTTGTTCTAGCCCTATGTTGAAAACCTGGTTAACTTGCAGTGAAAGCTTGACTACAGTGTGGAGCAGTTGATGTTAAAAAAATATTAAGATTTGGGTGATTACAATGGCTCTTTATCCTCTCACATCGACAATCCTGTTCTTCCCATCCTGTTTCTTCCACTGTAAATCTATGCCCTATGACAGTCCACATACCTCTCTGAAAGAACCTCCTGGTATGTGAGATCAAGTAGATACCAAGGTGATGAGGTGAATTTTTATTAATTCTATGTATCAGGGAAGATGGAACAAAACCAGGGATTTTTTTCCAGACCTGGTGCCTTATTTTAAAAACAAATTGTCTTACTCAGAGGTGTATTAATGTCACCAAGCTCTGTCTTAAAAACTCATTTTTTTGTAGATCTATCAAGTATTTTCCTTTTTTTTTATTGATACTTCTTGTTAGTTATAGAAGATGAATATTTTGCTGAGAATAAACTCTTTTTTTGCCCTTTAGTAAACACAAAACTACAGAAACTTTTTTCTTTACTATATAATTAACTAAATATTCTCTAACAATAGCACAATGACACATCAGAGTGCACATGCTGAAAATTCTTTCCAAACCTTTCTTCACTCAATTAAATTTGTAATCTTTATTTTCTATTAGCTATACTCAAGCTCTGAATCAAGCTTCTGAACAATGAAGAAGGAAGAAAATGCTCCTTTTTATAGCAATGTGCAAGGTAGTGAGTGAGGTGGGGAATAAGATGGGAAAACTATAGCAGGATATGAAATTAGAGATTGGAGAAAAGAAGAAATTGAATGAAAAACAATCTGCTCTTAATTTGTGTCAATTGGCAAGTAACAATCATGAAAGCTATTTCGGGGATGGATATTCCCTCTATAACTCAAGCAACTGGAATCAATCCAGCATGCTTTTCCTTATCCTAAATTTTAAAAACATGTTGTACCTTGCGGGCAGAAGCACCAAGAAAGATTATTTTTCTCCCTTTGCTTTTTTCTCCTCCATCAAGGCCAAATTTAATTAGAAGAAGGACAGCTTAAAAAAATGAAATCTGCCTTGTAGCTGTCCTGAAATGCTACTTGAGAATGGGAGAAAAATGTGGTTGTGGGAAACAGAACAATTCAAATACCTTGTGCATGGTTCTGCTGGTGTGGCATGAACAGATCAAATTAGCATCCCGACTATGATCATGAGGGTGGGTAGCCATACTACTATGAATATTTGGGTCTTTCCTAAATAAAGCCAATCTATTTCATAAATAAAAACAGACCTTGGCATTAATCTAGATCAGTCAAGGTCTCACCCGCTGAATGAAACTGGGACAATTTTATCATTTAAATATATGGGAAAAATCTGTATTACTCTTTCCATTTGATGAACCTTTTCAGCTGAATTACCCCCAAAAGATCCTTAGTATGAAAATGCCATTTCACATTATCAGATAAATATCTAAGTTCAGATGTGAGATTGAAAGTAATCTTTAATTAAAAATAATTTAAAGAGATTTGTTTATCATCTTGATGTATGTTTTTATGCTGAAAAAAGCAGCTTTGCTTGATGTCATTTCACTGAAAAGACACAGCACAAATAGCACCTTATATATATATGTACCTGTCACACTATTAACATGTAAATAACATCAGATTTGAAATAAAATGGCAATTATGAATGTAACTGGACTGCTTTCCACCATTTTCAAAACAAAACCAAGATTAAAGCGATATGAATACTTTATGGCACCCTTGAGTCCAGACAGTTTTAACAGTGTCATTAAATATCACAGACATTACTTAACTAGCCTAAAGTGCCTTCTACAAAATCTCACCTCTCAGTTTATTCCTTTGCCCAATTAGGGTGATCAGCTCTTTTTCACATATTGGCAAGTAATAATTACTTTTAAAATTAACTTCAGGTTGCTTAAGGAGCATTTCCTACTTCATGTGTTAGAGGCTGGCGACATCAGATCTTAAAACAGTTGTGACATTAGCAAAATGTCATGCTAACTGCACACCAGCTACAGCAAACTGTGCTTTGTTTAGTGGTGACAGCATCAGTCAGTGTTGCCTAACCATCGTAAAAGGCCGGTGGCTTGGGATCCCTTCTAAAGATGGACACTGTGATACAGAGTACTGCCTGTGTTTCTTGTGATTGTGACTGTTACAGGTTGATGCTGGGGGGCAGTAATGACCCATCTAATCTTAAAAGACAAATCCACTAGCGTGAAGAAGTGAGGCCTGAGTAAAGGACTGTTGACATCAAAACATGGAGCTGGTTCATTAGCCACAGTATGTCAATTGCAGTTCAGAGTCACTGGGGCTCTCTTCATTGTGCCAAATGGGGGACAACTATCTTAGTGATCATTCCTGTGAAGTAGTGCCTCTTCTATACCACCTCTTGGAAATACTTCAGATTGTCCATATTGACATAACGCTGAGCAAAAATAGCAGCCTGTCTACCAAGAAACAGGCATTTCAAAGGACTAGGTGCTTGTATTAACAGTGTGTTTACAGTTTCTTGTCTAAGTGCAATTGCCTCTTTTTTATTACCTGCAATTTGAGGCAGGGGGGTGGGGAGGGAACCCCACTTTGCTACATGTGAGAAAGTGCAATGCAGTTTTGGGGGAGGAAAAAACCCGCACGCATTTCAGTTACTATGAAAAATTAACTTCTCTGCAGAAAGTCTTACGTTAGGACTCATTTCATCTGATACATGAAGAATAGCAATAATGCAATGCTAATGTCCTTTTACAAAGCACAGACAACCTGTAATATTTACTTGGGGGAAAAAAATTTTCCTTTTTCAGGAAAAATTACTCAGAAATTTATCAGAGAACAGACCCCGTCCCCCTGCCAAATACACTTTTTTTTCTTGTATACACATGGTGACTATTTGTCTGACCAGCTAAGTTGGGCTCTGTCAAACCTTGGTTGACATCAAAGAAGCTGTATCTATTACTTGTCATCAGGCATGTGTGTCAGAGTTGTTAGGTCACCTCTTGCCTTACCCCCGTCTCTTCAAACAGCAGTGCTGGTGGTCTGCATCAGAACTGCTGGTCACTGCACAGAAGCAAACTGGCGAGCTCCAGGCTTGTGTTAATGTCAGTATCTGCTGTGCATTTAAAGATTTGGAGTCATTTTAACGCCATAAGGGATGGGGACCTTAGCTGAAGGCAGTGCTTTTGCAATGACAGCTTAGTCACATGAGCTTCCTCAGACTCATAAGCAATTGTTTTAATGAGCGTGAGTTGAGAAATACCTGTTCTTTTCCCCTGGGTGAAGGGCAGGGGAGAGTAACTTCTGTAGCGCAGCTGACAACTCAGCATTATGGACTTGATTATCAGTGAAATCTGCTGCGCGCATCTGTTCATCTTCACCAGTGCATTTAGTTCTTCGGAAAGCCAATTGTTTCCTTTTCTGCTGCCTATTATCCAGTGTGAGCCTATGCAAAGGTAAACAGCATATGGTGGCACCAAGCCAGGTATCTTCCACTGTACACACACATGCACGTGTCAGATATACATACATAGCACCATTCTCCAGCAACCGCAGTCACAGTGCGATTTTGACAAAACGGCTTGCGAAGTGAGAGTGATTTCCATCATAAATTTCAGAGGACAATTCATGTCACTCTGCAGTTATGACTGAATTCCTCTGGCACATATAGCTTCGCTTTTTTTTTTGCTTAATGTTGCTCAGGGCTGTAAGCGGAGCAAGGAAGAATCTGTGCCTTACAGTGCCTGTTGTTGCATCATGGCTGAAATTAACAGTAATGTTACTAGCAGCATGGGGTTTGCTATGGCAACAGTAGACTACCTGTTTTGAAAAGCACTTTGAGATCTGTCAATGGCTATCTGGAGTGGCCCATAAGAGAAAATCAGGGCAGAAAGATGGCCTACATCTGTCCTCGACTCCTTCAACCCCGCCATTTCTTTCTAATCTGGGAAAGTGTGTGGTACACCCTTCACAAGCATAAAAATGAGCCCATGTGAATTGGTGATAATCAGCAACTGTCGCTGGGTGAGGGGAGACAAGGACAACTTAAAAGTGAAGTCTCCTAATACCCCTAATCTGGCAAGGCTGCTGCTGTCTTGTAACCGGAGTCTTTGATGCCCTTCAAGCCTTGAGCTGAGACTGAGGGAATCCCAGCTCTGATATCCCTGCCTGAGCCCTGCTTACTTGGTGTTCCCCAGGGTTTTCAGATTCCCAAACCAGTAAGGACCAGGAAAGAAGAGCAGTTTTTTGTTACTTCAATCCAAAATTTAATCTGATCTCATGATATTTCTGTTGTCTTGTGCCACTTTCTCATGAGAGAAACTCGCTTCAGCCTTGTTCAAATGTGGGTCCTCTTAATAAAACTTCATAAGACCAAATACATGGTTAAGGTGGAAAACAGAGCTTCCAGTAGTATCAGAGACTGAAGTGATGCCAATATTTCAACATTATTAACTGTAATATGTGCTGACAGGATTTAACATGTTTTCTGTGGATGAGTGGGGAATGTCTTAATTTGCCCTTTGTAGCAAAGGTAGTCTCTTAGGGACAAGGAAGGAGGCTTTCCTGCTTTGAAAACAACCTTCTAGGAAGGAAGTTTGATTAGCAATGTTCGTCCTTTGTTCCTGAAAACCAGTGGTGGCTAGACCTGCATTGTTTGAAGTGGGTAAGGGAGAGTGACCACAGCCAGGAAGCAGAGAGGAGGGAACTAGCACTGAGAAATTTGGACTTAGCTTCAGATTGGGAAGTTCTGTCAACTCACAAATCCTCAGCTTGAGCGTGAGTTTCTGTGGGTCACTGGGCCAGACTCCATGCATTAAGCTGGCAATAGCAGGTGTAGTGCCATGAATATTACCTGGGGTGCTGGGACTACCACAGCTATTGCCTCCTGTGGAGGCCTTTCTGCCCACAGATGGCCGCTTCACCTCTGCTCCTCTCACAGTGCATGCTCAGCTGTAAGGGCTGCTGTTTTGCAAGCCCCTTGCCCAGATGTTGACAGGCAGGGATATCATAGTACAGTCCCACACAGGACTGAGGTGCAGGCCTTAACTGAGGATTTGCCCTTGGTGCTCTGGGTGAAGTCCCGCATGTTCATGTGAGGCAGAAGAAAATCATTTGCTATTCCCGGGTAACTGTCTGAAAAAGTTCCTGCTTATTCTTCTTTAGCAAGATTCTTACTAGAGCCAGGCAGATGGTAAGTTAAAGATATCTGTATCTGCGACACTTTGTCCTTCTCATTCTAAGAAGTCAGCATACTTTAAAATTAAACTATCTCAGCAAGGTGTCTGTCACTAGATGGCCTAGTAAGGAAACATTTGTGTTTCGGATTTCCCATCTATTACTACTGCTCAGGTCAAGTTCTACCTTTAAGTCCTTGTACCCTCAAGAAATATATGCAGTGAAATCTGTCCTCACATTCACAGAAGCATTTTGATAGTGCACAGCTTTGGTGCTGACCCTCTTGTTAGCAATAAATTTTCTTTCAGAGCATAAATAATACAGTTCTTAAAGGGAGATCTGAAACACTTTAACAGCAAGTGATAATTCTTCTATTAGTTGGCAGCTTTTGAGAAAAATCATGTGTACTTTCAGTACTTTCATCAGTTTTGAGGACAGTGGGAGGATCTTTGTTCTTGTAATTGAAGCACTGCACTGTTTGGAGATTTGGGTTCAAAAGACTTCCTCTGTGACCTTGAGGAGCCATTTACCTTCTTTGTTTCTCCCTTCTACTCTGTGAATGGGTTGCAGACTCTATTCTGGACAGGGTATTACTGTTTTTCTGAAAAAAGCTAATTTTTTTTTTTAAAGCACAACTGTTTACACCCATCATTTAAGATCAAATGTTCAACAGAAAGAGTTTTATGGTGCTGGTCTTACGGGTTCTTTCTAATGAGAGAAAAAGAGGCAGAGGAACCTGAATCAAACAGCTGATATCTTCTATCTGAAAATGCAGATTTCTTTACCATTGTATTTCACAAAAGTCTTTAAAAGATTTTACTTTTGTTCCAATTAAGAAAAACAGCTTTTGAAACTTGGTGACTTACACAGAATAAAATTGTCATCCTCTAAACCATTCTTAATATGCTTTGAGGTTTTTTCCCTTAGTCCATGTTGATAATCTGGAGTGGGAGGTCTTCTCCCTAAAGCATTCCCTGTCTTTCACCATAGTCCAGATTCTGTTAGTCAGCATGACCACTTCCACATCTCTTCCAGTAATCCAATTTCCGTCAACTTTCTCCTTACTTTCCGAATCACATTGTTTAACATGACAGAAGATGTTTGGTAGTGCCCTTATGTTGTGCATATGGAGCATATCAATCTGAGGATATAATAAAACTCATAAAGTTTTAACAGTGCTTGAACAGAATTTGGTTTTAAACCTGATTGCTTTTCTTTGAAGCTGTAACTATATTTTTATACTGCTTTAAAATTACTTTTATTTGTGTTCCAGCCTGAATTGCTATTTGCCAACATGTCTTCCTCTCTCTGTGTATGTTTACAAAACACACTCTCGTTATGTTAGGTCATCTTTAATGCTTCCCTTTAAACTCCAGGAAAAATGAGATAAAAATTAAAAACACATTTCTAGAAAAAAAAAATTATCAAAACACAGTGACTATTTTGAGGGGAGTATTTCTGGAGATGCAACATCTGTAAAAAATGCGAAGGAAAAGGAAGTAATAGAAGCCACATATGGTTTATGTTTGGAATTTGAAGAAAAGATGGTGTTGTGAGATAGATAGTGACTTTTCTTTCTCATTTTTTACTAGAATGCTATGAGAGAAAAACTATTAGGAGGTTTCAGCTAAGTGGATCTGCAGGGTGGATGTATGTTCTTTGAAGTGATACAGGTGGATATCTTCATGAGGAAGAGAAACCATGTAAGTAAGTGAAATAATCCCTCTCTCTTATAGCTTGTTCACTTAGCTGAAAAAGGCTTTGAAAAGCAGGAGAAACTATGAGTTACGAAACCCGATTTGAGGAGTAAGTTGGGTTTTGTACTCAGATGTTTCCGGGCGGCGGCGGGAAATGAATTTTTCTCCGTGCCCATCCATTTCAGAATGTCTTTTCAAGACCATGTTTCATTTTATCTTTAGAAATTCCTTTTCAAAGGTTGTTACTGAAATAATGTCTCTGAAATTTATCCATGTCTCTGTTCTGCAGATAAACAATAAAAGGGCACTCACACGCTGAGATTTGTTTTAGGAAGAGATCTGTGGTGTTCCTGTTTCTCTGACAACTGCACATCCTGAAGGGTCCTGTCTGCCTGTGTTTCTGGAATGTTCAGTGCAGGTTCTGTGCATGCCATTGTGCCTTTAGATCACACAAAATCCTTTCTTGTTCTTCTCAGCAGTAATGTATTCAGCTCACTGAATGGCAATGCTTATACCATGTGTGTGAAAACAACTACTACCAGTTTATGATCAGGGATGCCAAAGGCCTGTAAAAAATTAAACTGCTTAAAATGAAAGACAGGGCGGAAAAATGGACAAAGAACTCGTCAGGATGATGTACTTGTCCTGTGCTTGAAAGAGGGCATGTAAAAATTCAAGCAAAGCTTGAGATCCACATAAAAACATACATAATTACAGCAAAATCTCTTGAAATATCAGGGTGGGCTCTCAGCTGCTATAAAGCTTATGTGCTAGCTCACAATCTGGCCAACTGCATTTTTATGTTTGTGTGTGGTCAGGATGCGCTTTGAAATTATATATGCCACTAATTGACTGCAGTTGGAGGTGCTTNAGATCATGTACATACTTCTGCTGGCAAAGATGGTGCTTTGTACAGCATAGCTTGTACCAGGAATCCTCATGGTCCAATTTTGTTCAACACACAATATGGGTGACAATATTAGTGATGCATTCCTGACCAAATTGTCCTATTAACACGTGTTTTCTCTGTGATCAGTTTCGGTGGGAAAGCGATCGCATTCCCAGTCTCAATTTTTGGACCAAAAAATACTGTGTTATGTTAATTGGTAGGAACCATACTTCAAGTCTAGTTTATTGCACTGTTGATGGGTATTTGAATTATGGTGCTCTCCACTTCTGAAATTATTGTGCAGCACAGTCTAGACATGTGAAATTCCTGCCCTTCATAATATAGGCTTAGAAGAGCAACTCTGCTGTTGGCATGGGGCTTAAGGAAGCATAGGGCTTTTCTGACAAGGCTTTCTACTAATAACAGATTATAATAATGTAATTAAATCCATTTGTGTAGAAATAGCAAGATGATCCTCAACTGCCAGTGAGGCAGCCTGCACTGGGAAAGTGCTATCACTGTATTTGCAGTCCCATATGAAGGGAGAGACCTTAAAAGTAGTAACACAAAGATGAGCTCCTGTTTGGAACAAACTCAGATCTGTTACAGGGGGTATTGAGAGTGAGAGGTTTGTTCCCCGTGAGCCTCACCCAGTCTATCTGTGCCTATGCACTGGAAAATACCCTGTTCAAAAAATTCCTGATGTACAATTCAGAAGACGTGCTCTGAGAAGTGAGGCTGGATGTTCCCCAAGGATGTTCGCTGGTTCTCAGTCTGGGAGCCAGCTGGCAGCTATAAAATTTCAGTGGAAATGAATAATAAATAAATAAATACAAACAAAAATAAACGTAGATAAATAGGATGGGAAGTCCACACTCTCCCTTAGTCTGTTTGCATCAGCTGTTCACAACGCTGTGTAGTGAGCAACACATTTCAGGCAGGGTGGGCTGGCTGAAAGGTCTCCAAGGATCTTGCATTCAAAGGAGGGGTGTGAAGACAGAGGTAGGGAAGCTGGCTGCTAGCACTGACAAGCAGCCACAAGTACACACATTTGTAAGATCAGCTGACTTTCAGGCTGTGTGGGCAGGCGACTTTGGTGGCAAATCTTGGGGACAAGGGGGAAGACCTTCTGCTTTTTCTCAGGAACTCGCTATCAGAGGCTGTGTTGAGATAGAGAGGAAAGTGGTTGTGTGGGAAGATGAGGGAGAAGCAGGCAGTGCTGAGCACCGTGCCCCATGCCAGGGCCCAGCACAAGTCTGCTCCATCTGAATGAGGCTCTGAGGCTTAGACAGCCTCCTACTCTGCTCTTGCCCTTCCCCTCTCTTGCGGATGTAGAGGTGAAAAGAAGGGTTGATGGCCAGAGCACAGCTTCTGAGCAGAAATAACTTTTCTTCCCCTATTCCCCAAAAGATCATGACATCATGGGTTCAGAGAAAGCCTCCTTTGAAAAAGTGACAGACATAGCACATCTCCTACTTAACCAAAGGGAACCACGTGGACCAAGCTCTCACCTAAATATCTCAGGTGTCTGGGCATAAGTGCCAGCCTCACAAGCACTCAGCACGCACCCCCAGCCTGTTCGCTGGCAGTGTCTGAGAGATGCCAACAACCACTGAAACCTGGTCTCATGTCCTCTGGTTCACGTCCACTGACCGGTGAATGGAATGAAACAACACTGTAAAAATCCTTGGTGGTGCAATGGGGAATTGCTATGGTTGAACCTGAGGTCCTCCAGTGTAGGACTTGGCAGTGCCATTTATAGAGGTTTGGGAGCCAATACACCATAGGAGTTGTTTTTATATAACCCTGACATTTTAATAAAGCTGAGGTTTTCTTCCCATTGTAACACCATTTCTGCCACAGGGGTGAGTGGATGTACTTGCTCATTATCAGGATAATCAGACTGGAGATTCATTGTAACAGGGTTAACAGGTAACTGAGGAAGAAAGGAAATTACTTCTGCATCACGGCAAATATTTGAATAGTGTCACTATCGTTAAGGAATACAACCACCCATTACTATGTTTGAACAAAAACCTTCTCAACTTCCCAATCAAAGGAGACATAATGATAGTCTGAGCTACTCAATGTGCAGTTACAATAGAGTCCAAATTAGTGAGCACCAATTTATTTGATGCCTTAGTGCACAGCAAGATGCTCCTAAATGAATAATTGCTAAAGGAACAATTACAAGAATTACTTTTTTTTTTCAGAAGATTACTCTTCTTTCTTTACAAGTCTCTG
Source organism: Zapornia atra (assembly GCA_013400835.1). NCBI lineage: Eukaryota > Metazoa > Chordata > Aves > Gruiformes > Rallidae > Zapornia > Zapornia atra. Next base: position 11,349 of record VZTU01017117.1, on the reverse strand, counting down.
CAAGTATGACTTTAATAATAATTTGAATGGGTACCATGCTATCATAAAGCCATCAACATAACCCCAAATTACACTTAAAATGATTCCTAGTCATTGCAAGACTTGAATGAATTACGATTTTGCTGTTAATCCATCTATAATCCTACATAAGAGAAAGAATAGTATCAAGAGCAGCCTAGAGCAAAGTCTTCTAGTAAGAAACAGTAAGTTTTCAGACTGTTCCTTTTGCTGTCATTTCCCAAAAGGGTCATGATTTATGGTCTATGTCTCCTGACTGAAATTGTTATCTTTAAATAAATTGACAGTAGAAATTTCGTGGCAGCCTCTGGCTTATCCCATCTGTAGAGTCCTCTTTTGCTTCTTGAGTGATTAGCTACAGATGTGAATGGTCATACTGTGTTTTCTGGGCCTGCCTAAATTGTTGCTGAGAGTGCCTCACGAAAGAGTTGTACAGTGTTAATGATGCCATTTGTTGGAAGCCTTGAAATCGGGAAGAAACTGCTGTTCAGGACATTTTTCCCCTGTACTCAAATCACCTGTCCAAAGTTTCACTAACATTAGCAAGCCTGATCTGACTTTGGAATTTCTTTTGGGCTACATACTACTGCTGACTCCCACCATCTACACTACCAGAACAGATAAAAATCTGCAAGATGACTGGAGGAATAAAATAAAAAGAGATATGACAGCTGATCCCAGCATCCATCCACCACCACCACAGCCCTTTATCCTTTCTTTCTTCCTTCCTTCCCCATCCCTACATACCAGGAACACTTGAGAAGCAACAGAGGTCAAACATTTGTATTCCAATTAGGAGCTGCACCCAGGGTCTGGGGAGGAAAGACTCTAAATCACCTGAACATCCAACAAATCCTTTGGTGTGCCAGCAGTTAGTTCAAAGGCATCCAGCTCTGAGTAACTATCCATTAAAGGGTTTGATGTTGTAGATGGATGAATAGGTGAAAGGAAATATGTGAAAGGAAAATATCTCCAACACCCATCCCCTTTCTTGGGTTATGCTTTGTGATGAAGAGCAAAGTGCAAGGTAACAGAAGGATATGCGCTGAAACCTGAATTATGCTGTCAGTGGTGCTTCCAATGCTGACAGAAAGAAGCCTGTAGCCTCTCTCCTGGAATGCATTTCTGGCTCCAGCACTCGGCTGCAGCTCCAGAGAAACCTCGCTGTGAAAATGCATGGTGTAAATGCAAATGAAAACTGGCAGAGAAGTGAGAAGCCTGACGCATTCAGTTCCAGACAGTCTGACTTTCCTCCTTTCAGCTACTGCCCATGGGCTTCCTTTCCTGTCCAGGGCTTTCTCCATACAGGCATTTCCTGGCTGATGGCCCTTCCAAGCAGTTGTCTCCTTTACAAGTGCTTTTAGAGTCTTTCCTCCCCAGACCCTGGGTGCAGCTCCTAATTGGAATACAAATGTTTGACCTCTGTTGCTTCTCAAGTGTTCCTGGTATGCAATGCTACCAAGAGAAAATGCAGAGCAATTGTTGTGTTCAGCCCATGTGACAGATAGCTGTTCATTGAGTGAATTTGCCAGAGTCCCCCTGGTACTAAAAAGCAGTCGTTCACAGCCATAATGAACTAGTTAGTTGCTGTAATGCTGATTAGGATGTGACAGGAACAGCATGCTTGGAAAAGCAAGTGTCTGGACTCATTCCTCTTCCTGTGAGAGGTTGATGGAATGTAAGTTGTAAGTAGTCTTCAGGGAGATTTTAGCTCAAGCTCTGTTTGTAAGGTGCACATCAAACTTGTGGACTGCAGCTGGGTCTAGCCACAGTCAGGAGGACAATTTCAGCCCTCACTGGTCTAGCTTTCCTTGTTTCTTTACAAGCAGTGTAGATTGTACAGCACCAGAGACATCAGCGCAAGCTAGCCATATAAATCACCACTCATAATCTATAGGTAGCTTTGCTTAAATTCACACCAGTGTTCCTAAGACCTCTTAACTGGATTAAAGTGGATCTCTGTGTCTCTATTCCTGCTGCAATCGTACCTTTGCTGCAATCATACCTTTCATTGAAAAGCAGCCTTAATAATGCATCTCCAGGGACTTGGAGAGCCAGACAGGGGTGCTGACCTGCTGTAGGGAGGCTTGTTAATAATCCTATAGTGCTCTGCATTTGGTGGCATTTTGGGGCAGAAAATGGTGAACTGGAATATCCCACCTGCCCTGACTTGGACTGATGGATATACCACTTAGTGCATGAGCTGCCTGAAACATACTGCAGGAGACTGCTGAGGGAGGAGCAGCCCTTCAGTGGGATGGGTTCTTCCAGGGCCAAGTAACCCAGGCAGGGGCTAAATGGCTGCATGCCCTTTTTGGACACAAGCCTGTCATTTCAGGGTGGAAAGTGCCTCCCACTGCAGAGGCCATCTTAAACAAAAGAGAATGATTTACACAGCCAGCCCATCGGCCAGGCTGGCTTCAATTAAGTCCTTAACACGGTATTGCTGAATATATTGCAAAGCTGGCAAGCCAAAGGTCACAAAAACCAAGCACAGGAGGTTGTAAACCGATTTCAGCTCAGGCAGCATCACAAATGCTGTCGTGATCTGACACCAGAAGATTCTTTTATGGAGCAGTAAGAAGATGTAATTTTTCCTCCACCCCCCATCCATTGAAAGCTTACAGTAAATGTAAAGTCTCCACATCAAGGATCAAACAATATAATAATTAAATTATATGCCTCTGTGTGTTTCTGTGATGTTTTGTGGCACTTTTATGATATCTACCTATCCCCTTAATACTTTGTCTAAGTTAGCATACCCACTTATCTATAATTTTATATTGAAGTTTTTGGGCTGCTGACTGCAGTTCCCTGGAAGAAAGCAGGTCAGATGTAGGAGCTGGACACTCTGTCAGTCTGCCTATGAATACAGATAAATAAAAATGTATTTTGTTTGGCAGGATGGTTAATATTTTTTCATTTATTTAAAATAAAATTTTCCCAAGGGTGGTGAAAATCCCTAGGTTTGGAGCCTCCTGAAGAGGTTTTTCCTATTAGCAGCTGTGGAGCAGAGAAAAGCATCCTTTAAAGGCACAGTATGAGTGTTCTTCTAGAACAGTATCAAAAAGAACATTAGGTGTTTGTACAGCATGGAGCTGTGCTTGTGAGCTATAGCATGTACATACTGAAATGTCCCTGTTATCTGATCTCCAAATAACTAATTACATTTGAGTGATGTCTTTGTCAGTCAAATCTGTTTTATCTGGACATCTCTACTGTGCTGAATATTTCCACGTTGCTATCCATGTGCCTATGAAATCCTGTAATTCTAGCTGCAGTGAATAAACAGAGAGGTTTTTATTATTTGGACTCCACACAGAAATTTTCTTCTTCCCCACTAAAACTTGCAGCTCCTTTTTCACTGTTTTATCCATCTGGAGCTTTTTTGCAATCATATTGGTCTCTTTCAGTATTGTTGTGTGGGATGTTGAGCCACAGTTAATTCAATTAGATAATTTTCAAAAATGCTCAAAACTTCTTTTGTGAGATCTCTTAGTCAGGGACTGACTGCCAAAAGAAAAAAAAGAAAAATCATTATACTATGTCTGGCATGTAAATATGATCTCTTTATTCGTAGAATACTCAGATGAACTGAGACAAGGCAGCTCCAAATTGCATCAGTGTAACTTTATATTCCTCAAGAGAAGGAAAAAGATTTGCATCCTATTCGTCCCTTTGCTCTCATATGCTCTGTTTGGACCCACGAACCCTTCTACTCTATTTCTCCAAGAAACTTGCTCATCAAGGAAGAAAATAAAATGTCTACACTACAGATTCAGGCATAGAAGCTATTTATGGTTCTTAAGTTTCTGAAGTGTTTTAGAAAGGCAAAACCTTATTGCCTCTCCGTGGAACCAGTTTAACTCAGACATTCCTCAGTTTAGGAGTATCCACCAAAGCAAACTGTAATGAAACGCTAACGTTTCAGTGGCCTGAAAGTCTGCCTCTTGGGGAATGTCATCAACAATTGTCCTATTCAATTGACAGTTTTCTCCATTCTAGTGTTCTTTCTGTGTACTTGCCAGGTATCTTAATATGCCTTTGTAGTCACATTACATACTGACATTACATACTTGTCACTCTTTATCTTGTTTTTGTTCAGGTCATGTGTTCCTTAATGAAATTTTTTGATGTTATTCTCAAACTCTGGTTTGGACATTGTGAGTTCTTAGTCTGATTATTGTCATTGCCCTTTAACCTTGTTAAAGTTATTTGACATCTTAGTAGAATGTTGTCTTGAAAATGTTTATTTGCTTGGACAGATGTAAAAAAGGGCATGTGCCTGCAAAACCTGGAATGGCAGATTCATCATCTGGCTAAGGAAAACCAGCATTTCCCTACAAACCTTTCTTCCCTTATGTTACCTTGCCTTCTTTATGTTATTAGGCATTATGTGAGCACCTCTGTTGACTTCAGAAGTACACCATTAGTAAATGTAAGCTACTCACAGGAATGGTATGAGCCTGAGTCTTCAGTATGGGGATGACATTTGTAAATTATTTCCCCAGGTCTCCCAATGCCATTTTGAATTCATTACCGTAATAATGTTTTGGAAAAAGTAAAGTCTTTGTGCCCAGTGCAGCTCTTCTTTCTTCAAAATTGATTTGGTGGTATATTCTTTCTTTGGGGTCATATCCAGGTTTGAGGTTTGTAGAAAATGTTTGTACTCCTTTTGCTACTATGCCTCTGGGATATATATTTCTCCTCTATTACATGTTTTTCCTCTGTTGCATCCTGTATCATTCAGGTACAGGTTGATAACATGCATTTTGGCATCTTATAATAACCAGATATGTACTACCCTGAAACTTGTGGTGTTGTACTAGACTCAGGTTTATTTGAATAAATCTTTCTTGTTCTATAGTTAATGTTTATTTCTGAATTGAATGCAACCCTCCTGTTTCCTTTTCTTTTTCTTTTTTTTGGTCCTGTGGTGTGTGCTTCTGTAAAGTGTGTGTGTGTGTGTGTGTTCTTTACAGAGCACAAAGACTCCTATGAATTTTATTTAACCTCCCTTTCTGGCGTTAGAATTTCTGGCACTCTCAAGAAAAATTGCTCAAAAGACAAGAGCTAACTGTTTCTGAAACATCACTAGAGGCAACAATGATGCCTCTTTCTCTGAGAAGAAAGGAAGATACGCATTAGTTGACAGAATTCCCTCAAACAGTGATTTTGTAGAGTATAGGATTGTACAGTGAAGAATAGTTGAAAGGTCAAGTGTCACAGCAAGTCTGTCAGCTGCTTAGCAGTCGAATACTTCAGAAGAAATACGTGTGTACTTTAAACAAACATCTTGATTTGCTTTTTTTCCTCCTTTTAAGTATTCTTTCTCTCTTGTCTTGCAAAACTCCTTATTCACTCCCTAGAAAACCTTTCTTATTAAGATTCACTGGAAAGCAGGTAGTCAGTCTTTCTTAGAGCTGTCAGAACCTGCAGCTGTAAAACCAGAGTCAAATTTTCAAGGGAAATAGCAATGGAAACTACTGGAGCCCTAGAAACAAGTTAATCTTAAATTATCATGTTTCATTAAAACTTTGTTGGGTAAAGCTGAAAACACCTCCCCACCCGCCCTCTTTTTTTTTCCTCAGGACAGCACAGCATTTCCAACTGTGATTCACACTTTATTTCTCACTGTGAACAGGTTTATTTGTTCCCTTCTTCTCCAAGGACAGATGTTTCTTCCTCCCTTACCTTCACTTGCTCAGCTAGGATGAGCAACCTGGTAGACACTGCAGTCTCCCTTGCCTGCTGACTTGCAAGGACCATCAGGGAGACTCTCAAAAGGCAAAAAAGTCATTGTTGTCAAGACTAAATGTGCTAGAGCATTGTTTTTCCTTCTCTTCCTGGTTTCCTGGGAGTAATGTGTTAATTTGCAGAAGGATTTCTGCCCTGTGCATATTTATCAACCAACTTTGGGCAGATAGTGGACATGAGCCAGCACAGACGTGATGTGAGGGAGGAGGGGGCCGGATGTCAGTGTGCAGGCTGGTCCCTGCTCCGCACTTCCACTGTCTGTCTCTGCCTCTCCCAAGAACCAAGGAGGTGCTCCAGGAGGTGCTCCAGTGTGTCATGACTCTCACACAGGTCAAGTGAGAGCAGACTGCTGCACACAGGCAGAATTTTGTGCAGACCCATGCATTTTAATTAGATTTATAGAAGAAAGAAAACGCAGCTCCTTGAGCTCTTGCCTTGCTGCTTGCCTTCCTGCACTGGGCCAGAGTTCTGAAGTTTCAGCATTTTGATAGTACTTGGTAGGACTCATGGCAGGACAGAAATCTCCCCTGTCTCACTCGGTGGTAAAGTCAAAAGAAAAAACCAAAACATTAATTGGTTTTAAAACTGTTGTCCGGTTTTGAATTTGTGTCCCTTTTCCTTTCACTTTGGCTCCATGGATATATGATGGATTATATACCATTATCTGGCTTCCATGGGTCTGCTTTATGGCTTCTAGGACAGTAATTGATAGCTAAAATTTCAGGTTGGAGGAAAATGGGGGAAGGTTTGGAGGCTCTTTCACAGAAATCAAAAGTTAACTGACAACCTTCACGACTCTCAACATGCACTGCATGCTTGCTACATGCCTAAGAGATGACTGTAAACAGAAGAGGAGGGGATGAACATTTATTCACTCTTTGGAACTGTATCATTCCTTTTTCTAAAATCCAGGTTTCCATAATAATGGTGGGGGACATGGGACAGCACACAGAGCAACAGCTTTTATTTTTTGCATGTTGGGAGTCAGGGTCAAAATGTGAAATAGCATGGGTTGAAAAATTGGGAAGGGAGCTCTGTAGAGCTAAACAGCTATTTTACTCTCAGTTTTTCATTACACAAACTCTGATGTCTGTGTTCAGCAACTGGATATCACTGTTACAGGTGTTAAAATAGTAAGAAAAAAATTTTGTTTTGCTTTACCTTCTCTCACAGAGACATTCTACAGTTCAGTGGGTTTGTTTATTTAAGACATAGATTTTTGTCCTCCTACTGATCCTGGAGGAAAGAAGGAAGGATTGCTCACATGTTCATTTGCTTTATTCAATACAAAAATCATGTTTCACTTCAGAGATGCAAGTTTTGACCGCAGTCAAAAAAGGTGTATGTCTCTTTCTGCATGTCAGGTGGTGAGAAAATAATAGCAAACTTTCTCCCACAAAAGAAGTGAAAAACAATCCATGTCTTTAAACTTCTGTCTGGTGTCCAGCAGTTAATGCAAACCAAAGGCTACAATTTTTCACAGAATTTTAATTCAGACGCATTATTCTCTAATTGAGTTTTTTTCTGTATTTACCTTCCTTTGTATAAAGCCAGGTTTTCTATTGTGTTCTGCCAGTCAAGTGGTGCAGAATGCCTGGAAGACAGCCAGTCATCATCTGGGGAGCTTTTATCCTAATCCCACTACCTATACTTGGCCTCAGTGCAGGAGCCAGTTGTGGCAGCATAGCCAGAGCCAGCAGCCTCTTCTTGCCACACAGGGGCAATTGTGGGTTGTGTGCTGCCATGCTGTGCACCAGGTACTGGAAAACGGTATGCAGGTGGCACAAGAGCTAGAGTTTTCCAGCTGTAGCATTGAGTAAAATGTGGTAAAACTGTGTTTAACGGAGCATATGCTTTGCAGATAGAGAGAGGGCTCTTTACATGTGACAGAAAATCATGTTGAGCAGGGGACATCTCAAGGAATGGGGAGATTTCTGCATTTTCCTAATCTCATTCCTTCCTTCTTTTATTTGGCACCTGTGTAAGTTGGGTTATTATTCAGATATGTGAATTTTTCCCATGCAGAGGATGTTCTTACAGGAAAACGCTTTCCCCTTCATAAAAAGCCATGTTGAGATCCCTTGTAGATTTGCTGCTTCAACTTTTCTGGGGTCCTGAGCAACCTATGGAGGTAATCAGGAAACTAGAGCCTGCAACCCTGGTTTTCTTCCTTGCAGGATGCTTGAATTCAGTAATACCAGAAGTCCTGCCAACCTTTCTTCAGACGTAGCCCACCAGGTGGCCTGCTGAGGGCCTGAGAGCATAGAAAAGTGTGCTCTTAATAGAAGACTGATTTCTAGCACCAGACAATGAACAAATACCTGCAAGAGAAATAGCTGCAAGATTTTAATAGAGATTCTTGTCTGTTTCCACATATCTCTGGTAATGGCAGTGCTATCTCTTCCTGAGAGTGAAACACAATATGCTAACAGCTTTGTTCAGTCATGAGACCATAGACTTTCTTTGTGTCTCTAGAACAGCTGTCTCAAAGTGTTTTAAACCATTGGGCTGCTGCCAGACCTCAGTGTTTTTCTGGTTTCAAATACCTTTTTTTTTTTTTAAATTTTTAATTGAAAACTATTTAATGAACTTCTGCAAACAGCTCACCATGACCTTACACCAGAGTTTTAGTAGAAATGTTGAGGAGGAAAGAATTGTAGTCTGTGGGTCTCTGCACAGAAATGCCTTTGGCTAATGAAATACATACCACAGAAATAACAGATTTGCATCACTGTCCTCTTTGGCCATCCATAGAAGAGACAGACTGGATCCCAGCTTGTTCTGTGTAACTGTGATCTTGGCATCTTAGTAATTTAGTAACATCAGTATGACTATTGCTGATTTCCATTGGTGTGAAAATATCACTGATCAATATACTACATGTTTCATAAGTTGCTCTGAAGTCTGTCCCCACGGTATACAGGACAATGATAAAAATTGAAGGCAGTGATATATTTTAACAAACATCTTTTTTAATTACTTTGCCCAAGAAAAGCAAGTTTCTAACACTTGAGTGACCAGCATGCTGCAGGAATGCAGTGTTTTAGAGACTCATAGAATCACAGAATCATAGAATATCCTGAGTTGGAAGGGATCCACAAGGATCATCAAGTCCAACTCCTGGCTCCACACAGGACCAGCCAAGTCAGAGTGTGTGACTGAGCGCAGCGTCCAGACTCTTCTTGAACTCAGCCAAGCTCGGGCCTGTGAACACTTCCCTGGGGAGCCTGTGCCAGTGCCCGACCATCCTCTTAGTAAAGAACCTCTTCCTAATATCCAACCCTAAACCTCCCCTGTCACAGCTTCATGCCATTCCCTTGGGTCCTGTCACTGGTCCCCAGAGGAGATTGGAGCCTGTCCCTTCGCTCCCCCTTGTCAGGAAGCCATAGACAGTGATGAGGTCTCCCCTCAGCCTCCTTTTCTCCAGGCTGTACAAACCAAGGGACTTCAGCC
>VZTU01017110.1:14533-28146 GCA_013400835.1 Zapornia atra | reverse complement strand
GAACGTTAACTCTGTCCCAGCCTGGGGGCAGTATCCTGGGACAGCCATGGGAAGATTTGAAGTTTGGCCTTTTTGTGGATGCTGGATCATTCTTTCCACCATGACAGGGACCCTACGGGGATCTGAGGCATGATGCTTGTTTGCTGATGAGGATAGAAACATGACGTGTGTGTCCCCCTTAAAGAACACTCTGAGTGCAGCCAGGCTCCTGAGGAACACCACAGCACGAAGCTGTAAGTGCAAGTTGCCATGCACTCCAACAGAGACAAGCAGGATTTTACTGTACTGCAAACAAAGCATTTTGAAATACAATTAAATCTGACATGGTCTGAAACCACTCAGGAAAAGAAGAGAACCTTCTGTTTAAACTCTTTAAGGACCCAATGGGAACGAGATGTGACCTGAGGTCTTAATCTTGAAACGCAGGTCTTCATCTTGAAACTCAGGCTTGTAGTGATCCAACAGGACTGCCTGCAGGAATGGAAGTCCTTGCTCTCTTAAGGACCTTGCAAACCAATTATAGAGTATGTTAATAAGAATCTTCTGCTTCCCTTTGCAGAAGCACCGGTGGCAATGAGAGTGTGAGAAAAGGTGGCAACATGCAGGGGCTGAATGAAATGATCCTACGTTAGTAACTGCCCTGACTCCATGATACGACGAGGATTCTTTTGATAAGACAATCTTAAGGCTACATAAAAACAAACACATGTATCCTAAATTAGGTCAAGAGGTCTGAGCTACTCGCCGTCTCTTGAATAACCAAGATGACACTGATTATAGTCACCAGCCCAAGGCTGTAGAGGCTGAAGGTTTGGTGAAGTTTTTTGCTGTCTCCAGCAATGAAAATGCTCACCACAGTGTCTCTGGTTTCAGTGCTGCACAGGATGAATTTTATATTTTCTAAAACTCTTGAGAATACTTCCTGGAAAGAAAAAAAGAAAGAAGAGGGTGTAGTTGGGGAATTCCAGAGGAGCAGCAAGGCCAACTAAATGAATCATTTAGTGCTGGTAACTCTGCGCATCTGCTAATACGGGAAGAAGTAGATTGGAGCAGCATAGAAAGCAGCAAGAGAGGAATTTATTTGTTGCTTCTAGTCACAGATTCAGGGCTGCTGGCTGCTAATTCTGAGCTGATTAGAGGAACTGCAGTAAAAGAGAGATGTTGGCAGCCACCACTGTTCTTGCTAGCAGTGCCAGAACTGGCCATTCTGTAGCTCTTGCCAAACACATGATCCCTTGCCCAGACCAGTCCAAAGTTGGCCTGGTATCAGCGGAATCTTTCTATCTGGATTGATCCCAAAATGAAGATGACAGAAGGGTGTTTGTAATGTTTGCACTGCTTTGCCTTGCCTCTTCTGGTTGCCAGAAGAGTGATGGCTTAGAGAAACTGAGATGGTGCCAGTTACACATCATTATGTACTTTAACACACTGAATATGAGAGTGAGCAAGTCGAAGGTGCTACTCTGTACCTTCTACAGTGGGAAAAAGTACTCAGCTTCCAAGTGACTGGGCATGCTTTCATGCACAGTGCAAGTGTGCTGTATTATAGAAGCATTACTTAAAGACAGACCATTCTGGGGTTTGCCACCACCTCTTCTAAAAAAACTGTCCCCTTAAAAATTAAAGTATTTTGGTATCTTAAAATTGGCACCTGATGGTGTTTTTTCATCAAAACATAATACCAACATAAACTTCTGTTCGTTAAACCAGAGACCTCTTACTTCTTTGCAGGGAAATCCCAAGAGCATGAATAATGATAGAGCTTGTGGCTGAGGTGTTCATGTTCAAGTTTGACATTTAGAAGTCATGTTCAGAGGATAAAGCAGTGATATCAGAGCAAAACACATATATGACTGTTCGAACCTAAAGGCATCATCTCCTATAATTCTGTTCCTCAACTAGGGTGTGAAGGCCCTGACAGATAAGGCAGTACTTAATAGCAATCTGATTTTTAAAGCCCATATGGCACATGTTGAGATGAATATAATGTAGCAGCAGTCAGCATTCAATGAATGATATTTTATTCAGTCTAAACTACTCAGAATGCAAGAACTGCAATAAAAGGTTACAAAATTAGTTACAAAAGAAGGTATTAGAAGCTCACCCGCTGGGAACGTAGTGCAAATGCAACACGTGCCTGTATGAACAGGAGAAGAAAGTCCTGAATTAACAGTATGCAGAGGGTATAATACAAGTGTGCTGCTGTGACTGTAGAAGGTGATCCTAAGTGTAAACAACATGCCTCAGAATCTGCAAGGGACCAAGTAACGAGAGCTAAACAGGCCAAGGCCATCAGAACTGAATAGTCACCTGTATAGAGTAGCCCAAGTCTATCCACCATTCAGAAACCCACAAGAGAAGGTGTAAATTTGTCTCTTCTCAGAGCAGAGCTCTACAGCAAGGGTGAAAAAAGAAATCAGCAATAAGTACTGCTGAGGTGTTTTCAGACAGCTAAAAACTCCCTCCAGGGCTGCCTAGGTCCAATTTGGAATCTGAGCTGGCAATTGTATCTTCCTCTCTGAATTGCTTGCTGGGAAAACAACCAGCTATGTTGCCTGCAAATGTAAGTAATAAAGGATGGTAAGGTCTTTAAGCCTTAGGGCTAAAAGATCCTTGGTTTTAAAAAAGATTCTTCATCTGCTTTTCTAGGAAGGAAAAATCTTTACACTTACACATTTTGAAAAAGAACCTGCTCTGGTACAGTTTAGGAACCAGAAGTGTACAGTCCTTGATAGTAGCGTGAGCTTACCCTACTGAGGCAATTGCCAGCATTGACTTTTTTATTATTGATTTTTTTTAATAAAGAAAAAAAATGTCATGGATAGCAGCTATAGAAATAAAAAGAAATTCTCTCAAACTTCATCTCCTGACCTGCGCTTCTGACTCGCTTACAAAGTAGCTTTCAGTTGTGCCTTTGCTCTATTCACCTTTTGAGGCAGCTGGACACAAGACCAGCTTCTTTCCAGAAATCATGTGGCCACACGAGGCCAGTTGGGAGCCCAGTGCAATGTATCCTGCCTCACAGCCAGCCTGATTAGCTCAGCTCACAGGAATCACAGCTGCTGCGCTGGAGCTGGCTCCCAGCTGGCTGGTTCAGGGCACAGGCAGTGAAGGCATCACTGTCCGCACCAACCCGTGTAGATATGTCCTCAAATGACCCTAGGCATTGTGTGCTGTAACAAAAGCTGTTTTTAAAGATTAGCTCTCCAAATAATTGCACTTTAATTACCTGATAGAAACCATATTGGAAAATGAAGCAACAAAACCTTACAGGACATAGTAGTGTGTTTGTGTCGACAGAGCCACAATGTGACACCTAAGCATCTCTATGAACCAACTTAAAAAAAACTGAGCAGATCCATTAACTTCCTTTATCTTTTAAAATTTTCATTATTACTGAAAATACATGCAAAAATTTACATCTTCTCCTGTAGCAGGAAACTGATCCTTTATAGAAAGCGTCTGTATTGCCATCTAATACTTGTGGCAAGGTCGTTTCTGTTGCTGCACCTAAAGCATTACTCTGCTCTTAAAACAGCAGCTCATGTAAAACACTGAAAAAGATCCAGCTGTCCTGGGAAAGATTATCATGTTGCATTAGTTGCCTTGCTTTCCAAACACAGGGTCTATCAAACAATGAGGCAAATCAGCCAGAACTACTCAAAAAATGTGGTCAGCCATGACAATTTTCTTCTTTGACTGGCATTTCTGGACAGTATTCCTCAAGCACTGGAAACGGTAGGTGTGCTCTGCTATTGACTGGGGTCCTTCTTTCCATTCATTACCTCCCCTTCCTCTTGAAAACAGAGGCAAGACATGGTGTCAGAGGGTCAGTGCACTGATGCTTTGCAACAGACCAAGCCAACACAACTCCTCAACATTGTTTTTCCAGTAGCTTTAAAGCCTTAGAAGTCATTCACAGCAGTATTTTCGGTCTCCCTACACAGAATTCCTGAACAGCTCAGTGATGGCCTTTTACAAATGCTGATACCTTCACGAGTAAAAGGCAGTAATTGTGAGTGCACCGAATGTCAGGGGCTGTTAACTGGCAGTGGGCCCTGCGAGGGTATTTCCACTTCCCATTCTGCTATTTGTGGTGGTTTATCCACTCTGTTATATTCTTCTGCTTCTTTACATACAAAACTTGAGTTCAATAGCAGGAATGAAAAATGAAACTATTGAACAGAATTCAGGGTTCACATAAGGGCTCATCTTTTGGGTCTAGCTAGCTCAGCATTGTGCCCACAGCAGTGGGTTCCCAGTGAAGAACACAAGTATGTACCGTGTACTCTCAACTGTTCCCACCTCAGTTGATGCCCTGAGACTGATACGACTTGCCCATGTTATAATGCCCAGTGGATCCCTCCTTCAAGTAGTTGCTCAGTCTCCCACTGAGTTCATGTACAGTTTTGCCTTTACAGGCTTTGGGGTGGGGGGCATCTGGCAGGCTTACTACCCGAACCAGGTATTTAAGAGCCCGAAACAGCCACACACTGAGACAGATCAAAGATCCACCTAGCCAGTACCCTTGTTGTGGAAATCAGCCCACAGTGAATGCCTGGAAAAGAACAGAACAGGCAGGAATAGCACCCAAACATATTTCCCCCTGTGGATCTCCCCAGTCTTCAGCAATCTTTGGCTGAGAAGTTCCTTAGCCAGAGAATGGTTGCAATTCATCCGTCATTTGACTATCCAATCATTCGTGTGCCAATCTTCACAGTAGGCTTTAATTTTTTACAGCTCTGAAAACACAGTATTATCACCCAACTTCAGTACCTCACTCACCATTGCTTTTCTTAAATTAACAAATAATTTAGGAATACATTTAGCACCACAAATTCTTGTGGAACTCCACTAATGACCTCCCTTCCTTTTGAAAACAGACCTTTTATTCCTAACCCTTTGTTTCCCACCTTTTAACCATTAATCAATCTATAAGAACAACTTCTTATTCCTTGGGAGCTTACATTCTTTCAAGAGCCCCATTCTGCAGCACTCTGTCATGCAAACATCTTCATTTTGGTGCAAGAGCATCAGCTGCAAGTCCATTAGGATCACTGTTACAGAATGGCTCTTTTGGAAAAACAGTTTGAAGCAGATCATGCACAATGGTGAATCAAGTCCAGAGTTAGCTTCTATCCTGTAGGTTGCTTAACAAGTTGCTCCAAGAAACCTAAAATGTATGGCACCAAGAATTTTAGTCTCATTATTCCAATGAATATGATGTTTATCTAGAATACTTAAGTGCACTTAGACAGTCTTTTATGTTTTCTGCTTTTACAGTGCCTGTTTTTCCTTATCAGAAAGCAATTGCCACCATCTAGATACTACAGTATCTAGATTTTCACAGTGAGGGTGACAGAGCACTGGAATAGGCTGCCCAGGGAGGTGGTGGAGTCTCCTTCACTGGAGATATTCATGACTCGTCTGGACGCCTATCTATGTAATATGAGCTAGGGAGCTGCTTTGGCAGGGGGGTTGGACCCGATGATCTCTCAAGGTCCCTTCCAACCCCTACGATTCTGTGATTCTGTGATACAGTCCTAACAAGATTAATTTCCTACATAGGATTCACAGAAGTTGTCTATTACTAGTTTTACAGGGATGTTTTAACTCTTTTTTTTTGACTGAACATCCTTTAGCAGTGCAAAAGGCTGTTTTCATCTTGGTGACATAACTTATATACTGTTTTCACCTTGCCTACATAGTTTATGCTCCTTCCCTCAAATGTCTGACATGCACAGTAACACCCCATCCCAATTTAAACTAGATATTCTCCTTTTCTGGATTTGGGGGTTTTGGTGTTTATGGAGATTTTTCGTACTTCTAGAGATGCACACACAGATAACTGAGGCAGTGCATCCTTCTGCTGGCTGTACAACTGGACTT
Source organism: Zapornia atra (assembly GCA_013400835.1). Classification (NCBI taxonomy): domain Eukaryota; kingdom Metazoa; phylum Chordata; class Aves; order Gruiformes; family Rallidae; genus Zapornia; species Zapornia atra. The sequence goes on along the minus strand of VZTU01017110.1, from coordinate 22,257 downwards.
ACTCTTCCCTATTTTTCTACTTCGCTTTGGTCAGTTGTCCTGTTCTTTGAAGATATAGAATGCCTGTATGATTTCACCCACATAATATGAACTACAATTTTAAAAGCATCATTCTAACACCTTGTAGTAATATCACAGTAAGAAAACCAAAGCCATACAGCATTTACCCTCAGGCTTCAGTAATAGGCTTCTTACTTTTTATACTTTCTGTAGGTCAGTGGGCATACCTACCAAAGCACTGAGCTACCTGGAATTCCAAACTGCTGCCAAGTTACACCTCAATAAAAAGCTACTGAATGAAGACTCTGATGTTTCTGAGGCAGACTGACTAACAAGTATTTTTTAGTTCCTGCACTACAAACCGCTTTGGTGGTTCTTGAGGTGTTTAAAAACCAGCATGCTTATACCAGCACTTCTCTAACAAGCAAAGCGGTGTTCATGTACAAGGGAAACAACACACAATTCAATAAAAACCTTTCACTTTAGTGAAAAACAAGCCCTGGGAGCATTGATCAAAATCAGTAAATAAATATGAAACAGAAATAACCTTCTGTTTTTTCATAAATGTATGCAAAAAAAAAAAAGATAGTTTTCCAAGTACTTTTTATATCAGTTTGTTTTACACATATTTTAAACAAATACACACAGGCCAGCTGAGATTAAATAACAGCTCGGCCCTGAAAAAGGATGAGTGTTCCCAGTGACCTTTAAAGTCAAGGGCATTCAACTGCTTTCAGCCCAGCAGGCGTAAGAATTTACATCTTGGTATCTCAAATAACTGATGCCAAATAATCTGAGGTCATGTAAAAGATTCCAAACATTAACATTTCATAAATTAGCAGGTCAGTTCTATAGATAGACATCCTCTTCTGATCTAGCTGGGTAACAAGTAAACATCATTCACTCCCTATTTGTTACCACCTGATTCACAAGATTATCACCTGCTGAGTTATACTGGGAAGGGTCCCAGTTTTAGGCCACCATGCAGGACACTGCAGCAGTTCTCTGCGCTGCCACGCCACTCTCCTCCCACCCCATCGCTCACAGACACAAAGACACATTCCTCCCACATGTGGATACAACACCAAGTTTCCCCAGGATGTTCCCACTGCTGTTCCCCTTATGTGCTCCAGGACACAACAGCAGCAGGAGATGAGAACTCACTGTAAGGAAGGAGGAGTTGAAGCTCTGAGCCTGCTGTGTGAAGGAGGCAGCATTCATTACTTTTAACACCTAAGCGCTTTTACCTAGAGAAAAAGACAAGATGACAAAATGAGCCGCCTTCTGCCTCTTCAAGGACTCCTGGTGGGGTCCAATGGGATAAGGCCTTGGAGAGAGGAAAGGTCCCAGGAAACCTGGTTAACATTCAGGGATCACCTCCTGCAAGCTCAAGAGTGGTCTTTTTCAATGAGTAGGAATTCAGGCAAAAATGCGGGAGGCCTGCATGTGTGAACAAGGAGCTCCTAGCCAAGATCCAACACAAAGAGGAAGCACAGAGAAGGTGGGAGCAAGGACAGGAAACCTGTGAGGAATACAAAAACATTGCCAAAGCCCCGCAGGAAGTGAAGCTGGTGAAGGATGTCAAAGACAAGAAGTGCTGCTGTAAGTACATAAATGACAAATCAGCTAAAGAAAATGTGAGCCCACTGCTGGACGGGGCAGTGGCCTTGGTGACACAGGACATGGAAAAGGCACAGCTATTGAACTCCTTCTTTGCCTCAGGCTTTATTAGCAAGATGGGCTTTCAGGAATCCCAAACCCCAGAGACCAGGAGGAAAAGCTGGAGAGAGGAAGATGTACCTTTCATGGAGGAGGATCAGGTCAGGGAATACTTAAGCAAATTGGACATTGCTGGTAGGATGCACGTGATGGATGACTATTGAGGGAGCTGTCTGATGTCACTGTGAGGACACTCTTTGATAATCTTTGATCCATCATGGTGATTGGGAGGAGTGCCTAAAGATTGGAGGAAAGCAAATGTCACTTCCATTTTCAAAAAGGGCAAAAAGAGGACTTTTGAAACTACAAGCTGGTCAGTCTCACCTCCATCCCTAGGAAGTTGATGGATCAACTAATCCTGGAAATCGGACATACAAAGGATAATGAAGCCATCAGGAGCAGTCAGCATGGCTTCATCAAGGGGAGGTCATGCTTGTCCAACCTGATAACCATCTGTGATGAAATGACTGACTTGGAGAACAGTGGATATTGTCCTCCATGACTTACGTAAGGCTTTAGACAAGCTGTTAAAAGTACAGGCTGGATGAGCAGCCAGCATGGTGGATTGAAATCTGGCTGAATGGCCAGGCCCAGAGCATGGTGATCAGTGGCACAGTCTAGTTGTAGGCCAATAATGAGTGGTGCACCCCAGGGAGTCGATACTGGGTCAAGTCCTGTTTAACATCTTTATTAATTATCTGGATGATGGGGCAGAGTTTGCTGTTGACACAAAATTAGGATAAGTGGCTGACACGCCAGTGGATCCTGCTGCCATCCAGGGGGACCTCAACAGGCTGGATAAACGATCTGACAGGAACTCATGCAGATCAAGAAGGTGAAGTGTGAAGTTCTGCATCTGGGGCAGAATAACCCCAGGCATGAATATATGCAGGGGGCTGCCCAGCTGAATAGCAGCTTTGCAGAGAAGGACCTTGGGGTCCTGGTGTACAGCAAGCTGACAGTAAGATAGCAATTTGCTCTCACAGCAAAGAGGGCTAATGGTAACCCAGGCTACATTTGGAGGAGAGGAACATGATCCTTCCCCTCTAGTCAGCACTAATGAGGCCACACCTGGAGTGCTGAGTCTGATTCTGAGCTCCCCAGTACAATAGAGATATGGACATGCTGGAAACGTCCAGAGAAGGGCCACTGAGGTGGTTAGTAGGCCTGGAGCATCTGCTGTATGAGGAAAGGTTAGGAGCTGAGACTGTTCAGCCTGGAGACCCGAAGGCTCAAGAGGGGTCTTAGCAATGTTTATAAACACCTGAAGAAAGGGTTCAAAGCAGATAGAGTCAGGCTTGTCTCAGCAGTGCCCAGTGACAGGACCAGAGGCAATGGGCACAACCTGAAACACAAGAGGTTCTCTCTGAACATCAGGAAACACTGTTTTACTGTGAGGGTGACCATGCACTGGCACAGATTACCCAGAGAGGTTGTGGAGCCTCCATCCTTGGAGGTACTCAAAAGCCACCTGCTCATAGTCCTAGGAAAATGGTCTGTAGGTTGTCCTGCTTGAGCAGGGGGAGGGGATCAGATGGTCTGCAAAGGTCCCTGCCAACCTCAACCATTCTGTAATCTCACAGGCTATTAATTGTCTTAAAATTTTTAACTGTGTGGGTTTAAGATTTAGCTGCCAGGTTAGGAGTGATAGGTTCCTGTTGTCCAGCAGTGGCAGAAGCTGGAGGCAGCAGCATGTTCAGCTGAAACAGTTGGGTCCGGAAGAGAACCCTTTCCAACTCTGAGGACAACAGCTTTAGCTCAAAGCCACCATCTCCAACAAGACAAAGAACAGATCAGCAAAATCCACTATTTCAGCTGATGAACTGGTGTATAACATGGATCTTTTTAAGGGGCTATAGGGAACAAGTTAATATCTGTCCAGAAGCAGAACTTGGGAGGCTAAGATATGCATGATTTCTCAGTTATTTTTTAAAAGGATAGTAAAACAATTTCTCCTAAGTCTCCTGCTCTCAACTCTTCTCCATCTGCTATCTCAGCCTGGGAAGCAGGAGAGAAGAAGAGTCTGCCATGCTTCTTCTCCCACACAGGACAGCATGTGCTGGGGGAATGGCAGAAGGGGTGCTGTTTGCACTCCATGTGCACACACGGCGAGCGTAAGAGGTTCTCAGTAAGAGGTGCCCATTCTTGTCTGCCTCTTCTTTACCTTCAATTCCTCAGCCCTTCCCAGCTCAATTCCCCTTTCGCAGCTGAGATGTGATGGGTTGCAGGATGCTCTCACATGCTGCTTCTGAACTTCTGCTCCTACCATGACAGACCTCATTCTCTAAATCTGTAGACAGGAAACAGAAGAGGCTGGGGAAGCAGAGGCCAGGTAACAAACACCTGGGCAGACAGACTTGTATGACACTGAGACTGGCATGAAGCCTCCAAACACAAAGCTCAGGGAACATCTAACCCCTTCTTTAACCTCCTATTATACTGGCATCTGATTCCAGCTGCTAAAAGAGGAACCCAGAAAACCTGTTCCCGAGCCTCCCTCCCAGCCCCTCTTCTCCCTCTTTACTATGCTCATTCCAAGACAACTGGAGTGAGACCATCCAGATTAGGAACTGGTAGAATTGAAAGGTTAGGAACTGGTGGAAGTGAAAGGTCTCCTACACTCAACTGCTTCCATCCCTCTTGCTGCACTGATGCATCTCACTCCATAGTCTGAGACAGAAGCAGCACGGTGGAAATAAAGCACCCGTTACTGCACCCTGCTCTTCTCTGTGTTTCATCTAATAGCGCTGCAATGATTCCCGTACATGGCTTTTGAAAAGACAAAGCACAGATGCCAAGGGATCCAGCAGTCTGCTGCTTTGATTGGGGTTTTGGTTTGTTTTGGGGTGGGGTAGGGTTTTTTGTCAGGCCTGTGAGCTGGTTTGGCTTGCAAATTCCCAACTGAGGAGGCTCAACAATGAAGCTGCAGGGAAGTGGAAATCATCCTCCATAATACTGTTGGCAAATCACCTTTGTCCTGGGGCTGATTTACCTTTTGTAACCCCAGCTGGGGCCAGAAATACACACTAGTCTTACAAGCTTTCTTCTGCATCTCTCTGTACCTTACAGCATTATCACCTGTATCCTTTGCACATGGTAACATTTTACTAAGGAGTCCCTTCTGAAATTCACAGTCACCTTTTGGCACATCATCAGTTTTAGTTACACTTCCAATTTAAAATAAGCCTAGAAACTACAACACTCTTCTCCTGAGGCAGTCAGTTCACCAAATAGTACAGTTATGTAGACTATATACGCAGTGTATGTGTACACACACATATATCAACTATTATGATTTTTAAACACTAAATTTTGGGGGTTTTCATTACATAATACAAAAGGTTTTCAACCAGAGGCAGTCTAAACAGGCAAACTCAAAAACTTAAACAAAGACTATCTTACCCTGTGTTTTACAAAACATTTAACCTTTTACTTAGATAAAGTGCCAGGGCCTCACAAAGAAACTAAGTGTTCAGGAGGAATGGAGGAAAGGCAATTGCCTTCTGCAAAAGGACTGAGAAGGAATTCCAAGAATGAAGATCAAAATCAGAAGAAAATCAAAAAATGAGACAAAGTAGAAAGAATTTATTCATTATGTGTTTCAGTGAACTGTCTCTGAGTTCCTGTAATGTAATTCAACTGCAATAATGTTTACTTGCTAAAATAGTCCAAGACTCTAATCTATGAACTTCCACAAATAAAACTTGCAAACAACAGGGCCCCAAATAAAATATGCATTAACATGCTTAAGTTGGAAGTGAACCTATTTAAACTACCACGTACACAGATCCCAAACGCTATTGTTTATTTTAAATTTACCATTTCTTTTGTCACTGACTCAAACTGACCTGAGTGCCACATAGGTACTTGCCCCTGGCAGCACACGCACATAAATCGGTTCAACTACTGACAGGACTGTGGGCTGAGGCCCCAGAAATCCAAAACCTTGATCCTCCAAACATCTATTTCCGTATTTATCTCTTCAAGCAGTTCAATCTCCCTGGCAGACTCTGAAGAGTCTCTTTTAAGAGGTAAGCTGTTGAAATGCTCTTGACAGGGTATGATAGACCAAGGCAAACCACTAATGCTCAGACCAAGTTTAGCCCCACAGCGAGGTAGTCTCTTTCAAAATACATTTGGCACTAACGTGCCAAGAGTTTCACAACATCCATCTGCACACCCTGACTCATGATAACGAGGAGACGGAGGTGACCCCAGATACTCTGTGACACTTAGGCTGGTATAAAAGCAAGCAAATGCATTGGGTCCTGCTTCCCCAGCAGTTCGTGCCAGTCTATGATTTATTTACACGGCCTGGCTTGGCACAAGTCTATGTAAGGGCTTTCTGTAGTCTTAGTTAAGTCCCTGAACCTCCCCCAGTCTATAAAAAGAAAATGGTGGTATTAACACAATGTCACAGACACGCTGTCAGTTCTGACAATTTTTAAACGTATTTTCAGAACAGAGAGTTTCTTCTGCTTTATTCAGCCAGAGCTTTTCTTTAAAACAACAAAAATTTCATCTAGAGGCAGGAAGACCTAGTGCAAAAGCCCAACTGTCAAGTAAAATACCAAATAACAGCCAGTAGTTAAGAACCCTTTAAAGGCTGGTTTTACTACATATGTACGCATGCAGCGTGAGATTAACTAGCTCAAGTTACCAACATTTACACACAGCTTTAAAAGAAGCTCATTAAAAACCTTGACCAGAAACACCGAACAAGCTAAGAATAATTTATCTATCTCCTTCTAGTGGCAGAACATAAAATTGGATACTCAAAAACTTGTTATTTTCTAAAACCCTTAAATACAGCAGCTCACACTAAGCAAATGACAGGAGCTATTAGTTTATCTGATAGATAAGACTCGTGATATAGCCAACTCGTGATTGGGGTTTTTTTTTGATTGGGTATCATCCCCTGCAGTCAAAATTCAAGCTGCTGCAATTTGCTTGACAAAAAGGTAACACGATTTTCTGTATTTAGAGCTAATCCAAATGTATAGGCTGTTCTTACCACAGGAGTATACAATATTTAAAAAAAAAACTTTTGAAAAAAATGCAAAACATGAAGCTTCAAAAAATGAGATGAAGCCTAATGCTGCCTTCCCAAAGGAAACTCCTGCTAAACTTACTTGGTATGCTTAAGATCAGGGATTTTTCTAGGACAAGGAGAAACACATTAGAGCATGCATACCTGGACAGGGCTAAACACCAGATATGGTTCTATGCTGGTATTTTTAGGCCGGAAGAAAATCTGTGAAACTCTTTGAAATTGTTGGGGTTTTTTTTATTTAACATTTTAATTAATAAATTTGACAGAGTGAATAGGAAGACACTTTAGGTACAGAAACCTAGCATACAGAAGGAAAACAAGGGAAAATTACATTACAAAACCCAGTATGAGACTATGGAGTGAAACGTCCCACACTTACCAAGAAATAAATTAACACATTGTCTCAGAAATCCCTGTCAGAGGGCAATCAGACAGGAATGTATTCAAACCCGACAATGTCACCAGAAAGCATCAAGGACAAGGCATGAAAATAATGATGCACGAAGCAAAATATTTCCCTTTCTTTCACTGAAGAAGGGTCTGGCACGATTTAATCTGCAGCGGTGCACGTAAGGCTAGCTCACAAGAAGGGAGACGAGCGGCACAGGTGCTCTTAAGCGAAGAGGGAAACCAAGTCTCTGTTTAACAGGAACGATGCGCCTTGTTCAACCTGGAAAACGAGAGCTGCGCAACGGGGCGTGACCGCGGAAAAGGGGCTGGGTCCGTGGGAAACCTCATAGGTGCTGGCAAGCTCAGGTGTAAGCAACGCCGTGCCGGCCGGGCAACGGGGCGGGGCACGGCTCGCAGCGGGCGGGCAGGAGGGGCAAGAAGGCTGCTTAGAACACAACCAGCCGTCCTGTCCCGTCTCAGTTTAGCCCCCACCCCGGGGAAACCCTTCTTCCCCGGGGCCACCACACCTCCTTTCCCCCGCCTCTCCTCCCGCTCCCCCCGC
>VZTU01017110.1:0-14524 GCA_013400835.1 Zapornia atra | reverse complement strand
TCCTCCCGCCCCCCCAGCCCCGCATCTTATGCGCACACGCCCCTCAGGCTCCTCCCCGGCCGAGCTGCACCCCCTTCTCACAGAGCTCCGCGCGCAGCTGCGTGCTCAGGGCCGCACCTCGCGGCCCAACGCTTAACGGCCGCTGAGGCGTGTGCCTCGCTCCCGCCTCCTGCTGGGGGCGGCCGGCACAAGCGGGAGCTCGGGGCGGGGCCGCCGCTGCCGTCGGCGCCGTTTCGAGCCGCCGCAGGGAGAGGGAAGAATCAGCGCGAGCGGGCGGGAGGCTGGGCCGGTCCCCCCTAAAATGGCGGCGTCGGGCTCACGTGGTGCGCGGTGAGGTGAGGGGAAAGCGGGGCGCTCACTGGTGACATGGCGGCGGTGGAGAGTATGGAAGAGAGCGGGAGGAAAGATGAAGCAGAAGATGACGACGATGACGACGAGGTGGAGGTTGGTAGATGCCCGCGTCGGGACGCGTTCCCCATCCTAGGGGCAGCATTAGTTGAAGGGATGCGGGTCGGCCCCCCTCGGGGCGTGTTCCGCCTGTGGACCCGGGCCAGCCCCCTCGCCCTCCTGTGGGCTGCCGGAGGCAAGCAGCTGCTCTGCGGCCCTTGTGAGGGGAGGGGCGGCTTTGCCTTTCTCACCGTGTCTCTGTGGGGCCTCCCCTAACTCCCGGGAGCCGGTGCCTGAGGGACGCCGGGGAGGCAGGCCGGACGTGTGAGGGGAGAGCCGGGCGTGGGGGCTGCTACGGTTGCCCCAGGTTCGGCGGCGGGGTCGGGCCCAGAGTGAGCCCTGTCCCCTCTGGGCCTGGCGGGTGTCTCGGGCCCCGAATGCTGTATCGCTACGGCTCTTCGCCCTCAGGCTTTGTGGCAAGCAATGCTGTCACAAAACGCTCTTCCCGTGTCAGTTGCTTCCTACCTCCGCAGCATCCAAAAAGGCACACTGTTGCTCAGCTAATACTGTGTGTATTCGCGGATATTTAGTAGATTATGATTCTTAAAAGTGACTTTTTTCCCTTGAATAAAAGACAAAAAGGTGCCTATATATTTATTTTAATTTTATTTACCCAAAGCTGACAGGAATTACGAACAGAAATTGCTTTCAAGGCAACGTGTTACAGAGTTAAGCAGCACGTTGCTTAACTTAACCCCTCGCTATAGTGTCTTATTTACATAGGTACCAAAGTTTTAGAACTTACACTTTGGATCATGTAACTAGTTACATTGCTGTCATTCATAATTGACTTACGCATTGATTTCACTTGGGAAAAATCATCTCCCTTTCCAGTTAAAAGGGAAAGGTCAGAAACCTTGGGTGTGGAGAAGGTGTACGATGGAGTAGTGGGTTGCTGTGTTCCCCTGGGCTTTACAATACCATTTTCTCTAGACCAAGTGCAGAATAAGTCAGATTTGGGGGCTTTTTGTTCTGAATGTCTGGGTCTTTTGGTGCTGTCTTTGGGTGGAGGGGGAGCGGGCACAGACTTTTGTGGGATTGTTTTGGTGTTGTCCTGAGTTCACATATATCAATTATAGATGCACATTGTAAACTTACCTTGCAGGAGCAGCTGGTCATGGTGGAACTATCAGGAATTATTGATTCAGACTTTTTAGAAAAATGTGAAAACAAATGCAAGATTTTGGTGAGTGATTACAGCACAATAGGAAAGGGGTAAGTCAGTACGCATGTGAACCAGGGACTGAGGTTATAACTGAATTCCTTGAAGTTGACAACAGTTTAGATCAAATCTTTGATACAGAGCTATGTGTACTGTCTTACTGTATTTGGCAGCAGGTTGTGAGCTCTCTAGGTCAGAAATGGCTTTATAGTATTTGACTAGATGTCATGTAAATAGGAGTTACTTTCAGAAGTACTTATAAGCTAGGACTATTATTCCTTCTGAGTTCAAGCTCTTAGTTCAGTATTTTAAATTTTGTATTTAACACGTTTCTTCCAGGAGCTTGAAATCAGTTGATAAGTAAAAGCAAAATCTTTCTGAATTGCACTGTTTTCTGGGTTGGTTTTGGTTTTTTTAGATACTGCCTGGCAAGTTCAAGTTTGTAAAGGATAATTGGGTCTTAACGTCCAAAACTGTTCATCAAATGCTTGTTTCCTTCACTGAAGTTGTTATAAGAATCTGGCTTACTTGTCCTCTTATTTTGATTTATTTTTTAAAAATTACTTTGTATGGGACAAATTTTATTTACCTTTCAAAATCTACTTGGACTACGTGAGCTGTGTAGGTAGATAGTACAGGTACTATCAATATGCAAACGGTTTGTGAAACTAGACTGCAAAGTGTATGCCACTGATACGAGTATATGTGAGGTGATAAAGTCAGTTCTGAAAATGTAGAAATACAATAAAAATTCATAAATTACCCACCAGTAGGTGGATAAGCAGATTTGCTTCCTGGATCTGACCTAGGTCATTTGAAATGCATTACACAGATGGTTCATTACTGGTGACTGAATGGCTATGTATTTTTCAGTATTGTTCATGAGATTCTTTCAAAAATCGTGCCTTGAGCTTCTGTTGGAACGTTGCTAGAAGAACTTCTAAGTATCTATACAGTATCCTACTTGTATCCCGATCTACCAATGCAGGCTCCACAGAGTAGGGGTTCTGAGGGTTTTCAGAATGGGTTACTGTTGTTTAATCTCCAGTAAAAGACTCGGCTTTGTATTAGCAAGTTTTCTGTGATGCTGGTCGCAGAAGAGGAAGACAGTCTCCTTCGTTATGTAGTCCAAAACTGAATGCAGTCTGACAAAGAAGTAAAGTTTTGAATATTAAAAGGCTTAAGGCTGCTGCCTAGTACTGCATATCAATTTTCTGAAGTAAAAAAAAAAAATAATATCCAAAATATGTTATACCTGCTAGCTTGATGCTATTGATGGTCTCAATTTATGCAGCAGAAAGAGAATCCCAGAGCTTAAATCTTGCTGGTATTAGATACTTCTGTGTTAAAAGTATGAGAGGAAAATTGCAGATTCCTATTAACCTGTGTGATGGTCTGTATTTTGTGCAATTCACTGCTTAATGCCTTATCTTCAAAACCTTTAGCACGTGCTTATCTTGATGTCCTGAATAATGTTAATGTTTAGTGTAAAGACATCTTGCCTTAAATTAGTTTATTCTGTTTATGCATTAATTTTTATCAAAATATAGTTTCTAGGAGTAATGGGATTCTGGCCCTGTGTATTTGGAAAAGCTCTGCCTCGGGGGAAGGGGATCAACTGATGGTACTGCTGCCTTACTCCCCTTGTTTAAAATAAAATGAAGTAACAGCAGTTTCTAATTCCTTCACAACATAGACACACAGTAATCAGAGCAGCTTCTGTGACCCTGCAGTTGCACCTCTGGTGCTGGTGTAATGCTTTCTGCTGGGCTTCTTCCCCTTGTGTCTTTTCCAAAGAATTTTGAAAGCTGCCTGGCTTTACAGGACTGGTATTAACTAGTGCTTAGAAAATAGCATCCTTTTTTAAATACAAATGCTATTTTTTTCCATACAAACACTAATACTAATTGCTAATTTAAAACTACGGCTAAGTTAATTTCCTAGAGGAAAGAAGAGTTTTAAAATTTGTTTCCTGTAACTTAAATAGACAGTTGGCTGCAGCTTGACCTAAATTTCTTTGGTTCTTTTTAACATACCAGAGCGTTTTCTATACCAGTTCAGCATGGTTGGTTCTGTTGTGATTACTAGAACAGTTATTATTTAGTGTGAAATTGTAATTACGGGAAAACTGTCCTGTTAAATTTTTTTTTTCTTTTTACAGTAGTGAGATTGGCTAAACCCTTTGTAACAGTTGTTTCCATGGCCTAACTAAGCCCCTTACAAAGCCAGAAAGGAAACCCCTTCTCCCCTTGCCCCCAATGTTTAACATCGCAGAAGACCTCAGGGTCAATTGTAATGACTAAACCTACTTTTATTACGTTTTTTGGTAAACTCCTAAATTTAATTCTATGTCCTGCCAAAGCGTGAGTCTGCTACTTTGTGTAAAATCATAGCCTCTGCCCTCTGCAGAAGTCTTACCTGCTTCCACAAATCCTGTTTTAAACATGTACTTTTCTTGATATGAAGTTGATAATTTCAGAAAGCTTTACAGTCTGGAAACCATTCCTCTTCCGCAACACCAAAAGAAACTCTTTATTTCATCTTCACAGTGTTATGGAATATCTATTTTACTGTTAAAACGCTGTTGTGCTTTTTTTAAGCTATTTATCTTTCGAGGGATTATGTAATCTGAATTCTGCTATCTGCCTCCTCTGATCTCACAGCAAGAAGTTTGCCTGGACTAATAGAGACCTGACATCTATGCAATTTTGTCCCTTTCTTTGTAGGGAATAGAGACAGAGAGGCCCATTTTACAGGTCGACAGATACGTATTTGCAGGAGAATATGAAGGTAGGAAAACGGATGTAGATGCAATACCTCCTTTTTCATGTGACCCAAGGAACTTTCTTAATGTCAGTTAATTGCACTGCAAATAGAGAACACAGGCCTGTGAGGTGCTGAAGTTCTGGGTGGTGTTGGTAGAGTCTGAGTTAATTGCTATATTAGCCGTGCATCCATGTTACTTACTGGAAAGCATGCCTGGAAACTGACTCCAAGGTATTCCAGCAGGGAACAATATGGGACATAAAATGCCTTAAACTAAGTGCTTGTTGTCTCCTGTTAAGCAGGTCTGACATGTTTTGCAGTCTGTAGTTCTTCCATTTGCCTTACAACATTGTGACAAGAGTGGTCTGGAAGAAAGCAGTTGGGAGCTCCTCCCTTGTAGTGGCTTTAAATGGCCATCATGCTCCTGTCTGTCCCGGAGTTGGCAGAGTGGTTACCAATGCTGGGTCTTTGCCAGGGGCTAGAAGTCGAACACCCCCAGAGCAGTGCCAGCGCATGTGTTATCTGCAGCGATAGAAGTCCATGTCTAAGACTTTCTCACTTTGTTTTCCATAGATACCTTGGGAACCTGTGTGGTTTTTGAAGAAAACACTGAGCATGGTAATTGGTGTGATTTGATTCGTTTGTAGCCTGGGAGGGTAAAAATTACATTTAGCTTGTTTCAGTAGATAGTGGAATTCACTACAGTGATTGGGGTTTGGGTTTTTCTCCTGTCTTCATAGTAGATGCAGAAGGCAACCAGAAAGTACAGCTGAAATACAAGTGCCACACAATGAAGAAATTGAACATGACACGGACACTTTTGACAGAGAAGAAGGAAGGAGAAGAGAATGTTGGTAAGTGCCTCTGCTCTTAATCATAAGTACATGGATGGATTATGCTTAGGGGTGTCAGCGTCAGCCTTGATTGTTTGTTTCAAGAGCGTGTAGGAAGTTAGAACTTCCTTCTCTAGGCAACAAGTGTGTATATTTAAATAGAAAAATACAAAAAACATGCACACACACATACAAAAAATACTCCTTCTGAGTAGCGCTGCCTTGAAGCGGCTGGTAGGAGATCCCTATGGATGAGTCTGAGAATAGGGCAGACACATGCTGATGTTCCCTGCTATGTTTCTTCTGCTATCTAAAAGGCTGGGCTCCAGCTCTGAAATCAGAGGGGCTGTTTAGTAGTTCTTCATTGATACTTTATTTCTATTTGTCTTCCATCAGTTTTTTCTAATCGCTACTTGAATCTCTATAATCGAAAAATCTGTAATATCCTTAGTAAGAAGTTCCACGTTGTAGGTACTACAACTGAATTACTGAATTTACAGTTAACTGTAAATGAATTTAACTTACTTGCAAAGACACACCGAGCAGACCATTCATACTGATTTTCGTTCTGTAGGCAGAACCCGGAGCTCACATGTTTTCTTTGTTTCAGTGATGTTTTTTTTCATACAGAAGGCAGTGCTATTCTGTAGTCAGGTACTGAGTATAGAGTAGTATTCATTAGTGGTATCATATTGCTTTTACTTGCTATTTTTTCCTACTCAAGTTGGTGTTGCTGCTTCATTCTTTTAAGAATAGGTATCCATTTTACGTTAAATACAGGCAGTCAACTGGACATTGGTCATAGGAGGTATAATACGAAATTCTACCTAGAACCTAAACACACATTGGCATTCTTACCAACACCTTGTACGGTTTCTTCTCCCTGTGTAGTTAGATAGGTAACCTTAGACACAAACTATTTATTTTTTGAAGTAAAGTAGACTAGAGAATTTGTTGCTCAATGCAAAGGCTGGTTTGGTTTGAAGCAGCAATACTGGTGATGATACCTGCTGAAAACCACTTTGTTTCTGTACCATGACACGAATTGTGCTTGCAAAGTAACTGCAACATCTTATGGGCTGGCAATATATAGTACCTAGAAATCTAAATGGGAGAGGAATCCCAGTTCTGTTGGGAGTCCAATCAGTAAGTGTCATAATAACTTCATATATTGAATTCAGCAGATGACACAAATTCTTACACTATCTCTGATGTCACTCCATATCATCAGATATTTGAAGACTTAGGTGAACAAACATTTTATTCTTTTACCTTTCTGTTTTAAGTGATTCTTTCACAGTTGGTTAGACTCAGCCTTAATGACAGTGAACTTAAACTAAGGAAAAAGTGCTGTTAATTCCTTTTCTCACCAATCCCAATTATCCTTCTCTGCATCAGGTGGAGTGGAATGGTTACAGATCAAGGACAGAGATTTTTCCTACAGCAGGCCTAATACGATTTGCAGCTTTCTGCGTGAAAAAGAAGATTCTGAGGAGTCAACTCAGGCCCAAGACAAATTTACTGAAGAGTCAGAGGGAGAGGTGAGTGGTGGAGGAACTTCTGGTCTGGACTGTGATCTGGAGAAGCAGCACAGCTTGGAAATAGATGCCTCTGTTCCTCTGCCAGACAGCTTTGCTTCTGGGGCAGAGGATTCTCCTTCTGGTAGTGTTGCCTTAGACGATGCCCCTCCATGATACCAGATCCTTTTCAGGATTTCTTCATGCAGTTAGTGGGCCAACTTTTTTAAGTGACAACTTTTATAGGCCAGGACATGATTTCCAATTTATCTGAGCAAGTAATAGTGTGGAAAAAGGACATTGTCTTCTCATGCGTTGCTTCTGTGTTGGATTATGGTGGGAAGGGCTTAAGTGGGTTTTGAAATGCTAATTGGAAATGTGTATCTCTGCTTCAGAATTGAATCATTTGCATAATTTAACTGCCCCACCTTAGAAAAAGGTGGATGCATTGTACAGTCTGGGACACTTTGTGGAAAAATTTAAAATAAAGTTACGATTTTTTTCAGGTATAGCTTCCCCTTGTGTGTCACTCTGCTGCATATTCTGTCTGTTCTTATACTGCAGTTACCGAGAAGAAAAAAGTAAATGTGGCTTTTATTAGTTGTCTGATTACTCATCAAATTGTTTAGTTTGAATTTTTTCTAATGTCCTGTCCCCTGACAGGTCAGAGAAATCCATCATGTGGGAAGGGACTTCAGGAGGTTTTTTGTCTGACTTCGTCCACTGAAATCTGGGTCTTAATGTGGCACCTGTCACTCTCCCTTCCTACATCTTCTGTTTTTCTGTATGATGTGTTATACAGAAATCTCTCTTCTCTGGCATTTTCCTGCCTGTTTTTTATGCCTAGGATCCTGTAATGGTGCATCAGTGGTGCCCAAATTGATCCATGTGACTCCATTGTGGTCCCTAGGTAGTCTGCAGGTTATTACATACTGCTACATCATTTATGTTGTCACACAGTATTTCCTGTAAAAGTTGAGTGTATGAATGATAGTGTTTTTAAGAGCACATGGTTTTTGTTAAACTGGAAGCGTTTTCTTCCTTCCTACCTTAGTTTGCTGCAACGATGCTGTAAGGATGGGGAAGTCTAATTCCAGCAGAATTATGTGACACTTTCAATCAGTAAGGAACAGAGGAGGTCACCCCCAGGGCTGTTCACAGCACAGCCATCAATCCCCTGTTGGCTCTTTCTGTCCAGGGGGGCTCGAATCATGGGGGAAGGAGGGGCAGGAAGAGGATGAGGAAGAGAAGGGAGTGTGTTCTGCACACCTCCAGCCTGGTGTTAAAGCTGGGCGTCCTGGTGTTAAGCTGGGAGAACTTTACCAAGGAGCTTGGAGGGGACACAGCCAGGGTGTTTGAGCCAGGGTGTCCGACCCAAGCTAGCCCAAGGGGTAGGGGGCTGGCCAGTGCTCGAGCAAGCAGCAGGACAGTAGGGACCCTTCACCGGGGAGTACGGCCCCGCGTAGCAAGGACTCGTGGCTTGAGCACGGGAAGGCAGCGCGTACCTCAGGTACTCCAGGCGCGGAGCTGCCGTGCGCCCCTGAAGGGGAACGATGACTTCACAAGCCTGAGACGTGCGCAGCGATCCCCGCCTGTCGCGCGCCGCAGCAGCGCGCGGCTGACCGAGGCAAACGCCCTCGCAGGTGACGGCACCCTGGCGCGCGGCCCTGGGGAGGCGCGGCTTGCCCCGCGCATGCTCGCCGCTCCGACCCGCGCGCTTTCTGGCGCTCTCCCCGCGGCGGATGTGATGTACCGGATGATGTTGCCCGACGGTGTCGGGGTGCGCACGTGAGGCGGTTCGGCAGCGATGGACNGGGTGGCGGGGGGCAGCAGAGGGAAGGAGCCCGCGGCGAACGTGCGGCGGGGGGAGAACGGAGCGCTGCCGTCTTTTGCTCGGTGGCCTGGCAGCCCTTGCTCGGTCGCTGACTGAAAGGAGCCGCGGTGGCCAGCTGCTGTGGCGTTTATAAACAGCTCTCCTGATCCGTAGCTGGAAATGCCGGCGTGGGGTGTTTGGCTGGGCTGTTGGGGGAGAAAATGAATATAATGCTTCATAGGAACAGAGGGGAAGAGGAGTGGCAGTAAGCCACCTGAGACTGAGCTTTGAGCGTTGCTTGTTATTCCGTCGGTTGGGATTGATTTGAGTGACTGAAACGGGTTACTCGAACGCATCTTGTTCCAGTTCTTGTTTTGTTTTACTGTTTTCTGCGGTGTCGGGTGGTGTTACTAACATTAAGCGTTTGACTGTTAATTTATTGTTACAGTAAGCCTAAAACTAAGAGAGCAAAAAGGTTTCTTGAGAAGAGAGAACCCAAACTTAAAGAAAATACAAAAAATGCTATGCTCATAAAAGGAGGAAACGCAAACTTAACAGTGACTGAAGTGCTTAAAGACATTGTAAGTTGTTGGACATGGTATGCAACCTCTAATCTTATAACCTTTTGTGTCATGCCAAGATGCCTTCCTATCTCTTTTTCTTACAATTTGTGTATTCTCTCTGCTGCTAGATCAGTATTTTTGTACTCCTCCCCCTTCCCCAAATCTCAGGTTGACCAGTACTCCAAGGGTGTCATTACCTACCCCTCGATGGAGATTATTTTCTTCTAATTTCTTCTTTGCTGGAAGTTCCAGGTTTATTCTCTTCAGTATTATTTTTAGCATGATCACCCAGTATATAAGGTGAAGTGCTACAAGTCCATTTGAAAAGATTAGGTGCAGAACTGGGACTGGCTCACTCAGCTGAAGTCATATCCCAGAATCCTGTGAGCTGCTTGTGTGTATCGTTATGGAGCTTTCAACCACTCCTAAAACTTTTAACCTACCAATCTTGTCTCCTAACTCCATACCTGAAAATACTATAACTCTTCCTACATTCTTTTCTCTCCTTGCTTTGTTGCTTTTGTACCATCTTACGCCGATGACAGTCAGGTAGTTGTTCACTCCCTTGTTTTCCCTTGTGCCCCTAAAAGCAGAGAGATGACACTTCATGGCTTTGATTTCAGCTGTTTCTCAGTTATTTTGTCACTTTTTTAGTTTCTAGAAATAAGCCTTTTTGCAATTAATTGGCAACCAAGATTGCTACCAGCTTGAAGGCTATTATTATGAGCAGACCTTTTGAGGTGCCCTCTTCTAGACTGATTTGCACAATTGCTTTATTTCATGTGATCATGTAAGTTGTAGGGTCTTAGAAAAAGCAGTGCTATGTTCTTAAATGTATTTGAGGTAACATGGGTTTAACTTTTGTCTCTTGCAGTATGCAGTGAAGAAACCTTTTGCTGTGCTGTATAAAAAGTAAGTGTTTTGACTTTGACATCTTTGCATCTTCTGATGAGAGCATTTGGTAATTTCAAAGCAGGAACAGAGATGCTGGCTAGCAGGGATCTTGGGCAACAGAAAGGGCTGCAGAAGGCGACGGAGAGTCATCTCGGTAGACTGAAAGCAAGCTACAGGTGATCAGTGTTGGTGCCAAGCTTGGTTCTGTGCTGAGTGTTATGGAGCAGAATTCAGCAGACTCAGACAGTTGGCTTCTGACTGACCCGTGCAAACAGCTAGAGAGGTTTTTTGGGTCAGCTGCAATGGCTGGAGTTCTTCTATCCGAATTCTTAGGAATTTGAGTTCCAGATTCTGTATACACCTTTCTCAGGATGGTAGCTCAGTATCTGTGTGGGTGTAGCGCAGAGGCATTAGTTGTAACAGCTAAATTTAACATTGGATGAACAGGCAGACAGTTGTTTATGAAGCGTTGCTGGTGGTGGTCAGGAGGTCAGGCCCCAGGAGGCAGGGCATGTGGAGGAAGGGACTTGGAATGGCAGCTGCAGCACTAAGGAACTCCTGGTGCTGGGGTTTCCAGTAGAATGCAGCATTTTAATGTTATCAAGAACTAATTAGACGTGCTTATCTGGGCATGGGATGTTTTTCATTTGGTTTTTTCCCTCCTCCTCTTAGGAAAAATATTACTAGGCCATTTGAGGACCAGACATCACTGGTGAGTATAAACCATGTCCTCTTTCGTGACGTTTTACAGCCTTAAAGTCATGAAGAATTTAATTTGCTGTTGCACTGTGAGGAGCTAGATGAGAAACAAGGTTTATAGGGATTCTGGGTATGTTGAAGTTAGTTCTATGTCTGGATTTCTGGTGCCAGTAGAGGTATTTTTCCTCTGGCTGCCAGACAGAGCTGTCATGTTGCGAGGACTTCCTCTTTACCTTAAACGTGTGCTTCTGTAAGCTGACAGGCAAATGCTGGAGTCTGCAATTCTACTGTAAGTAACAGTGCTTGACATCAAAGGAGGAATGAAGTGGTTTATTTTGGTTTTCTAAAAGTCAGTCCTCTAAAGTGCCATAGCTTATGAACAACTTGTTTTCAGTGTGGTGGACTCATAGGCTACAACAGTTAAATGGAGGGGTCTCAGCCTTCTGTGACTTCCTTGCGTTTGAAGAGAGGAAGAACAGCCCAGCGGCGTACTGCCTGCATTGGCCGTGCAAGTGCAAGGTGGTCGCTGGGAGGTCTCTTCCAACACTCCATCAAGAACAGTCAGACAAGTGTGCGATTTCAGTTAAATACATGCATTTGGCCTGCAAAGAGGTTGCAAAGGTGGCTCTTCAGGGGCTTGGGAGGGTATTTTGGAAGGGGGGTCGTGTTTGAAAATACGTTTTGTGATATGCCCCTGTCCGCATTTGGTGTTGATTCAGTCTTTTAAGCTCAAGATAATTTATGAGCTGGAAGGCAAGAAATAAAGGGGCTAATCCTAAGATGATCTCTCTCACATTTGTACTTCAATTGAAGCATTACCTTACCTTAACTGCTGAAATATGTCTGTCATAAAAGCCCTGGATGTGTCCTTCAACATAATGAGAGAAAGGAGGCAGCAGTGTACAGCTGTGGTTTTGCAATAAAGAGAAAAATTCATTTTCCCCAACTAAATTGTTTGGTTCCCAGTGATCATGACTTGGTAATGTTTGCCCTGTGCCACTGCTGACTGGCGTAGGGAAACACGGGTCAGCTTTCCAATGTGTGAGGCGGTTGCTGAGAGAACTCCCTGAAAATTTGGGGGTATTGTGTTAAATAAATCTGTGTGAAGGAAAAAAAATTATTCATATGCACACACCAGGCACAGATGCACTTGCTTGTCTGAAAGGGATTGTGAAAATAAAGGGGAAACATCTCTCAGAAGTTCCCTTAAATAAAAAGGGAGAGGAGGGGGGAGGTAGCGAAGGGAAGGCAGCCGATAGTGGGTGCCAGGAGCTTGGAAGTTGTGTTGGACAGTTGAACTAAAGCATTTTTAATGCATTAGGAACAAAAAAAATCACAGTGACTGCAGCATAGATTCACCAACATAGCAAGTTATTTAATCTGCATTAATGCTGATGCCAAGGTGTTGCATTGTGTGTTTCTGTTCTGTTCTTGGCACGAAGCACAGCGGTGCAGCCATCCCGAATGTGTTCCTGTGCTTGCTGTTGAGGAAATCACCTGGTTTGTTCAGAAGCTGTTATGCAGAGCTAACATCCTGCATGAAGCTTCGCTGGGTAACTAAAAAAACAGGGCATTAGGACTGCAGCCAACTTGCAAATGCTTGCTATTCAGGCAAGGAGAAGTGGTTGAAGTTACCTCATACAAAAGCAAATCATGGGGAATTATGAAAAAAAAAGGCATGACAGATAAAATGGCAAAAAAGATTACCTGGCCTGCTCTTTTAAGCCTGCACTGGGAAATAAAAAAGGAAATGAATCGTGAATTGAGTTGCAATGTTCAGTCCAGCTGTCAGTTGTAATTCATGTGGACCTGGACGTTCTCAAAACTCTTCCATACAGTTGCTCTTCTCATTAAGCAGCTCCTGAACTCACATGTTTGTGATGTACACCTTTGCTGTATATTGTGAACACTGCTCATTGTGAACTGGAACTCATTATTTCTGATCTTTTCCTCAATTGTAGGAATTTTTTTCCAAGAAATCAGATTGTTCTTTGTTTCTGTTTGGCTCTCATAACAAGAAGAGACCTAACAACCTGATAATAGGTAATATGTCTCACTTGGGTGTTTATCTGGATGAAAGGTCTACTTTAAAACGAATCTTTGAAGAGCTGGATTTTCTTTTCTCACTTTCACAGGTCGTATGTTTGACTATCATGTCCTGGACATGATTGAGCTAGGCATTGAGAAATTTGTATCCCTAAAAGATGTCAAGGTAAGGAATCACTGATTCGGTGTTTCAGTATTTCAGTGACATCTACTGGTGGATCTTTTTGGTGCGTTGACTCTCACTTTGAAGTAAGGACAGGGGTGGTTTTAAAAACGTATTTCATGCAGTATATGAGGATTAGTAATTTGTGTAACCCAGAAAGTTATTTTTATGCTCTGCTTTTTATTTTGGTTTGATTGCTTTGAGTAAGCTTACATCCTTCTCTGCCATTTCTTTTCTTAAACTTGGTGTATTCCTAATATTTTCCTTTTTAACTGAAGTTACAGCTACAAAATTTATTGATCAGCTTCTGTTCATTGTAGGTTCCCATATAAACTGGTGTAGGATTTGAAAAGTGGAAGCCCTTTTCTCAGTTTCTAACCAAAGAGGGTCACTGCTGCCTTGAGATGATTGTGAAACTTTTTTTTTAGCTTGTAGTAGCACATAAATGCCAGTTTCCAGGGAACTGTACTTCAGACAGGGAGCTAAATCTTGGTTATTTAAACCCAAAGAAAATTGACCTTTTGTGGTGATGTTAGGCTTTAGTCTTGCCAAAAGGATCCTATTTCATACGTGTATACTTGTGTATCAAGCAGTTCATGCACTGCAAAACTGAGGAATTTCCATGGTCCTTATTCTCATCACAGTGTATGAATTGACAGGGCAGTCTAGGGGGATGATAAAGAAATTAAATTTTATAAAGGTGATTCTTTCCCTTGAAGCCATATGCCAGCGTGTTCCTTCATAACACTGTTTATAGCAGGGAAGTTACAGTGAGGTAAACGTGTTTGTTGGCCAGAATTAAAATTAGGTGATGGACTAAACTCTTCATTTAGCCTTTTCCATGTACTCTGCAGTGTCAGAAGTGCAGTAGACTTATTTGCCTCTAATTTGAGTTTCCTTGTTGTTAGTTGCACTCAAATTAATTCTCACCAGAAGGTGTTATCTTACACATTTTTTAGTAAAGAATATCTATCTTCTTTTTAATACAGCACAAAGAATCTTACACTTTGCCCTTTAAAAAACAAAGGTCTTCCATGCACGCACAGTGTTGTTCAGTCATTTCTGTCCATGTTGATCACAGGTCACAATGATTTTTCATTTCATGTTGAATCACCAACCACCTGTTAAGCCAGCGATACATTGCCTAACGTGGTCTGGACTTTCTTTATACAATTCTGACTCCACAGAACAGTAAATGTCCTGAAGGAACGAAACCAATGCTGATATTTGCTGGTGACACGTTTGAGGTAAACGAAGAATACCGAAGACTGAAGAGCCTCCTTATTGGTCAGTATATCGGTGATGTGAGCAGTAGGGTTGCGTAAATCTGCAGTAATATGATCCGTGGGGAAGTGCTGGTTTGTCAGTAAATGTTTGCTTGTGTTCAGCAAAGAAAGAACACATCAGGCACGTGGAAGTTTCATGTCACATGAAATTAAAATTTACTGATCATCATGTCTGTTGGAGGGGAAGAACCGGCCTAAAACACTGGGAAGTTGAAACTCTGTGTTCGCTGTGTCCTAGTTGAACCCCAGCTAAGCCCCCTGCAGCCCCTCCCTCCCTCCAGAGCAGGATGGGGATAGGCAATATTACTGTATTTGTATGCAAAGCTCTGGGGAAT
>VZTU01017108.1:0-18677 GCA_013400835.1 Zapornia atra | reverse complement strand
CCTGAGGTGATCACTGATGATTATAGTTTCACTGTACTTCTTGATGGATGATGGATAAAGCATTTGAACGTACACTATCTGTTGTACTGAAAAGAAGTCATCATAGAATGATATGAAGTTTATGGTTCAGCACTTGCTTATTGGGAAATACACAAATAAAATTGCATCTCTATTCTGTTCATTAGGCTCTGACAGAGGCACGAAGTTTTTTTGAAATAGTTTCACAATTAATAGCCTTTTCAGAAAATCTAAAATAGAAGCTTAAGATTTTATAATTTGACAAGCCTAAATGCTGGCATTTTGTCTAATATGCTGTCACCTCTGCAATCCTTTGGATCTCTTGCTTGAAGTATTAAATATGAATAGCTTTGATTGTCTTTCTGAGTGTTTTGTTATTTTCCTTCCAGTGTTTTTCAGTTTAAATGAAGGATATCAAGTAAGCGTATTATCCTACATACACTACAGCTTGTCATACCCAAGTTAAAATACACAGTCTGTGTCCCTGAACACAGTCTGATCTGTAGTATTGCACTCAGGAAAAAAAAAAAAATAGTCACAGTAGCTAGTAGACCAAAATAATTAACTCCTTGAAAGTCAGGCCTCTTTCACCTTCACTGAACTTTGAAATAGAATGTGTGCCTTAAATGTCAAAGAATAAGTAAAAAACCCTAAATATTAAACACTATCAAAGTGTTTGGCCTTTTTTTTCTTTACCTGGAAATGCAACTTAAATATTTGGGTCCATGGGATCTGCATGGTAATTTGTTTACATAAAGTTTGACAATATTAAATTCAAAAGCTTTTCTTTTTTCTAATTCTACATGAAGGTGAAATTGCTGAGATCACATCTAGGGTTTTAATATTCTGGTACAGCTACATCTCTGGCAAAGGTCTGGTTTGTGTGAGTGTAGAAAACTCTTCTTTATGTGTGAGCCTAAAAAGATCTGTAAATGGTACACGTTTGTTGAAACAAGCACTTCTGTTCCTGGGGCTTCTCTGAGCATATCTGTGAATTTAGGGTTTATGCTTCTGTGCATCCATGGTCTGTGCGATGCATGGTTTCTGCACCAGCAAAGCATTTCTGCTGTAAGTATACCAGGGGTCTTGAGTAGTTACTCATCAATCAAGAGGCTGTGGCCTCTGAACTAGTTTATCAGTGATGAGTATGTATTTTGTGTATTTTCTCTGTTAGCAGTAGCACCAAATATTTGGGTGCATAAAGTAGAGTTCATATTATAGATGTAATAATAAAAATAAGAAACATATTATTTTATACTGTATATATAATATAATTTTATACGTGCAATGCAAGAATATAAACCAATAAATACTATACCAATATAGATAATATAAATACAATATATACAGTCACACACAGTTGTCTGGTTTGTATCATTGATTACCGAGGCTGGAGTCATCCCTAAGGTGTTTTTGGTAGCTTAATGTTTGAGAAAGCTGGCATGACAGCTCTTCTACTATATGGTATTCTGTCATAGTATTTTTTTTCCAGAGAGTTTTAATTATAATCCAGACAATTCTATTGCTGCGAGTAGTAACTTTGCAGATAGAATATTACTGTGGGACCAAATTACTGTTCCAAATTTTGAAAATACTGTTTTAGATGTGTTTGTTAAATTGTGAAAACATTAATTTAGTTTGGTGTGGTTTATATCAGGTTATTAAAGACTATAAAGTTAAGAGACAGAACGTAGCATGTCTTCTGTATGACTGAAAGTTATGCAGAGTAGTCAGGAAGTGACTGTGTCGAGTGGGAGTGTCCACTAAAAGCTAACTTTTCTCTAAGCCTCTAGAAAGGATAGTACAGATATTTATTTCCCTGAGTTGACCAAGTAGCCAGTTAAGACTAGTTTATCATTCTTACAACTTGGGGCATTCAGTGCTCTGAGATAAAGGAGATTGTTACGAGGAAAGTGGTTTTTCCCTAGTTGTCAGGGTCAGTTGTCATTGTCCTAGTGAAATAACCAGTGGTGAATTGCCTGTGGCACAGGATTAGCAAGAGGCTTCATCATCTTGGACAATAAGAGGTAAAGTCATAAGACCAAAAAAAGCTTGTTCATTGTATAGCTGTAGTGCCTATGCAAGGATAAGTAATTTACATTCTATCATGACAAAACAGAGTATTTGGAACTAACCTTTCTGTGGTAAAAAATAGAGAAAATCATTGGGAAAAAAAATCCAAACTTCACTAATTTCTAGGCAAATAGTTTAGTTTTCCTCATCTTTCCTAATGCACAGTATTTAAGTATGTCCAGAAATAATTCAGGTGCAAAAATAAAAGAAAGAAATTTCTTCTTGGCAAGTATATATCAAACAGTTATCCTTACTCAGAACAGCCTGGATCATCTACTCCAGCTTTGAGGTG
Source organism: Zapornia atra (assembly GCA_013400835.1). Classification (NCBI taxonomy): domain Eukaryota; kingdom Metazoa; phylum Chordata; class Aves; order Gruiformes; family Rallidae; genus Zapornia; species Zapornia atra. The sequence continues at coordinate 16,294 of VZTU01017108.1, read as the reverse complement.
CCAGCTAGAGCTCGTGACTCCTGTGCTGAACTTCCAGTGTTACAGGAAGTTAGTGGTAGTTCCACTCTCATTTGTATTTTCTTGAGTCTTTCTGCATGTTCTTTAAAAAAGATTCCTGGCTCAAGCATAACGATTTTATTTTCACGGACTTCTCCAACATGGTGAAATCGAATTTCCTGGGATCTTTTAGGGGAAGGGCCTTCACATCCATCATGAAACAGTGCAAATTCTGTCCTTTTGCTGACAGATCTTCCATAGGCTTCCTAGAACTCTTAAAATAAATTATTTTATCCTAAACCCATTTTCAGTATCACTGTGCCTTCAGTAAGGATTTTGCCCGAGGCTCCAATGTGCTTCTAGCAAGATTTTTTTTAGTTATTCCATTACTGCAATCCCTAAAAATAGTGTCAGTGGTATGCTTGCTTGCTGATTATCTATGACCTCTACCAATACCAATGATGTGTCTTATTAAAATAAATCTTTTTGATTCCATTCTTTTGGAAATGTTTCCACTGAGGTTTGCCCATTAAAATATGAAAGAACTCTAACATTTGAATTAACAAATTTGAGCCCTTTTATCCAGGCTACATAGTTTTGCAAAAGCAGCTTCCAAAGTCTTTGCTTCATTAAGGACCGCTAAAATATTAAGCACTGACACAGTCCAGTCTGAATGCCTCAGAGGCACATAGATTTCTTTTAAGACTAAGCTTAAACACTTCAAACAGCTTTTCCTACTTCCCTGTAAAAAGAAATCCGTCACAGAAGGCCAGATTTAAACCTAGGATACAAAAGACTTCAAAATAAAAGGTTTTCACCATACCTCAGCTAAATTTTTTGCAAACTAGATTGCATCATAAGTAGGGGACAATTGATGTACAGCTGTATTATACTGATTGACTTGGCCTTTGAAACATGTGAAGTTTCCCCTCAGAGTGTCACGGTGGGTTTCAAATGAGTGAGTTTAATTTTGTGTATGCAAAAAAATACTCCAACCCAACCCTTAAAAAAACTACCTGATGTGTTTGTGTGTACCATACTGTAGTATTTTTCAAGAAATATTAAAGGGCTTTAACTAAAAAAAACCACCAAGTACTCCTGAGGCCTTCTTTTTTCATGTCTTGTGTTTATTCACTAGGCCATGATGTACTGAGTAACCAGATAGAACTGGTTTTATTTCCATTCTCATAAATAGTGTAGTTATTCCGACGTGTTTAGTGGGGGAAGAAGTGATAACAGTGCAAGTTAAGGGGGAAAAAAAAACCCTTCAGACTGAAACAAATGTTCTGTACCTACTGCAGACTCTGTCCTACTTAGCAACACCACCACTACAACCTTGCACTTATAAAGAACAGGCTGTTGTGTTCTGTATATCAACTGAATTTTATCATTTCATTGTGTCTTTCATACAGAGAAGTCTACAAATTGTCTGGGTAGATGTTTACTGCTCGGTTACACTTTCAGGTTAAGATGTTTGAAACAGGTCAATCTGACAACAGCTGCAATGTATGAGGGGGCTGAGGGACACTATTAAGATATTTTTCTAAGAAGTTCTGTTACCATCATGAGCAGTATTTGATTCAGCCACACACCTAGTAAAAAAATATTCAGTTTGCTGCATATTTTAAGGCCTGAATTTAAAGGTCTAGAGGTTTTTCATAGGAGGGATTTTAAAGCTTTTTGAATTACTGGGAACCAGAGTACTCATATAATGGATATGTGCTTCATAAACTGCTGTCATGAATGAGAACAGAGGAAGAAACACTATGCAGAGCATTAACATAATTTTTCTCAAAAATTTTAACAGATATTGGAAGGAAATGATGCAGAGACACTCTTTTAATTTTAAAAGCCCTAGCAGTATTCAGTTTCCAAGGATTTTAAAAAACTATAGCATTAAATCATTTTGTTTATTTTCACACAACTCTTTCTCTTCCCACTTTTTATGATAACCACAAAATGTTTTTCTTTTATTTGAAAATCCACTGGTATTTAATTTTTTTTTTCCATTCTGTGTTCTGCTGTCTAAAACAGGGCTGCCAGGTTATGAGTTTGAGCTGCTGAAGTGCTTAGGCTGCCGAAGTCTGGCCCCAGGGACCAGGCTATGGCAGGTATCCGTGGAAGAGGCCATTAACAGGACTTTTGAATCATTTGTATCCCCAGCAGGTGGGGATGCCACAATTCAGCTGCACTGCCATTTTATCCTCGTAGTCCTCTTTCAGGGAACCACACACACAGCTTTTAGGCTCTCAGCTCTATTAGGTACCTAGATATACTATTAAGATTCCCAGCTATATAACCAGAGTTTGGTACATAATTCACAGGTTAAGGTTATATGGCCATCATGATCTTGAGGTAAAAATTGAGAGAATGAATTTGGTGTTAACTTCAGAAGAAGGCTACATAAGGAGAGGGGTAGTTTTCACTTTATATTTTTAAAATAATCCTTGATCTGAAAAGATAATATGGTAGTTTCAAGCAATATAAGAATTGGCTCTAACTATAGGAGTGTAGTTTTCTGTGTTTAACCTACTTTCCCTGTAAGTAGATATATCTTAATGATATTAGGACTGTAAGGGATGTGTTTTAGTAGTCCTAATGCACAATGCAAATGTTGATGATCCAAGAAGGTTTTCAGTGCATCTGAGGAATAGATATATTCTTCCAAAATACACCCTGGTGGGTCTTAATGCTGTAGTATAAGACATAAACAGGTATTATCTGCATTTTAAAGTCTAACCATAAAATGTGAATTTAAGATAAAGAAACATCTGTGGCTTTCTTGGGCATTTTGAACTTTTATTTAATCCATCATTGCTTTTTGAATCTACTCACAGTAAACTGATGTATGGGACAATACTGCCCTTTCTTAGCAGCATTACTGAGAAATTACAAAAGATTTGGAGGAAAGGATAATCAGAATAAAAATAACATTTCGGGCTGTGGTTTGTATCACTGTTAATCATTTGTACCCCATAAAAATGGTATGGACCATCTTTTCATTCAAAAACCAAGCAAAAAGACTCATAAAACAAAATGCTGAAGCAAAAAAGGAGGAAAGTGAGCCACATCTAATACGTCTGTGCAGTGAACTCAATTTCTATTACATTGTTAGGGCCTGATGAAGTTGCTGTGGGATACAGAATAGATCAGAGAGGTCTTTAGACAGAAGCAATGTAGAGACAAAGTGGAAGCTTATGGTAAGCCCTTATTACCCAAACTAGTATGTAATCTTGACATTACTTAGCCAACCAAGCAGGAAAATGAAATTCCTTAGGGTGTCTAAAGGCCGGTACAGCTTTTCCTCTACAGGAAGTTGTGTGGTTAAACAAGTGCAATGTGTTTTGATGTTGAAACTTTCACATGTTGTGGGAATTCCCATAGAAAATGTGAGAGGAACATCAGTGAGACTGTATCATTGCATTAAGATTTGAATGAAATACTTTAAAGTCATTGTTACAGATTGAATTTAAAAGTGACTCATATAAAGCTTAGGAATTAAAACGGGAGTTCCTATTCATGATAAAACATACTGATTTCCTGCAGTTATTAACATAGGATCCTTGATGCATCTGGTTGGCAGTCATCGTCATCATCACAGCCTTGTAGTTGCAGACAGAATTCTCAGTGCCAACAGGTGCATAAAGCCAAAACTTGTCTTTCAGGAACATATGCTATCATCAAAGCAAACGAGTTGGTAGGAAACTGACGTGTTATTTGAAATTAAATTTTGGGCTCTTCAGGACAATGACCTTTACTTCTTGTGCACAGGTTCTGAGCATAGTAAAATATGGCTGTATTTGGATGAAGTCTTTAGATGCCAGAGGAATGCTAGCAAATGATAGCTAATACTAATATAGGCCAGTTAAACACCTATAATACAAAGTTGTAGCACTATACTGTAAGTAAACTCTCCTTACAGTGCTAGTAGATTGATTTGTCAAAAAGCTATGACACTGCCCGCAGGAGATCTTCCTCAACTGTAGTGTTTTCCAAACCATTCAAACTGTCTTTGGTTCCTTCTTCCACTTTTTTGTTTGGCTGTTGCATGTTGGTGGGCTCTTTCTTACAGAAATTAAAATGCTGGAAGGATATATGTTCCTTTTCCACTGACTGATGAGAGCTGTGATATGTAGGTCATTTCATGAGGATGAGAGTTCTTTTGTGTAAAAGCTATGGGTTTGCTTTCTTCTGAAGCACTTTGATATTGCCAATTAGTAGCTGTGAGGAGGTTTGTCTTCAAGAGTCGTTGGCACAAACAGTTGGAATTTATAATTATATTCTTCAAAGCTTCATAATAGGTAATACTAATTTGCTAGAACTCATACAGTGAATGAAACAAACCTCTTTCATATCCTCCTTCTCTGAATGATTAGTGAATAGAACAGATATTCAAATACCGTATTTGAGGCAATTTCAGGGTAGGAGAGATTTCATAGGCAATTTAGGGTTTTCTCTGTTTATGATTTTGAGCTACTTAATACTTGAAGTATTAAGATCCTTCTGACAAGATGGAGGTTGGCACAGTAATTTCCAGGGCAGTAAAATATTTTCAAATTATGATGCAAATATGCATGTTTATAATTTCTGAGAGTTTGGCATTACAGATTTGGGAATACTCAGATTCCAAGATGTAATTTTCTTGTTTCACAGTTTCATATTTAGTAAAATAAGCATATGATTATATTTTTTTTTAAACAGACCATGCTCTTAAATTGTATACATTAGAAATCTTGGCTCCATTAAGCAGAATAACTCTAGAATGTAAAAATGAGATACGGTGGTATGTTATTGGAGATTTAGCGGTGAATATTTATTTTCAATTGGTTGCTTATTTGAAAACTATTGAAGTCTAAAATCCTTAAAATAAGATTTTTTTTTGCAACATAATTTGGTTGAAAGAGCTGTTGATAAATTAGGAAAAAAATTATGTTAGATGTTCTGATGGAGTAGATGTTTGTCAAAGTGAATGTAGGAGTCGTGGCTTTTGCTGGCCTCCTGGAATACACATGTTGAAAAAACTGCATATGGTCCCTAAATGTGAAGTCCTCAAGAGTAATTTGAAGAACATGGAAGCAAATAATGTCATACCAAAACCAGGTCAGGCCCCATTGCTAATAACTAAGGTCAGGAACTGATGTAATTTACAAATATAGAAAAGTTCTATGCTAAAAGTAAGGGTGATCAAGCTGAATATCCTGCTTCCAGCGTTGTCCATAAGCGGAAGAATAAGGAAAAATATATCACCAGAACAAATGTATCATGATTTATTTTTTCCCCTAACCTTAAAGTCTCCAAACAGTTGAGACTCAGGAACTTTCTGATCCACTGATGGCTTTTGTAGTTTAATAATTTCTAATCTGTAAATTTACCTGGTAAATCCTTAAATTCAGGTTAGCTTTAGAGTCTGCAGCCTTCTGTTAGCAAAGGGTTCCACAGTTTAGCTAAATACTGCGTGAATAAATGCTTCCTTCTGCTTATGTTGCTTGTGCCTTCTGCTAGCTTCATCCCAGGCCTCCCTAGCTTCTTTTAATAGATAATTGAAAATGAAATTAAACACCATTCACCCATGACATCACTTATGACTATACAGACCTTTTAAAAATACTACAGCCTTGAACTACTTACTTTGAGTATGACAGGCCAGGTCCTTATTCTGATGATTCAGCTTTTGTATTTCACTTTGAAGTCCATAATCTGGCAGAGCAATTTTTGCATCTGTCCTTGCCAGCTGCCATTCTGTGTGGGATTCTGCTGTCATTAGAGGAAATTTGGTGCACAGTGTGGTCTGTCCACAAAAGTGTGATTTGATTTATGACAAAATAGACAGCTGTTTTAATTATTCATTAGTTTAGTTCCCTGTTTTTTACCTGGGAGGCAGATTAATGCTACACATATATGAAGGTTTTGAAACTAGTTCTGATAATAAATAGGATTTGTATTTTGAGTTTGTTGAAATAGTTCTAAACAGAATATAAAACCAGAGGGTTTCCGTGTATATTTATTTTTACATTTAGAATTGTCTTAGGACAATGGATCAGGCAGGCATGTTTATTCTGCCTTCCTAGCCCCACTTATTTAAATACTTATTTGAGAACAGCAGCCACAGACTAATTATTTTCTTCTGCCAACTTACTCAAGAATGTCTATATCAATTATTTATCCGTGTAAAATTATGAAGGTTTTTTTGTAGACTGACATTTAGCATGTAGGAAGACATTTCATATATCTGAAATAGGCCAGCCCAAAGATCCAGTCTTGTAGCAATTATTCAGGTGAAACTAGAACTTTAGTAACATTAAAAAAAAAAAACAAAAAAAAACCCCAAACAAACTGTATAATGCATTAACTTAAATGCAATCCTTAAATTATTCTATCAAAAAGGATGATAGAATCATGGAATAGTTGCAGTTAGAAGGGACCTCTGGAGCTTAATTAGAGGTCAAATTAGATCAGGTTGCTTAGTTTCTTGTCCACTTGAGTTTTTAATAACTTCAGAAATCCCTGGACAAGAATAAATTTGCATTCCTCAAGACTAGCACTGTAGCTCTTTTACTTGTCCTGTTCACTTTTCTCAGGATCTTATAGTCACTTTTGGAGGAGCCACAGCTGACCTTCTCATTCATGAAACACCCCTTATTCTCCAAGACTGGTTTAAACACAGTTACTATCTTAACATGTGGCATGATGTCTACAGAATGACAATTCTGTTCTTTTACTGTTCCAGTTCTTTAAGCTGTCAACTTCCCACTTTCAGTGAAATGAGCCTTAGCATGTTTTCTGCATGGATGTGAAACAACATGGACATTAAAGAGGACTTCAGATTATAATTAGTTGTGTAGAGAAAGCTACTCTTAGAGGTTGGAGCAGTATACACTGTCATAGTCATACAGGTAAAAGTATACCCACAATTATTTTTTAGCCAAGGAAGCACATACAGATAATTCCATTTTAAAAACTGTGAGATTTGATCATGAACATTATAGTCCTTTCAAGGAAGACTATATTAACATAAAGTAGATTATTGAAAAATTTTTGATTCCTAGAAATGTAGGATAGAGCAGCTGTTGGAATGAATAGCAAGCTATTAGTCAAAACACCTCTTAAATTTTAAAATGCATAGTTGATTAGTAATAGCTTTTCAATTTATTGTGCGTTCATTTGAGCTAATTAAAAGCACATAAACACAATTTTAAAATAGGAAACAGTCATGTTTAAAACACATGGAAAATTCTCCAGTTTTTTAATTGTTAGGATAACAAGGAAATTTGTGGCATTTCAAGCTATTATCAGTCCATGTAGCTTGCTGGCAGTTTCATCTTGGACTGTTGTAGCAGAACTTCTAGGATGACACTTGCCTTCTGAATTATAGAATGGTTTGGGTTGGAAGGGACCTTTAACCTGGCAATTAGCAAGGACATCCTCAGTTACACTGGGTTGCTCAGAGTCCTGTCCAATTTGACCTTGAATGTTTCCAGGGTGAGGCATCCACTATTCCTTTGGTCAACCTTTTCCAGTTGCTTTGCCACTATCATTGTAAAAGATTTCTTCCTCATCTAGTCTACATCTACCCTCTTTTAGTTTAAAACCATTACCCCTTGTCCTATCGCTACAGGCCCTGTTAAAAAGTCAGTCCCCCATTTAGGATCATAGAATGGTTTTGGTTGAGAAAGACCTTCAAGATCTCTGAGTTCGACCATATAGATAAGCTTTAAAATGGAAGACTCACAAAATTATTAAAGCTGCTGTAAATACGGTAGAATCTACACAAAATTTGTTTCCATTCCAGGAAAAATGAGAATCTCAAGATTGTATTTGTCCCCAGATCACAATGTCTATTGTTCTTTGGGACTTAAATCATTTAATAGGAGCAAAGGAACTAAATTTCCTATACCTTGCATGAAAGTTTTCCTAGCTTTGAGAGTAACAGCAGATTTGGGAAACAATAATGAACTCCAGCATAACAGTTGTTTATTTTGTAAGTAACATTGAATAAAGGTTCATTATAGTCCTCATTGATTTAGCATGGTGTGACACTAAACAAAACCGTCATTACTCATACATATTTTACATTTTTTGGTTAAATTCCAGCATTCAAAGAATAATTAATGTCAGGCAGTTGCCCGAGCAAGCCTACACTCTACAATAAATAACACTTTCTAATTAGTATGGATATGGATTGGACACAGAATATCTGATTAGCATGCATAGCAGCAGTTGAGGTTAAACTTCATGAGCTATACAAACTTGTGCATTGCATGACCTGCGTTCTCTCAATATTGCATACAACACTTCCACATATGGTCCATATATTGTGCTGACATTTACATACGTACTTTTCAAAGGCCCTATAGTGATACTGCTAAGAGTGTGCAGAATGCAGTTGTTCCCTTTTGCATTAATCCTAGAAGAAATTGGTGGATGACAGGTTGGCCATGAGCCAGCAGTGTGCCCTGGTGGCCAAGAAGGCAAAATGGGATCCTGGGGTACATTAATGGAAGTGTAGCCAGCAGGACAAAGGAGATGATCCTTCCCCTCTACTCTGCCCTGGTCAGGCCTCACCTGGAGTATTGTGTCTAGTTCTAGGCTCTCCAGTACAATAAATCTTTTACTTTAGACTTCTGTACTTTCTTCAGCTGTTACTGGTTTTTCCTATTCATTGCGAAATCCATGAGACAAATGTTTTGCAGTTTTTGAATTCATGGATGCCTGTAAGAGGAGTGTTCTGAGGGACCAAGACACCCGTCAAATTCAAAATTTCAGAAAGCATTTATTTGTTCTCAACTACTAGACAGCCAATATGGTAATAATTAAGAATCAAACATTGATCAACTGTGTTAATCAAGACTTAGGTATATGATATGAATTTAATACTGTATCTGATGTCCACAGATTTCATTCTCTGAGACTGAGCCAACTGAGCTTACCAGCACTTCATGTCAGGAAGCCAAAATATTTTTCCCCAAGCTATATTTCATATCTCTGATGGTTATGTAGGTTTTTCCATGGGTCTGGTCCAAAGGATTATTTCCTCTTTTCATATGTGAGAACCAGGCTGTTATAGCTTGTTCAAGGGAGGCAAGAGACCAGCATGGCTGAGTTGATACCTGCTGGTCAAACTAAAAGGCAAGATGAAACTACATAGGCAGTGGAAGTGGGGACAGGTACCCTGGCAAAAGTACAGGCATGTTGCCCAGCTGTGTAGGGATGAGATCAGGAAGGCCAGGCACAGTTTGAACTCATGTCCTCATTTCTTGCTGTTTTATATATTCTGCTGTTCCCTTTCAAATACTGTCCTCCTGCTACTTTCTCTTCCCAGGATTTCCTTCTGAATGTCTTGAGATTGTATGTTTAGACAAAAGCCTGTACAGTAGACTACTAATTTTCAGTAGTAGTTCAAGTGGAAATCTTGCTTTCAAGGTTTTGGTTGTTTGGCTTTGGGTTTTTTTAATTAAAAAACAGTTATTCACTTTTACATAGTGAACTATATATATTTAATAGTATTTAAAAGCCAAAAAGTGGACTGTATTGGAAAAATGTATTCTTTTAGTTAGCCATGTAGTTTCTATAGGTTGATTTTCAGTCTATATAAAATTATGCTTGACTTCTCCAGATGGGAAAAAAGTGGAAGAATCCATTTCAAACTCCTACCTGAGTTCAAGCAGAAAATGTGAACTTGCTCTTTAAAGCATGTAATTTAAATTAATATCCCACTTACTGCAAACAAGCTTGTTTGGAATAAGTACAGTGAGTGTAGGAGGACTCCCGGAACAGTTCTCGGTAGTAACTGGTGTTCAGCAGAGCCTCCTGCTCAGCTGTGCTTCACACAGAAAAGCAAGAATAAGTATAGTACCTCTGGCACTTAAGTTAATGGAGTAACCTCCATTGTGAATAAACAAATACCAGCCTTACCTTCCAGCTGCTGAAAATGATCACCAGCCAGCTCAGATGTGTTTGCATGGATTTTATGATTGCTGCAGCTTTAAATGGCAATATTGAAAGCAAATATACACTTGATTTAACCATTCTTTGTGGCAAGATGACAGGTAGTGACTATGTGTGTATGCTGGAAAAAGCAAGGAGTTTGATTAAATGTTTTTGACCTGTTAGAAAGGAGAATGAGTCATCCACTTGTATGTCAGTACTAAGGGTTCAGTTGAGTCGACGAAAATATGCTTCAAAAAATATGTTTGAAAGCAGTGCTACCTCAAATGCACTAAGAGTTTGTTTTGGAATCAGCTACCAAAATATTTTTTACTGGTGAAGACTGAATACATAACTTTGTTACTTCCTTCTTTTCTGTGTGATAACCCTCTTGCCTTTAAGCATGCCTTTGTCTTTTCTCTTAACATTGAAATACTGGCCATGTGTTTCCTAACCAAGAAACATTAATGAAAGCCAAAAAACAAAACAAACCAAACAAAAAACACCCAAAACATCCCACGGAAACAAAACAAAAAGTAAGAGTTAGTGGGAGTAGAAGCATGACAAGAAATGCCAGAACTCTTGCCTTTCACTCTTGCTTCATAGGAAAGGTCAAATCAGGCAAACTGGATGACTTGCTACAGTAACTTAGATCCAACCTGTTGTCCAAATTAGGATGCAGGAGAGTAATTTCTCTGAGGCATGTGAAATTGTTGTATCGATCCTGATAACAGGGTACATTTTCCTTACATTAGAAAAGTGTCTGTAGTAGCAAGAACTGAAAGATAGTCTGGGGTAGTAGGAAAGTTAGCTTCGATGGTCATAATCCCCCGTGTAGTCAGTGCTGACAGAGCCAGTTCTCTGGGAATTCATCTAGGAACTTCATTGCCATGTTGTTGCCGTAAAGGGAGACCTAGCTTCACTGTGGACTGAGAACCCATTCTTCAGTGCTTCAGGGCAGCTGACCTCCCCAGGGAAGTCGAAATCAGTGGATGTGTAGCGCCGCCTCTTTGTAAATGTAAAAAAGGAGCAACTGTGTAGAGTCAGATTGAGTTTTGTTCTAAAGCTTTTGTCCAAACTATGTATCACATCTACTTTTTTCACACCTTGGTCATTGAAGTACTGATCTACAGTAAGTCTCTTGTTTATGTGGGTTTCATAAAACAAGTAATAACAGCTGATAATTAGGGAGTTTCTTCTTTTTGTTTTCTTACTGATGAAAATTGCTCTATTTTTGTCTTTTTTAATTACAGTTGCACCTATTTAGAAGCTTGATTATTTGACCGTTACAAGTAAAGACAGTAGCAGAAGTTTGTCTGGTTTATTTATTCTCAAAGATGAGACTATGTACCTGAAGAAATCCCAAAGTAAAATATTTTAAATTTGGCTTATCCTTTATACCCCAAAGATTTTCTTTGCAGTCAGGATTTAACCTCAGAACTGATGAAAAATATGTTGCTGAAGCCTGTCCCTCAATATAGAGAGAATCCAAACTCACTCATCTTTGATTGTGAGGAAAGCAGTATTCTGTTTCTCATTGTGTAAATATTCAACTGTTCTCTAAGTTTCAGAACATCAGTAGGCCCAAAGACAAAAAAATTTGGACTCTCTCTTTGCTGTACAAGATTTTGCACTAATCACTGATTTTAATCAAGGCTGAAGTCATTCCCTTTTTTTCTGTTTTCTAATAACCACATATGGAAAGATAAATTACTTGAATGACAAATGTTAATGGAAACAATCTTCTGTGCAACTAGTGCTCCCTTAAATGAGAATTTTAACCAGAAATGTTGCATTTGTCATCTACTAGATACAATTTGTACTTCTCCACTGGAATGTGGGCGCTTCATGTCAAAACCCCTCCTTTTTCATATTTGACTCCCACTGTTTAAAAATGCTGTTATAAAACTCTACCCATCATAAATTCAAAAAATATCTACACATTAGAAATGAAAAAATGCAAGTATTCTGCAACATATCATTAACATTCCATCTTTTATTGAAAGATACATCTCAGATAATGCTATAAATAAAATTCATTGTTAGCTCATGGTATTTTTCTTCCTTGTATGTTTCTTTGAAGAAGTGGGAAGCATAATTATATGCATACTTGCAAAAAAGAAACTCATTGCAGTCAATTACTGGATTGCATGAAGCTAACTGCACTGTCAAAAGAAGTGTCCCTATCCTTGACTCTGAATTCATGACTCATTCTTCAAACCTTGTACGAACTTGCTGAGTGTTAGGTTCATACCCACATCTAGAAGATTTCTTTTTATCCCATTGCCAGTTATACAGTCCTTAATAACCTTGACCAGAAATATACTGCAGAATAAGGAATGCTTCAGTGACATTTCCTGTCTAAACTGATGAAAAAATAGATAGCTGCCAGATTTATTTTGTGTATCCCTGTAAGCTTTGTGTTGTTTAAAAGAAACACAGTAGGCACTATACATTCACTGCTTGCAAAATAGAAACTTTGTGCAATAATTACTAGTCAAATTAGCACAGATGTATTTAGTGAGCATCAGCTTAATACTTTCTGAAACCAGTTAGTCTTTGTCTAAGCATTGACAATTCTCTCACCACTTTCTTTTTTCATACTTTTGTTTGTTTTTTTTCCCTGAATGGGAAATTCAGAAATTCAAGAGAGAAATGTTTTTTAATGCACAAGTTGAGCTGTTGAATCATTATGTTACTAAAACAAATTCCTGCTCATGTTGGTAGTAGAACTCAAAGTCTATCATAGAACACTTTGAAATCCTAAATAACAGGAGTGTGAATTATTTGGGTGGACAATGTAATTTTCACGGTTCAAGTGATCCCCAAATCTTTGTTCCCATCATCTGTGAGAATCTTTGGCTTCTTTTTTTTTTTCCCACCTGATTTGTATCTCAGATAGAGCTGTGTTGAAATTGCAATAAAGATAACCTTTCATTAAAAAAATATTTCTTTTTTCCCATTGATCCTGTCACAGAGGCAATAACCTAACTTGTTTCAGATTTTAAAGGGGATATAGGTGCTTATATAAGAAATACATGCACCATATATGAAATAACAAGCTGTTGGTTGTTTATTTCTTAGTTAACAGATACCTGACTACACTAAAAGCCTCCACGTTCAGGTGTGGGTATTGAGAGCTGGCTATAACATCTCTGCCAGCTTGGAAATGGCCTATCAAATTTAGCATAAAAAATTATTCAAGCTTTGATTTGTGTGTTTGTGGTCTGCACATGGTGAGAAATATAAAATGTGTATAAGGTATTTGGTTCAACGGGAATAGTTAACTTTAAAAATAAATAATAAAATTACTGAAATCCTATATTTTTATTTTAGCAACTGAACTAATGAATTATATAATCTTTTGTAATATTATTTTAGTGCTATTAAAAAATATCGTTGATATAGTTATATTTTTCTGCTCTAATTGGAGGCTGTATCGTTAGGTTTCATTTTGTTGTTCCAAACAGATTTTCAGGTTTTTAATACCATCATGCTATTACGATTAATATCTGTTCTTAATCTAATTTCATTCTTATGAAAAATATAATGCACTAAATCTAGAAAAAATAATCTGGTTAGTGATGTGATTCATTCAAAAAACCATCATTTTTCGAACAGCATTAAGATAGAATGTCTCATGAATGTGAATTCAAGTTGTATTGAATGGATCTCATAAGGAAATTTTATATAAAAATAGGATAGATAATAACTTTCTTGGCTTTGACTTTTCAAATGCCATGTATATTTAATAAATAATGGATACCCTTTGTTTTCAGAGCAAAGAAAAGTATTTCACTTCATGAATTTTAGTGATCCCAAGAATGGGAAACATTTCAATGTAACCTTAGGAAGTTCCATTATGCATGATGAAACTTCCAATATTTTAATTATAATAAATCAATCTTACAGCATAATCCATCAAATGAAAGGTAAATTAGAAGACTCTCTAAAGAAAATATTTTTGCATATTGGTTCTCAGAATGTTTTACGTACTAGCTTCAGTAGCATAGGAGAAACAGTACTGAGGAACTAATATAGATGATCTCCAGACCATCGTGAGACTGTTTCCCCTGGTGATTAGCTCTACTCCTTCTTTGATGTCAGAACTTTCCTTACCTCTCTCTCGGTGGATAAGCTCTACATGAGGGTACACCAAAGATAAGGTATTATCTACTATGACAAATTTATTTGCTTATCCTTCGATTTACATTTAATTTAGAGACAAATTTCTGAGAACTAAGTGAGCAACTGATTGCTATTCTAACATAACTGTGTCCGTCCATGTGATGAGGAGAAAATATCCATTTGCAAGAATGGAACAGAAATGCTAGGACGGTTCAGTGTCATTACACAAACATCAGGGTCTGGATATGAAAACAGCTCCTATTCAGGGAGTATGTGTCCTGTCCCATAAACATGACCCGCCTTCAGAAAACTGTTAAGACTTGCCCATAGATCCCTCTTTAAGGTTGGAGTTGGGTGTTCTGGGCCTGCTACAGGCATTGTTACAGCTACCTTGTTGAAATGCAAAGTAATATGTGGCTTGTTGCCAGTAAGAAGAGGGTGGCATCTTTGGGGAAGGGTTTTACACCTTCTTCTCAGTTGGTCAGTAATATTTCTTTTGAAAATACCAGTGTTCATCAGTTACTTCTTTGTGTAATTCCCTGAAAGCTGCATGAAAAAAAGGTGTCCGTCACAAAGACTGGGAAACAGATTGGAGCTCTGACAGTGGAGAGGCAAACCACTTGGGCAGTAATTGGCCTCCAACTGGCCAACCTATAGTTTCACCTGCAGCAGTATGGATGCCTCTATGGTCTCACAGGAGAAAAGTATGAAGGGAGAATAGACAGCTTACACAGCTCAAGTTATTGCTCAGTGCTTCCCATGAGTCAATAAAGTGTGGCCTAATTAAACGATACCCAGTGCATCTTTCTTCCCTCTTGACTGGGACAATATCTTCCGCTGCATTAATAGTAATCCTGCACCAATGAAAGAAAATGTCAGTCACTTCAATGGAACTTCCCAGCAGAACTGACAAACTGTAAATGAGGATGTCGGTGAGAGAAATTCAAACTTTAATATATTTAGCTGAGCAAGAGCAAGTATTAATAATCCCTCTTTTATTAAAACTGACTTGAAAGATCTGTTGAGATTAGCTCAATGGTTTTTCTTTATTGTTTCACAAGAGTGAGGTGTTAAATATTTTGACTGCAAGAAAAAAGCTGATTCTTGAAAGTCTTACTAAGGGTAACATCTTTAAGGCACCCAAGTTTTTATTTCTTTATTACTGACATTGGTTCAGCAAACTTTACAGACTTAGAAACTGAACTTGAAACAACTACCTGAAAGCTATGTGAAGACTTATGTCCTTCTGCCTTTCTGGCTTGTGTCTTGCCTTTTCATTTTTTTAGCAATCAGCCATCACCCTGAAATTCCAGCCAAACTTCAGGGCATCTCTGGCTCTTCATTCTGCAGCCCTCCATGCTGGGGGCACAGATGGAGTGCACTACAGCTCACTTCCAGGCTCTGCAGTCCAGGTTTCCTGCCCCTCCCTTAGACACAGGTGTGGTCCAAAGTTCAGGTGTCAGTATTTACCTGTCCCAGGAGTGTGAAGGACTTCTGTGTCCACTAATTTTATTTCAAGCTGATTTTCCATATTTATGCCTGGTATAACCTTAAATCTACTCTCTAATGTCGTGCCTAACCTTGAATTCTCTGTCTTTACAATGTCTTTTCTCTTTTCATTATTGTGCCTCTCTCCATCTGTTGATAGCTTCAGTTGCTAGATTTCCCAGATGAACTGATAATAATAAGCCAGTAATACTGTAAAATGCATAAGAAATAGCATCCAACTTGTCTTACTGTAATAATCTTCATGCAGTCTGGTCTGCCCTCAAGTGAGGAGAGTAATCTAAATGCATACTTGTATGCAGACGAAAATGAGAAGTCTGAGAGCTCTTACTCAGCCAAGTTTTTACCCTCTCTAATTTAAAAAAAAAGAAAATTGGAAAAGGTACCTCTCATATGTGATTTTTATAAAGCAGAAAGAAATATATGCATGTTAAAGAAACTCAAAGAATAGCTGTATTACAGTCTTTTGTTATTATGCATTTTGTTGGACTCATTGCTTGAAATTTTGAGTGGCTGAAAATCCCAGAAAATAGAAGTACTTTTTGGCCTTCATGCTTGTGGAAGAACATTTAAGTTCTGAGTTGTTCTTAGTCTTCCTTCTTCCCTCCCCTCCTTTCCTCTTCCTTCCCAAGTCCTTCCCTTTCCTATTTCCTTTTTCCTTCAATCTGTTTTCCCCAGGTGTAGGATTTGCCTATACTATTTTATTCTAAAACTTAATACTCACCTCTGTGCCTGGGAA
>VZTU01017105.1:9401-49668 GCA_013400835.1 Zapornia atra | reverse complement strand
TTTGAAGCTGGGCCGCACTGCTTTCAGTTATACTTCTAATATACCTAGAACAAAAAGACCATGTGACAAGGGAGTATTTAGAAAGTTAAGACATATGAAGAGTGTGCCATACAGCAGTGAAAACTGATTTTCACCCCTGTAAGGCTTTCCTGCTGTAAAATTTCTGGGAAGAGTATCATGGTAGGAAAATGATACTGTTAATAGTTTAGCTACTTGAAGTTTTCCTGAGCTATAGATGAAATATTTATATCTACCAGAGGGAGAAATGCTATTAATCCATTCCTCATGAAAGGCTTCTAGTTTATTGTTGTGAGCATGCTGTAGTTGTCACCAGTGAAAATGGAAAGCTTTTAATATACTTAACGGGTAAGAGTTGTAACTGAAATTGTCTTTCTTTCCTTTCACTAATCCAGGGAATAAACTGTATCTTAAACAATAAATACCTGCACTTTGGATAGATAGTGATTTTTAAATGCTCCTCCAATTTCAAGTTTTCTCTTGCCATTTATGTAATTCTATATGCCCTTCCAGAATAAACTCTTGTCCAAAAAATTGCCTCAGATTTTACTAAATGAAGAGAGTTTTGCTCTCCTAACTAAATTATATATGACCTCAATTTGATTCTAATAAAAATTGCAGCTCACAAAATGCAAGGTGTACCTGAATATTCATCGCTAACTTTTTATTTAAATGTTAAGGACCCTTTTGAAAGCAAAAATGAGTACAGAATATCACTATTTCATTACTTTGTACAGTCTTTAGCAAGTATCACAAATATTGTGAAAAGGCACTAGGAATATGTAAGGGTAAAAAAGGTTAATGTGGATGCTAATGAAAGATCTAATTAGAAGTTTTTCATTTCACTCATTCATTAGAGTAGTTGAACTACTTATTCTTTGATTTTCGGTGAATAGGCAGCTGTGTGGAGTCATGAGAGGCTTGCTAAAGTGCACAAAGATATTCAGGCAACTAAGGAACCAATCCTGCATACACCTACGTCCATGTTTTAATTTTTTATATCTCAGTAAAACACTGAACTCAGCAGAACTACTTAGGCATAAAGATAAGCATGAACACATGAATTTGGGGAATTGTGGCTATACATTTTGATGCACAATATGATTGACTTAAAAGAGGATTTGCAATGGAATCTGATATAGACCTAAAACAGGACAACAAAAACATCTTCTCTTTTAAAATTAAATCAAATTTACATGCAAATCTACTATGTGAAAGGATTTTTGCCTACTGAGCTTTCTAGCCTTAATGAACAGAATGATGACTTTGCATTTCTAGATCTACAGAGAATGTGCACTTGCAAGAGGAATTTTCAAGATGTCTTACCAAATAAATGTATCATCTGGTCCACCTTGAAAAAACACATTAAAAAAAATTATACAACATATCAAATTAATTTTCAGTGCTCCCTATGTCTTCCTTTCCTATCAGTGTTCTGATAAATGACCTTCAGAAGCATGAAATTTCAAGGCTGAGAGGCAAAAAACCCTCCATGATTATAGTAATGTAGTTTTTAATATTTGTTGAAGTCGAATGCAAATTCTGCATTCATGTATAATATCCTAGTTCACTGTATTGTTTATTCAGGTAAATAAGGAGTCGTGCACACATATAATTTAATGTGATTTATGAAACAACCTAAACAACAGAAATGCATACTGTCTTCACCAAAACTAAACAGAAGATCGAGGTATTACCATTAAGCTTGATATATCATAGCCAGTGCATCGAGAAATTGTCTTGTATGATGCTGGAGTCAAAGTTTTGCATAATCATGTATTTACATAATGTCTTTTGATCAATTGTCAAGTAAAAAGGTCCAGTTTACAAAATTTGGTTTCTATGCATTTGCAATTTTGAAAATGCATTTATGAGCATTATCACCTGTTTATGCAAGTAATAAATTATACGTTCTCTGGAAAATTGCAGACTAATTTCACACTTTTTAGTTTAACTAAGCTTTCTTGGCAGAATGCTGGGATTTGAATTATCACCCAGTAAAATGCATGGTCTGAAAGGTTGCTGCTGTTAATATCATTATTAAGCACTTTTGTTAGAGTAATTTCTAAGAGCCAATCAAGAATGTGCTTTATTGTGCTAAACAGTGTACAAATAGAGGAATGGTCTCATAAGATACTTAAGTAAGGAGACAAGAATGTAGCAATCAAAGAGACAAAAGCAAGAGTCAAGTTGAACTGAGGAGACACTTCTTGTGTTGCCTATCAAGGTCAAACAGTAGCCATACATTAGGCTCCCTTTTAGATCCTAGCACCTAATAACCATGTGCAAAGTCAGACTGGACTTCTGTTATGGTTTCCTGGGGGTGTGAAACTTCTGGAAGGGGCTGGGAATGAGATCATCACCCCATGCACACCCTCAGCATGCTGAAGACACTGCTGGAACAGAAGAAAGAAACTGGACAGGGAAGTCCAGTCATACCTGTAGAAAGGTCTCAGAGGCTGATGGTCCCTGTCTGGCTTCTTTCTATGATTGTTAAGGCAGCAGTGTCCCTCTGAAGTTTTACTCCATTTGCCTGGGAACAGGAAAAGATCACTGTGACTGTTTGGTGTCTACTGTTTGAATGCTGCCAAGATACAATTAATGTGGAAGACTTTATTGATTATCTTAAAATAAGAGTTTGCAGATAAGTGTCTTTTCAGCTTTGTCTCCTTTTCTAATGAGATGACACATTAGATGCCATACAAGTTATTAAATGTCTAGCCTGTATCAGATACAGGATGTCACAAAAAGATCACACAGTTATCACAGGCTGGCAGGCGTGAGGATTTTAAATCCCTGTCTGGATTATAGCCAATTTGTGGGAAGCTCTTGCTTTCAGTGGAACTTCACTGAATGTACCAGCTAAGAATTTGGTGTTAAGGGATGAAAGTAGCCCTGATAGCGTGGTTTTTTTCCCTGTGGTAAATGAACAACAAATCAGCAGGGTAACTGTAAGAGTAATTGTATTAAAGCCTCAAAATAGTATCTAAATAGTCAGAACCTCCTCCCTTTCAAAACTGGCATGATATTGCAGATATCATGACATGCAGATATAAGATATCAACTTAGTTGAAGTCTTGCATGATAACATGACACAACATGATAACATTAGAAAATTAAGTCAGGTTTTTTATCCACTGAACAGACACAAGCATACTGTAGTTGAAATCTGTGTTAGCATTATAACCTGCTGGGTACCTCATCTTAGGCCAATAGGTGAAAAAGTAGTTTAGTTCCAATATCAGTTTATATAAATTATCTACTACCAAATATTCAGTCTTTGGCATATCCACCATGTATAATCTAATCAAAATAGGTATTTTTACAGCACTCACTACTGTAGTTTCTGAATGGCTTACAAATATTTTATATTATTTGCATTTAAACCAGAAAATTAGGTTATATTCCTATAAAAAAGTATATAGGTATAAAGATACCATCTTTCTTTCATCGTAATCTGCTTTTTTAGGAAGGTTTTTTAACCGCTCTATGTAATCTCTTTTTTTCTTAGTTTATTGTTTTTATAGAGGAAATTTCATAACATCATTACAAACACTGGTAAGGGAATTCAGTTTTAATGGATGCTGTCCGTTAGGTACCCACTACATTTAATGAAACCAAACCCAAAGTTCATCCTTCAGGATTACAATTGACATTGCACTTTGTTCAGCCAGACATCTTGTGCTTAGCGAGTACTTAAGTTCCATTGACTCCAATGGACTTTTGTTGAAGTTAATCGTATAAATTTACATGTTTTTTTGAATCAGGATTAAATAATCGTGCTAGATTAGAGCATTAGACCTCAAAGAAATGTAGAAGATTTCTGCCCATGGAGTATATGTTACCTGATGGTAATCCCAGGATTCCTTAATTTTTCACTGTTAACTGAAAAATTGATTGATCCTGTCACAGAAGAGAAATGGTTAAGAAGACTTTGATTTGTCCTCCTGAATTCCTCAGGTTTGGACCTGGATTTAGTGTTAAATTCCTGAGTGAGCTGGGTAAATGTTTTCAACACCAGCTTACTATTTTTCTACTTATCACGTAGCAAATGTACTGTCAAATTTTGCGCTGTGTGGAGCTTCTTGAAGGGGAAACACAAATGGACATACAGGAGTAACGTATGGTGTGCACACAGGGAGAGTGTAAACATTAGTAAACAGGTTCTGCAGCAGCTCCAGTATAGGTCATTACAGAATTAGAGCTGTGCAGGGAAGTCATGCTAAATTGTAGCATCGTGTCTCTAATGTTTAGCCCTTGAAACCAGTGAACTGTGAGTCAGGTTTAATTCTTAACACATTTGGGTAGCAAAGGGGAAAATACTGAGAGATAAGAAATTATACAAAACAAGTGAGTGCTTGTGTGGGAGGTGAGACACAGAAATGTTTCTATTATAAAGGTAGGAACAGTCATCATAGACACGGAGAGAGATGGTTCTGGAGCCAGTTAAAATGTCTGTGGAAAGTCAGCCAATATTGCTAAAAATTAAAGGAAAAGGATACATGGGAAAGAACCCAACATGGTGGAGTTCACAGTCTACAACTATCCAGTATTACTTTTAAGGGTAAATATAGCAGAATTATTGCATCTGTCATTCCCAAGAATTCATGAACTCATGATTTTGCTTAGAGCTGCATACTTTAGGAACAGAACAGCCACCATGAGCTGCAGCTGGACTGTAGCACCTCTCCTACGAAGACAGGCTGAGTGAGTTAGGGCTTTTCAGCCTGGAGGAGAGAAGGCTCTGGGGAGATCTTACTGAGGCGTTATAGCTTAGACATTAGGAATGCATTCTTCACTATGAGTGTGGTGGGATACTGGAGCAGGTTGCCCAGAGATGTGGTAGAGGCCCCGTCCATGGAGATATTCAAGGTGAGTCTTGATGATCTAATTAAAGATGTTCCTGCTTGATGCAGGAGAGGTTGGACTAGATGACCATCCGAAGCTAATACATTTTGTGATGCTATGATTCTATGATTCCAAGTTCTTGGTTCCCAAGCTAACACTAGAGCAACAAGTGTTGCAGTTGAAATAACAGCAGACATTTTAATACTCTTCAAAAATTCTTTCAGATCAATAACCTTTGCTGGCTTTAGAAAAGATTTTAAAATTTCTGACAGGAAGCATGATAAGATGATCTTGAGGTTATTGTTTATTTTTATATATATATTCATGGAATCTGTTGGAAAATATGGCAACACTTTGATTCTTGTGCTTGTAAATGAGTCAATAAAGCTTCTCAGACACTTGGCCATAAAACATCAGGAGTTTAAAGATAAGACTATAGATTTTTTTTGTAAGGAAATTACAAGAAGAAAATAAGCAGATATCATTTATGGGGAAAAAGAAGAAGAAAAAAAAAGTAGTTACTATGCCAAGGAAAACATTACATTGAAGACTGCTTACCTGATCTTTCTTAGGATAGCAGCACAAGGCAGGAAATCTCATACTACTGGGAAATCTCTAAATATGCCAGAAGCAACTGACAAATGTAAAGCTATTCTTGGAGTACAGAAAAGCTACAAACAAGCTAAAAAAGTATTTCAACAGTATGTCTGACAACAGAATCAAAAAATTACAGACATGACTTCAGTTGTAAAGTCAACCTTAGAAGAAATGGTGTTAGGCTGATATTTGAATTTTACTGCCTGCTAAGGTGATGTTTGGATTAATTGCTGTGTATATTTGCATAGTTTTCATTGCAGTATTTAGAATTAATCTGATTTAAAACAAAAATATCCTCATAAATGAAATTGGGTTATGAACTTCGTAGTGTAACTATTATTTTTTTTTAAATATTAACTGGAAAGGAGAATAACATAGTAATGAAGTAGAATTTATACTGATCATCTAACAGAAGTCATGTAGATGTGGTTCGATATATTTTCCCCTTCTGGGTCTCAAACATTTCCATTAAGAACAAAAATAAACCCTTATTTGAACAGTGGAGCTAAATGCTTCTTTGTTATCATTAGAAAGACAGAACTCTCTTTTTCTCCTTTTATTCTTGCAGTGCCATATACACATTTAGAATTTATTAACATTTTGAAGTTTGTTCTTCTGGCTAGAAAATGCCGATCACAGCTTAAAATGTCATCATAGGAGAGCTCTTTGAGTAAAACAGCATCCCTTTTCCTCTGGAGGCATCTAAACTGGTTGTGCAGCTCTCCCACTTGAGGGTAATATGTAACAAGCAGGAATAGAAATGTACTTTTTTACACTAGGATCAAGTCTCTAACATGTTCTTTTGTGTTATTCATTGGTTTTCTATCTATCCACAAACTTTGTTTTACCTTAGACTTTTAAGCATTGAATTTGTCTTCAGAGTTACAAAGGCTACTGCATAAGACTCTTGTTCATCCATAAATTGCTTTCCTTAGCATTTATCCTTCCATAAGAATTATCTTATCCAGATAGAGGGTAGTTAACCTTAGAGAAGTGCATTTTGAACACTTAGACAATTGATCTTTTACATATATATTTCACAACTGATCCACAGTTTAAGAATCAGAAAGAAGAGTTATTTATATCACACAATAGGTTCCTGTTTGGTATCTGTTACTGAAAGAGTTAGAGCAGATCTAAGCATTATATGGTAAAGTTTTACCTCCCTGAACAATCTTTTTGATAAAATACCGTTTAGAAGTGCATGGTATGTCATAGCTATTTCCAAATCAAGACTGTTTTTTGTAGACCTGTTCCTTAATAAAGGTTTGTCTGTGGAGGTGCCACAGCCCTTGTGACATATCTTTAAAAAATGCAGCTATGTGGATGGTCAGGCACTGGAACAGGCTTCCCAGAGAAGAGGTCATGGCACCAAGCTTGACTGAGTTCAGGAAGCATCTGGACAATGCCCTCAGTCCCATGCTCTGACTTGGCTAGCCCTGTGTGGAGCCAGCAGTTGGACCCAATGATCCTAATGGGTCCCTTCCAATTCAGCATATTCTAAATTCTATGATAATAGTCTTGGTATCTTCCAGTTATGAAACTACACGAACCAGAGCCTCCTTTTCCACTTCCTAATACCTAAGAATTAATATAAAATGAGAAAATTAGCCATAATGCCAGCTCTCACAGCATTCTGTTAATTACATCTCTGTGTTCCAGACATGCTATACTTTACGTATCCAGTTTAGGGTCCATTTCTTACTTGCTTTTTAACATACAGAGCATGAAGAGATAATACTAACCATACAAAAGGTTTTCAATTTGCTGGGCAGCACATTGTCTCTTTCCGTAGGGCTCCTGTGAGTTCTTCATTGCTATATCCAGGAGGTTTTCAATAGGTATCAATAGCCATATGGGAAGGAGCTGCAGACTTGTGGCACTGAACAGATATTCTCACCCAATCTGTCATAGCAGTGATTTATACATGCTTGCTACGGATCATTTTGAGAAAGGATTCTGAACAGTGCAATTCATGTCAGGAATTTAGGGTATTAACATGTTTCTTAAGGCAAAGACTCAGGACTTTCCTGTAGTTAGGGTGATCTCTTACTGTACTTTCATCAATAAAAATGCTGCACTGTAGGCTTTTGAAGTCTTAATTTCTATGGGTTTATGTATAGTGGTTGTTCACTTTCCACAACAAAATAAGGCATTAAGGCAGAAATCCTTGCTGAATCAAAACAGTTGTACAGATCAGCCTCTGGCTTACTTCTAGCAAGACTTACAGGATCACATCTGCAATCTGCACTTGAGAACTTCTATAAGACTTGCCCTTTATTAGTATGAATGTTCTGCAAGAATATCCCATGGGATAACTTAAAAAAAGATCCACTTCATTGCTTCCTAATACACCTTCAGCAGACAAAAGCATCCGCACACTTAGAAGAACAGCTCTGGGGTAAATAGAGGCTGCACAGCAGCCTCTTATGATGCTTCATCTGCTTTTTCCAGCATTTTGTCCCAAAAGGAGTGCCACAGGAATGTCATCATGGCAATAGATTCTCATCGGGAGCAGACAAGAGTGCCACAGCATTCATTTGACACTGCAACTTGGAGCTGGGCAGAAGACCAGGGTGCACTACCTTTTTCTCCCCATCCATTTTCCCCACACCCCCCCCCAGAAAATGTGATCTCAGGTCAGGTGAGACAAGCAAGTTTTCAGAACTGGGAAAGCAGAGAGATTTCTAAGGGTTCCCTTCTTACTAGGTGTGCCTTCTGTTACCTGAGCCCACTTCACACAATGAACATTTGCATAAGGCCTGAAATAAATCCATGTTGAAAATGCTAAGCCAAGACTTTCCGATTCTTTTGGACTAATTCTTTCTGGTGGGGGAGAGTTGATTTTCTAATTTTATAGCTTGATCTATGTGACAAGTCTATGGGTGTTCTAGATTTCCATCTTTTCATTTTAATGTCAAGCTGCTCCACAATTACTTCCATTGCTTTTCTATAGCAGTGTGGACCTGCAGCTAAGAGATTGCAAACATAAGCTAATTGTTCTTTTATCTTTCTTGCCATTTCATTAGTGTTCTGGGACAGGATCCAACTGCCATGGAAGTTTTTCTAATCCTCCAACTCTTAATTTCTTGCTGACCACTACTGACCTGATGATGATCCTCTGAGATTTTTCTTCTTCCCTACACCCCACTCCCACCACCAACCCCTCCTTAGAGTTTTATACTTCTCTTTCTGGCTTTTGTTCTCCAGTGCCTATGAGAAGCACAGATCCTGTCTGCATTTTAGAATTATATTCTTCTTCTGTCAGTGGAATTACCCTTTGTATGCCTTAAAGATGTGACCATATTCCCCAGTGGCTTCTTGTGGTTTATGTATTTGAGCATTATCTTATTTACTTACCCTTTCACTCACTCCCTTCTGTTTTGAGACTTCTCTAATTCTCTTTGCAGTATTAAGATTCTTACTTTTCTTACCCTCGCTCTGGAAATTCTCCTGTTTGTTCTGTGTTACTACTGCAATGGCATGTTTGTAATGAAGGAATGAGGACAAAAGAGTTTCTACAAATGAAGAGAGATGACCAGCAAAAAGTAGCAAGATTTGGGCAACCCACTGAAATTTCACAGAGACAAAAAGACAGCAGAATTTTTCTATGGGACCCAGTTTCTTTTGAAGTATCATCAAAGAATGGGGACATAACTGCTGAATATTACTGAAGTCCCAACAGTGTGTTTACTCAATGTCTGAAGTTCTAAAGGAGGAGGGGAAAAAGAAATGACTGGATCTATTTAATAATTTACATAATGAGAGTCAGGTTTGGCAGTAGGTATTTACACGTAAAGCTGTCTAGCATTTTCTGTTACAGGACCTTGATTTAACCACTTTTATGAGTGGGCTGCAGTTAAGCCCTTCAAACTGAAGTTTTGCCTAAGTCTATTTAGTATTTTACACTTAAAGGAACTCAGTCTTTCTGATCATCTAGATCAATGGAATTAAAAACACACACACACAAAAAAATTATAGCTGTTACACTAATGAGTTCTAATAATTCTTTTTTTCAGTGTCAGGGTGACTTTTGACATGGAAAGAAAGGGGGAAACGATACCACAGGGCATCATTTCAGGCTGTCGATTGTCCTCCCTGCAAATTCATCTAGCTTTGTATGAATGGACAGTGATTTCAAATTAGGGGATGGCAGCAAACTCTGGGCAGGAGAGCCAACACGCAGCAGTCCATCCCACAGCTGAACAGTGGTGCTGCAGGAGCAATCTCTGCTCCTACGGAACAGACACACAAACCCTGGGGACTTCATGAGCCTTCACTCTGCTCGTGCCTCTTCTGGCTCAGGCAACTTTCACCTGTGCAGGATGGAGAAAAGAAGAGACCATCCTTCCTTTGCACCAGGTATATGGAGAGGAAGGAAGCCATCATTCGCTGCAGGGAAAGGGAGGAGAGCAGAGCACAGAAGCCTCTAGTCTGTATAATTATGGCTGCTGGGGTTGCCTCCTGTGATTTTGTTGCCGTGATTGGCTCGGGGCTGTTCTGAGGGTCTCTGATGGCTCACATGTAGATCAACATTTTTCCGTAACTGTTTTAGGGATTTTTTTTGTTTTCCATATTCCCTTTAAACAAGATAGAAATATTTATACCTATGTATTAACAGAAGACTTATCCAGGAGCTAAAAGAGCATTATCCTCCTGCTATCATCATCTCATGCAGAGGACACTGCTCATTACATGTTATTAACTGTGGCTACCTGACGGCATAGCACCCACTCTATTCACAATACAAGCACAGGTGTGAAAATACCTACACACACTCTTTTACATGAACTGGAACAGAAGTCTATTAAAGTTGCAAGTGCAGCACCCGAGACTGAGAATGTTCCAGAATTGAAGCTGCCTCTGTGACCTTTATTTAGCCACCTGTGTTTTTGAATTATGCTACAGTCTTTAATTGCATGATCAAAGTGAGCATCTCCTTATTAGTGCACAACATGGGTTTCTCTAACTGGTAATGAATAATGCGGTTGCCTTCCGCGTCCCAGACTCATTTGTGGCAGAAATTTCTCATCTCTAACATGGGACTAAAAACTATTACCCTGCCCAGCCAGGGTTTTAGGAAGGTAATCCACGCTTAAGATTTACTCAGAAGCTGCAGTAAGTCAGGTAGCCTAAGAAAATCTGACAAACAATGGAATGTGGGTAATATTCAGTAAATAAAACACAAGGCTGGACTGAAGGTAAAAGGAAATATTGAACAACAGTGTCCACTGAACCTCTGCTGTGATGGATGAAAAAGAATTGGATGTTCATGTAAATTAATGATGGTAACTTCTCATTCTCACTGTTCTTAATTTTCTGGTATTTTACTTAAGATTGTTTTGGATACTTAGAAGCTGGTTTTTTTTTTTTTCCTTTGCATGAAATACTTTATTGTCCTTGGACAAGAAATTATTTTTGAAACAACCAGCAGCATATTCTAATTTAATTCTAGCATGAAATATAAATGTGAACTTGAGCTTGCATAGTTACACATTTTTTGAATGGTTACAAAGTTATGCACTTGATCTGGCAATCTGAAGTGGAATTGAAGAGAGGGAGAAACTTCTTCCATTTTCATTATACCTTAAGAATTAGGAATAATTCAGTCCAGTCTCTTCAAAAACCCATTGCTTTTCCAAGGAAAGTTATCAGTTTGTCATGCTGGGGGCACCAGCAAAGCTTCTTGGCTCAGTGGTGCTCAGATTGTACATGGCAAGCTAGGTTGCTGCAAAGTCACATGGTTCTTCTGCCACAATGTGGGAGCTACCATGCCTTTCATTACTAATGTCATCAAATACCATTTTGATATCTGGACACTTTCCCACCCCATTTGAAGTATCAGCTGTTTATTCCTTCACTATTGACCTTTCTTACCTCCTTATAATTCATTGAGCAATCCTTTCAACAACCTGCTTTTTTTGGTTTTTGTTTTTGTTTGGTTTTTTTTCCCTGAAAAGTGCCAGGAGTGGGTCTGTGTAACAACTGAGCTCTTATCAAAATAAGCTGAGCTGTGCGTAGGGTCATAATGCCAAGAAAGAGCTGTAAGAATGAAAGAACTGGAGGAAAAGCTGAGTTGGGAGAAATCCCTGGAAGTCATCTTACCCAACACCCCTCGCAAAGCAAAGCAAAGCAAAGCTGTGTAATCTTGTGTTTCAGGGCAGATTTAGGGTCCTATAGTCATACCATTGAGTTTCCTGACTGTATTTCCCATATCTCCTAATGTTGTTATATCAGAAATTATGCTGTAATTGATTGTATTAATGACAAATGTATCTTGTACCTTGCAAGTCAGTTTAATTCTCTCATCATATAATTCTCAAGATTTTTTTTTTAAAGACTTGTTTAATTCTGAGTTAGGACTGCTATAAAAAGAATATGGAGGCTAGCCTTGGCTTGAAATAACATCAACACCAAATGACGGTTGTTTCCAGGTGATAGATCCAAACAAAACTGTAGCTATATTTTAATTTCATTTTCTACACTACACATATTTTAATGATTGATTTACAAGAACTCTAGAACACGATACTCTAGGGTTGTTTACTTTTCCTAAGTCTTTCCCAACACGTCCCCAGCCTTTTAGTCTTTCATTAATCAACAGTTTATTGTAGAAAATAGCCTTCTGAAGTTGTAAATGTTTCTTCCAGCACTATTTTAAAAAGCTGCTTTCACCTCATAATCAGTACTTTGCACAATTTTTTTTGTTTGTTACATCACAGGCAATAAGTAATGTTTCCATGAACCATTTCCCATTAAATTCCTCTTGAGAATAAGAAAATGACATTTTTGTGTCTAAGGAAATCATGTGGTGTTTTTACTAGGGATTATTCTGTGATCAAAGGCTCACATCCCAAACATCTGCAACTTCTTCTTTTACCTTTATATACAGTTTTATTCTCTTGTAGTTGTTAGTTCTGATGCAATTATGGTCTCCATGGAAGTTTGTGACCCTGACTAATGCAATGAGGAAAAAATATTTTTAAAACAATATGTTTCTTAATTAAAAGGTTGAATAAACTACTGGTACAAAGTGGGAGAAAAAAAAAAGTTTGTTAAATTTCTGTGTGAATGGTGCATGATCTCTGTCAGCCAAACCAAAGTTGTTTAGAACATCTCAGCTGTACATTGACATGTAATAATGTTTGAATCCCTCTCAGTGTAATCCAGTTCCTGCATCTGCAAAGCTTTCCTTCTTTCAAAATGTTTAAAATGAAGTGAGGTTGTATTTTGCTTGGGCTTTTGTCCTTTGGAGTAGTGACATATGGTGCACAATACTTAAACTATACTCCTCATCTGCGATACTCTCTGAATTTTATTTTAAAATGGACTTTTTGTCCTTTATTTGTGATTGCAATTCATCTTATGATGGTTTTGTTCATCAGCGCCTTATCTGTAGATACTGCTTGCTTTCCCTTTGACTACCAGTACCATATCTTTCTTTGTAAAAGAGATGTAAAAATTGTTTTGGCAAAACCCATCTTCAGCGAGTGCAAAAAAATGCACAAAGACACAGTCTATTAGCATCTCAGCACTAGCATTTCTTCCTACAAAAAGAAACGGCACTTTCAGGATATTCAGGCTACCCATGTGAAACCTTTATTTGGCACCTCTGCATACTGAAACTGTCCAACTAGCTGATAAGCAGGCACCATGCCATTGAAGCAGATGGGCATAACTGTAGAGAGCCAAAAGACAATGTATGTGCATCAAGTGTGGATGTTGGTGGCAGGCTTCCCAGTCAGTGATGTCTTAACGATTAAATGTCCTGAATTTTTTTGCATCTGTAGTTACAGAGATGTCAGCCTTACTCCTGGATGGTCTTTGAAAATCCTGTTTTATTTTTAAATTACAAAGAACTTTTTGAGAATGCTTGATCTAGAAGGTACTTGAGACAAGAAGGCTAACAGTTAAGGAAATAATAAATATAAGCTTTCCATGTCCAAAAAGGCACATGCTCGCCCTGAAACTGAGATGCAAACTGGAGTTTCATAGGAAGGAGAGCAAAAATATTATTTAGGGTATTCAAGATACGCAGTGGAGAGAAGCAACAGGTACTTTCAGAGAAAGAAAATCTGATACAATCAGAGAATGCAATTATCGAAATTTTTCAAAAAAAGGGAAGGATTTGGAGGTTATGTCATGAATGAAAGAGACTCAGAGCTATGAATAAGCAATATTATGCTGTTCTTTGATTCATATTTAGGGAAATACTATTCATCCAGTCTATGTATATTAAAAGGGTTGGACCACAGAATTACCTGATTGCATCATCTATTCTCAGAACTGAAAGAACCTATTGCATGCAGAATTTTTAGCTAATGTTTTTTTTTTAATGCAAGTTAAAAGTGAAGGAAAAAAAGGTTTCCCTAGAATAAGCTAAAAGAAGGGTTTTCTTTGTTTTCTGAGTAAACAAAGAGAGCCAAATATGTGCAAGCCAGGTATAAACCTTCCAGGTGAAGGCCATAATTCATCCAATAAACAAACAAGGTGTAATGTCTTCTAGTGATTTCAGTAAAGTCAAATTTTGATTGATTGACAAATAAGGAACATATTTTTAGAACAGTACTTCCACTGAATATATGCAGTCTGGCTTCAATGTGAAATGAATGGTTTGTAGATACATATAGTCTTAAATTTCCCTGAAGAAATTAGAAAATTATGTCCACTTTACATTTTATGGTCTTTTAGAAAGAGAGATGTTTGGGTATCTACTTTTATTTTATTGTTATAGCTTCAGATTTCTTTTTTATCTCATTAAATGCATTCAAGATTGAAAAAGACTGAAAAAAGCCACATTGTATTAAAACATACTGATCTTGCCAAATCAGGCAGTTTTCCCAATCAGATGTACCAGAAGGTAATAAAGGAAGGAGAAGTCTGTTCTTTGTCCTACTCTCTCTCTTCCCTGTGGCTCATTAACATCACTCAGTGAGTCAGTCACACTCTTATGGGCACCATGACAATCTCACAGGTATGGACCCCCTACACAGGGATGTTGTGTTTAACCCTGTACTCACCATACAGATTCATGAATTTAGTTTTTGTGCCTCTAGAAATTGCCTTCATCCACTCCAGCTGCCGTAGCTTCCTAAACAAATTCAGACTGGTACCATAATACAGTTGGCTCTAAATACCTGTGCCAGTTAGGTTGCCTTTAGAGGTGAACACTCTGCTGATCCATCTTAGGTATGTTTGTTATCTCCAAAGAATGGTAAGTGACCTTTGCAGTGGAATAGTACTTTCAAAACAGACACCCACCGCCCAAAACAGAGCTACCAAACAGTGACTTTAAAAGTCTGTGTGCTCTGCTCCCCAGCCCTGAAACACAAACTCTTCTAGTATCTTAGCCACATCCCATTTTTTCCCCAAAATTTTCAAGTGGTCTTAGGAATTTTTGAAAACTTGTGCTTTAGAAAACAGTTCAGAAAGAGATAAGAAAACACCTGATGGTCCTCACTTATTTCTCCTATGACAAATACAGCTTTAACTTCAATTAAATCTTCTTTGCAATATGAATACTAGTGACCAAACTCAATGACTGGGCTCCTCATGGCTTTGACTGTTAAGGCGATAAGTTGGAGAAAATAGAAGGGAGAAAACAATACCTGGGAAGCTGAATGCAAACCTCTCAATTTATCAAAAGATCTTATTGTAAATTGCTTAGTTTTAGCAAGAGCTTTGATGTATTCACTGAGGGAGATAGATTCCCTTTATAAGTTGTTGCAGTTGGCACTCAAATTCTGAGGCATCAATAAAAGAATCTAGATAAATGTCAGTAGAGTTCTGTTCCTAGCAACAGTATCTATTGATTTTATTTTTTGCATTCAGTTAAAACACTGAAAGAATTCCAAGTGTCCTGATTTGGTTTTTTTAATAGAGAATTCAAATGGGCACAGCTGCTAAAAACTCCATTAAAATAAATTGTTCAATGGCTGAATTATAATCTTAATTTTCCTTTTTGGGTGTTTCTGAAAAGGCCAGTGACACCAAGGAAGCAGTCAATACATGTATAACTCCACCAGCATGCTGACATCTGAAGCAAATTATGGTTTCCCATCTTTCCAGTGAGAAGCCCTTCTTGCTAGATCACAGCAAGAATATATTTCTTACATTTATTTTATCTAGAAAAAAACATTTAACATTATCCAATTCAAGCAGGAGGGAGACATAATTTTCCCACCCAAGTCATTCAGCTGAATACATATATTCCCCTGAGGGTTTGCCTGAGACTGAAAAGGACCTAGAGTAGCGGTCCTCGATCCGTGAGACTGGTTTACCCTGGGTGAAATGCAAGCAGGCACAGAGTCCACATGGAGAAACAGTGCTACCCTGCTGAGAGGATGAGCAGTCAGTGAGTCTTGTTGGTCCACTCTCAAGTACTGGTACCATCAGCAGAGGCTCTTGGTTGGGTGGTTGTCCCCAGACTGGTCAACGGCAGGGAGGGAACAACACCACTTCTTGCTAAGGAGCTATTCACATATTCTGCAGAAAAGCAATTGCACAACCTATTCTTGAGCATTTTTCCAAATATTTCTTAAAAATCGAGGCAGACTGGTACATAGAAAGCCATTCTTCCACCTATTGCTTTTGTTCTACATGTGTAGTATTTTTTCACAGCAGGTTCATTCTATTGAAAGAGTCACACTCAGGTGAAGCCTTGGCTACAGCAGCAGCAGTTTATAGTAGCCAGTGATCTTCTTCATATTTCTTTTTCATTGATAATTCATTGAAAAAAGGTTCTATGGTGCTACAAGTTGCAGAGAAATTTTACAGCAAAAATTCCTGCAGTTTTCCCCTACGACTTAATAATAAAAAATGTCTATAGGAGACAGCTTGATTTCTTCTGAATGAGAATTCTACACTGATTGCTATGTACAAACTCTGGGAAAATCCAGGGCTTGAAATGCTTAGTGTCTTAATAATAGTCTAGAAGGTGGGGTCTGGAAAAATTCTTTCAAAATATTTCTAGACCTTGCACTGAAGAACCAAATGACCTCCAAAATCATATCATTTTAGTTCCTTTTTTTTCTATGCCAACTGTAATATGAATTTAACAGCTGATAAGAACTGCTCAAAAAAAAAAAAAGCCATTCAAATCCATGATTTCAAATTCTTTTGATCTTGTACAACTTTGATTTCTAGTGCCACTAGCTCTTGAGGTAGATCCTGGTAGATTCATGTTGGAATTGAAACAGAGGGGAAGAAAAGGATCAAAACAGTATTATTTAAGGTTCCCTACTGCCTGACCAGTTCAGGTTACATCTTGAAAAATAGAGATATTACTAGAATTCCAATAGAAGGAAAGTATTTTGAGCTCTTTAAGTAAGAATTAGATATAATTTTCCTGTTACTTACATTTAATTAATCACTTGTATTTTGAGAGACATTATAATCTCTTGCACAAATAAAAGAATACTGAAAAAAACTAGGAAAGTAACATAAGAGAAAAATATCAATCCATCTGTGAATATATGCATATATATGTATGTGTCTGCAGCTGGGTGGATATGTACTATGTTGCAGTAAATTGAGTATTCAGATATTTGAAGTTGCTTCCTGCTGATAAATGTTTCACAACAAAGATGTGATCAAAAGAAATATAGGAACTGAATGATGAGTGAAGCCAAACCAATTAAATCTCTACTGCTAGTCAAAAAGATAAAACAAATATGTCCTGTTAAAATTTCTGCCTTACCTTTTCTTCAGTACATAAAATGCACTTTTATTAAAAAGATCATGAGCTTTAACATATGGATGCCGGAGAAAGCTTAACAAAAAAAAAAAAAGTAGAAAATCCTTTGAGATGAAAAGAAGAAATTTGTAAGAATGGTAGAAATACTGGGTTTTTTTAAAGAAAACTCTTCTAAAAATAATGCTTTATTACAGAATGCTTTCATTTTGGATCTAGAATAATCTACTACCCTAATGTAACATAGCAGATTGACTGAACAGCGCTAAAATGTAAGCTATTCATTCCTCTGTGCCTTTCACCCTTATAGCATCCTATGAAAAGGAATCATTATTTGTTAAGAACAGAGTGACTACGCAAAGGAAATGTTGTGTGTCATTATGAAGGCTGTATGAATGGGCTGATGGGTCTTCTGAGCTGTCCATGGGTTCTTACAATGGCAGTTTGACAGTTTGCTTAGTGCTTAGGGTAACATCTTCAGACAGTGCTGCTGGACATTGAAATAGAAACTGAAAAACACATGGAAGTGATGTGGTACCCTAAAGCAGCTGCCATGTTAACATTTCTCCCTGTCTTTTCCACTAAAACCTAAACAGCTGTGAATCCAAGAAACAGAAAATGAACAAATGAATGATATAAGCTTAAGCATTAATGGACCATCAGTGAGTGTAGGATACAAGTGATGATAGTTCTCAGAAGATGTTTCTTCAGCAGTTCTTTGGGGATAGTTTACACTGGTGGCATTTAAATTGCTCTGTTCTTTTTGTTTATGTGGAAAAAAAGCGAGTGCATATCTGCGTAGTGCAGTTTTACTGTGTCTTTGATGTCACCGGTACAAGATTTTTACTGGACATTGTGATACTGTCTTAGAGGACTATAGCTTTCCAAGCAGCAAGGGTGGAGTGATCTGTGTCAGACACTGAGAAATTAACTGAGCCCTGGAAGTCCCTTTTCCTCTGAAATGACTGTAATGGGAATCCAAATGCTGCTTAGAGGAGGACATCTGCATTGCAAACTTCTAAGTGTGGGCAGATGGATGCCACTCAGGCAATAACATGCTCTGTAGAAACACAGTTTCTCTTATGCAGAAGGAATTGGAGCTATGTCTTCAGTAAAAAAAACACCCAAAACACTTAAATCTCTGCTGTGTGTTCTGGACTCAGCAGAATTCTGGCACAGAAGAAAACCAAAAGAAAACAGAAGTGGCCAAAATAAAAAAGGAGCCCAAAGAGTCCCACCCAAGCTATAACACACTGGCTATGAGTAGATTGAGGAGTGGCTGCGCGTCATAGTTGTGACTTGACCAGAATGTGCCTCTTCTTTCTTCTTGCCTTTTCTTCTTATGAATCCTTCCCACACAAATCAAGGGGAAAGCAAAGTTAATACACTCCTATGTAAAATCCGGGCTTGTAAGTGAACCCAAGTAGCTTCAAATTTATACATAGCCACTGGCTGTATAGAAACTTCTGGGAAGAAATTTTAAGCAGTCCTTGCTCTATATCCTCAAGCAGTGATTGCTCAGGAGTAAAAAACCAAACCAACAGTAATTTTCTGTTTAACAATGACCAGTTCTGATTCACTTGACGGTTCAGCAGCTTTCAGACAGTTTTGGCAGAGTACACTAATTTTTAAAGTTTAATATAAAGGACAAAATATCAGAGGGTTTGTTTTTTTTTTATCTGAGGAAGCAATGGAAAGGAGAAAATATATATATAATTGTGACTGGTGAAAGGCTGAAAAGCCAGGGGCTCACAATACAAAAGGGTTTAAAAGTTCCCTGGTAAACACAAGCAACCAAACTAGACTGTTGTTGCAATTTGAGATGGAAAAGTCCAAGTCAAACGTGGGTCATACAAAATCAATTCACTTCCGCTTAGAAACAGAAACTCAGAGATGGACAGTGGTCTGACACTATAGCCATGATAGATTAAAAATAACAAAAAAACAGCAAGAAAAGGTCTAAATCCGAATGATCTGAAGAATTCAGCCAAGCCAAACTACTGCAAGTTGCATGTTGTGACAACCAACAAGCAA
Source organism: Zapornia atra (assembly GCA_013400835.1). NCBI lineage: Eukaryota > Metazoa > Chordata > Aves > Gruiformes > Rallidae > Zapornia > Zapornia atra. The sequence goes on along the minus strand of VZTU01017105.1, from coordinate 30,479 downwards.
CAAAAAAAAAATTCCACAAGATTATGTCATTCTGCAAGAGCTTCCCCATACATTCAAGAAAGTGAATGAACATTTTTTGAACTGCTTGCACAAAGCTCTCTTCTGCCAGAAACATTATTATTTGTTGTCAAGGCTACTGGTTTTGGCCCTGAGCTCTCTCCCATTGAGGCCAGTAGGTAACTGCTGGGCAGAGAAGACTTTCATCTGGTTCATTAAAAGCAGTGCACGGTTGCTCTTCATATTATGCGGCTGAGAGCAGCAGTTCTGCTCAAAACAGCTGGTCCTCACGCATTCAATAACTGAATCTCTCCTGGGCATGAAATTGGCTCCTGATTCCTCTTTGGAGTCAGGCTGTGGTTTCTGATCCTACTCTGCACTGGAGACTTCCCACTGAGGTGTGGCTTCTGTTGGCTTCTAGAGCTGGATTCTCCACTACTCTGTGCTGCCCATACCCTTATCAGCTCTCAGGAGAGAGTCTCAGCAATGAGAATGGGAAGGAAACAGCAAAATGCTCAGGGCAGATAAAATTAGAGAACGGTGCCTACTGAGTGGCTCATGACTGCTGTTCTTGCTGATTCAAATGGACTTTTAGATAGTTTGTTGATGCAAAGTATTCAGAATTCCACTTATCAGATTTTATGGGGAAAAGATAAGTTTGAAAATTGTATTTCTAGGTGATGAATCTTCATAGAAGAAATCAGGCTAAAGAAACTTTAGAAACAAAGACAATTCTTGATAGTTGTTACAGTGGAAAGTAGTGCTCCTTTCCAGACATGCTGGTCTCAAGGTAATCTTTGAACCCCTCAAGTACTGTTGCTCAGGTATCATAAGGAATCACACTTTTAATGTAAGTAGTGTAGTAATTATAATTTGAGAAATGCATTTAGTTTCTATTTCTTGAATATTCTATGGAAGGATCTTGGGATATAAGATTTTCAGATTTGGAAGAATAGAAAAAACTAACATTGTGTACATTTCTAAGAAGAAAATAAGTAGCAAATAACTAATCACAATTCAATTGCTTTGTGTTGCACATGGTAATATCATGTAGGTCTGGAGCCCTTGTCAAATTGTAATTGACCCATATATCCAAAAAGAATTTTGGAGGAATTAAAATACCATGTAAAGTTCTAGGGGGAAAAAAAAACACCCAAACACCAAAACCCCACACCTTAATTTAAAATTCTTATAGCTATTAGTTCACTATTTATACTTGATAGGTACTTCCTTCAGGTAAAGTTACAAGAGTATTAGATGTGAACTTTGGTGAACGGGTTTAAATCAGAGACAGTAGTGGGATCCTGGGAAATTTTCTTCTTTTAGCCTTCTGATCATTATATTATTGGGCTGTGGAATCAAGTCTGGTCATTTAGTTTCTTTGAACTTCAATTTTCCTGTTAGTAGAATGGAGATAATGTGACTTAGCCACCTTTAAGAGAAGTGTGCAGAGGGATGTATGGATTCTTAGTACTGTGCCAGGTATTTTACTATTTGAGTTTACAATTCCCAGAGAAAAAAGACATCCTATATTAATTTGTAATGATTCACAGAAAATTTTCAAACCTCTCACTACCAAATATTATTAAATTATAAAGCAGGTAATTCTCATAATTCTTTGTAGACCATTAAAAATTTATGTTTACTTGAAGACTGGTAAGTGTATTCTACCACATAGGAACTGTATTTATATAATTTATTTTTACCAAAAGAAAGAATAACTTTTTCCCTTTGGCTACAACTTTGCAAATTAGCAAGTATTTAAATCTTCAGTCTTAATCTTCCAGTTATACCTCTTTCCAGGGTGGCTTTCCATAAAAATACTAAGCTGTCTGTCATTGCTATGCATCCCGTCAGTATCTCTTTCTTGGTCAAGTGTGTGTTCATCATGGTTACTCTCTTGTTGATATGTGACTGCTGTAGGATTGTGGTGGCTTCTGTCAGATAATGCAGCTGTCTTGAACTCCCGCACATGAGGGGAAAAAAAATACGGTTATAGCCCTTTGAAGAACTCTTATAAAATGTGTTTCTAATTAGATACATATAATAGAGAGTACCAGAGGGATTTGTTCATTGTCGCAGACCTTCAGAGCTGAATTTCCACAACAGTTTGCTGAAGCACATAGACAACAAGAAGCATTTATGACTGCATGTGATCCAGAGATAAGAGATGTGCTAGATCTGAAGCATCTGAAATAAGAAGCAGTGGGAAGCAGAAGCATCCTTGTATTTCAAGATAATTAAACTCACTGTTTATCCACAGAATTCAGGCAGCAAACACTTAATACAACATTTCAAAAGGAAGCAGTTTAAAACATACTTTTAAAAGACATTTTTAAACCTTATCTGCAGTCCAGTAACAGCAGATGCTTGTTAAAAAGAGTTTATCTAAAAGTCAGATAAATTTGTCATTTTTTTTAGTGATAGACTAGACAGTGGGAAAGAGAAGTCTCACTTTTTCATGTAAGCGTAAGGCTGTCTGCTGGGACAAGCAGTTCCAAAGTGCCTTTGAGTGTACTGCAGGATGTGCACAGGGAGCTTTTTAATCAGCTGTTGCTTACACGCAATGTGACAAGTTGTGCCGTGAACAGCCAATCTATATGAAACCTAGTTTCCAGTGGCTCTCTCCCACATTTTCCCCTTTGTGTTTAATAAAAGATGAACTTGTAAGTCTTTCTGTGTATGATGACATTATAGGATTTCTTTTGCCATTTGTAGGCCTATTTTCCTGAAACTTCTGTGACAATGTGTCTTCGGATATTCTCGCCTTTTGACCTGTTCACTTAAAATTTTGAGGAACACAGAAGTTATTTCAAGGGAACAGACACCACACATAGATGCTTAAATCTTATTCCTTTGGGAAACCAATCTGAGTTTAGTATTTAGAATTTTCTCTATAAGAAATCCAATTATCTGCATGTGTCAGAAGGAATACTTGTATTAACTCTGTCAGACTAAATGTATACTTGTATATAACATTAAACTATTACAACAATTGGCAAAAACCAGCCAGTTAAGATGCTGTGAATTAGAAAAAATGCCTAATTAAGGTTATTGAATCTAAATTAGGGCTTCCTAATGTTGTTCTGGTACATGTGAAGTCAGGTATATGATGAGCAAGCTACAGGAAAATGAAATGCTCAGTATACTTACTGACTTGGAGGTGGGTTTAATAGAAAAAAAAAAAAAAGGTGTGTTAAGTCCATGCATCTGAATTAAGTTCCTCTCTTCCAAAGTTTCATGATCAGCCTACGCTCAGATATTAGATGTGCATTAGGGAGGACCTGGAGATAGTCAGACCTCAACTGGATAAATCCCTGCACAATTTGATCTATGCTGGTTGTGCTTTGAGCAGAGATTGGACCAAGTGACCTCCAGAAGGTCCCTCCTGACCTAAATAAATCATATGTGATCAGATCTAAGGCACAGAAAGAGTTGTCCTGTAAAGTATATCTAATCTGTATGCTTTAAATGACCTAACATCGCTTGTATGGAAAGCAATTCAAACCTTTAACATTGTTCTAGCTTCCATTTGATCAAAACAATATTTATCATAATTCTTTAAAACCTGTATATGGTCTACCTAATCACCAGGCTGGTTAGCAATTATTTGATATCTATAAAAATCAGAAATAGGAACAGGCCTAAATTTTACTCATGTTGAATGCAGTCCCACTTTAGATTTCCCGAAAAAGGACAGAATTATAATATTTTCGCAGTATCTACAAGCTTCAGTAGAAAATGGCATGCTGAATGATAGACAATCTGATGCAAAACAGCACTTTGAAGATAAATGCAAGAAGAACCCTACATAGATTGTCATTCATAACAAACAATGGTTTGTCGTATTTATTTTGTAAGAGAAAGATAGCATACAGTCTAAAATATCATCTGTTTATTCAGAAAGTTATATAACCCAGAACAGTTTCCTCATTTGGAAAAAGAAGTTTTAAAAAATTAATCAGTAGTTTGGAGAAAACAAAACAAGAAGAGTAAGTTTGTAAATACTTGAGAGAAATAGGTTGGTAATATAAAAGGAGGAAATAGCCCTCAGCCATAACAGGTAGGGAATAGTGTCGCGTCTCTGTCGTATTTCACACAAATGCAGTGCCATGGGTCTGTGGAATGAAATTAGCAAACTTGCAGAATTGAATTGTGAACAACTAGAGGATAGCTACAATAGCCATTAGAAAAACAGTTGTAGATCCTAAGGTTTATTAGATGATAGAATAATTTGTCAGGGGAAGTTCTCGAGCACAAACATTAGATAAGAGTAGCAACAGCAGGTCAAACTTTATTATACAAGGTCCTCCAGCATTACGGCAGGGAAATGTAGTTTCCAGTCCTAGCACATAAAGTCTTATGAATACAAAAAAGAAGCAGTGGACAGAAGGAGAGAAAACACGTACTCCATTACTCACATCAGATATGTGAATAAGAAATTTGGCAATTACCAATGAATAGATATTGCTTAAGCATGAACAATTGTCCTATACATTACAAAATTAAACAAAACCAACCAAAACCCCAAAGAAATTGACAATTTCAAATACAGTCTACCCCTGCAGGTGTTGAATAATTATGAACCATGCTTTGGAATGTGACAAAATGTATTGACAGAGGCATCTGTCACAGCCAAATCCCTCCATATTTGGTGGGAATACTGAAAAATTCTAGGGTTTTTACTTTCTTGAGGTTGTAAGTATAGGTTTAGTGTCTTGAGACTAAATCTAAACTTTCACAGAATCCAGCGTCTACTTCAATTAGACACTGCTGTTTTCTAAGTTATGTTTTGATAACTATTTGAATAAACAGCTCAGCCCTTTTCATGTTTTGAGTGATGCTACATGCCTCTCTTGATACTGCATTATTACCAACTTGAACAATAGTAAGAGATACCGACTAGTCTCAAATTCAAATGTCAGATCTATCAAATGTTTCCTCAGCTAGATTTTCTGTTGCGACTGAGTGCTTACTAGGTCACTCTAGATGGTGTCTGTGAAGAATTTATTCTTGGTTTTCTTTTTGTATTTAAGTTTTTTAATATATATGCACCACATTAACAGTCTGTTTTTGTCTTGGATTGAATTAATGGTCTAATGAGCTAAGTTTAACTCAGTTGATTGTGAAATTATTAATGCACTGTTCCTCTCTTTCTCCCTACAGTATGCTGTCTGGCTGGTCCTTTGGGTTACATGGAACGTGTTTGTTATCTGCTTCTATTTGGAGGCTGGGGACCTTTCAAAGGTAATTTACCAATGGATACATTTAGGCCATCAGCATTGTTCTAACATGTCCCAGTCGCAAGGCTGTGTTCTGCTTTACTTATCCTCTTAGTGTTATTAGAATGAGGGTAGTATGATGGACATTTGGAATGTTCTGGGTATGTTAGAAGCTATTAATCTGGACAGTCATAAGCATATACCTTCTGATGCCCATATTAATGGTATATATGTTTTAAATAAAATTCTTTCTTTTTTACCTACTCAGTAATTCTGCAATGCAAACTTCATCTCTGCAAGAGACATTATTTAGTGATTTCCTGAATACAAAAGTTTACCATCTCATGGGTGAAAAAATATTTTTTATCCCTTTTAGCTTGCTGTTACTTGTCTGGATTCCTTTCAGGGATCTTATACCACAGCATAATTATAAATCAAGGAGTCTTTCATTAAATTAAAAAGTAAAACGTGGTTCTGTTGTAGATTCCCATTTGGCTACATCAGTGTATTTTAACTTTGTGATTCTTTTAGAGGTGTTATGGTTGAACACTTAGACGCAGTCAAAATCTATAGGAAAAATGTATTTTCCTAAGAATGACATATTTATAGGGATATATTGACACTGTAAGTGATAACACGTAAAGTGGCAGTTGGTAATGGGCTCAAACCAACATCTCAAACCAAAACTCCTACTTTCTAAGGCATTCCCAGAAGTCTGGCAATTTGTGGGATAAAACATTAGCAGTCGTAACAAATTTTTTTTTTAAAGTAATAAGGTGCAACTGAGTTGTAATATTGCTGTCCTCACTGACATGTTCATGGTAGTCTGAACTGACCATCAAGGAGTACCACACATGTGATGGAGATCACATTGTCTTCTGATATTTAATTGCCGTTCTTGATTAAAGGGAGTTTATCCCAACTGTAAATTACAGATGTAATTCTCTGATCCTTTGTGAGTTACCGATATGTTATGATACAGAAAGTTAAAGATAATTATAAGAAGAATAAATGAAGCAAAGATGCTTCCTTGCCTATATGTACTCTCAAATCACCTCCAAAGTACAGAAAATGCTAAAGACTGGGATATTTCATCCTTATGTACTCTGTTTCTTCGAAACACACAGACTTCAAAAGGATCAGAATTTCATTTCCTGAGGGTGTAAAGTAATTTTCTGCAGGTAAAACGTTAGACTTTCTGGGTTTTATACGTTCAGACAGACCCAATCTCATTAAAAGCTTGGCAAAAACATAGTAAATAAAAGAACTTGCACATATATTAACTTTTATTTGGTTAAAATGCTTTCTGTATTGCTAAGTGAACTAATGTATATAACAAGCCCGCCACCTGTTGTACAATTATATTCAACCCAATCCGCCCCCTTTCCAGCTGTTTGTTTCAGCCACTTTTTTACTAAAGTCTAGGGCTGTGTCATCTAGAATGATTCCCAATCAACCATATGGTTCAGGCTTATATTTGGATACAGTTACAATTTTTATTTGGTCTTTATAAGTATTATTTGTTCCAGTGATATGATTTACCTTGAAATACCAATTAAAGTATATTCCTTGCACATCAGCTGGTTTTCAGACCAAAGGTGTTGCTAAAGAGGGGGAGAAAAGGAAAATTTCCTAGAAGTTGGATTTAATAAATAGGCACAGGTCAACTCATTATCTACAAAAGGTCTAATTCACACATGGGACATTACTCTCCTGTCCTTTTCAACTGCAGGTGTGAGAAAAAATTCCTCACATGATCAAATTTTCTGCAAAATCTAAGGCTTAGAAATATATGTCTAATGGAAAGATACCCAACTGTTTGGGTGGAGAAAAGTTATCCTCCTGTTTCAGATCCCTTCAAAAGCTTCAACTGTTTTACAGATGTAGGTATCTTACAAAATGGATCATTTTAAGTTTTATGGCTCTCAGTCACATTTATGTGTCTTGGACTGAGTCATCTTTATTATTTATATTTTCATCTGGTAGGGAATAACTGCAATGTCAAATCTGTAATTACACTCCTGTGTATTTTTTTTTGTTTGTTTGGGATGGCATATAGAACCTTGAAAAACACTCTGGGTCTGAATCGGTTCTAAATAGAGAATAAAAAATAACCTTTGGGTAAGTACCAGAGGGATGCCTCTGAGCTTGTAAACTATGAGAGAGGATCCTGCACAGCATGGCTTTAGGAATTGATAGGTTAAAATTACAGCCTAATAATAGTTCAGCTGGGTATAGTTTATTTTTATATGTATAATTTATAGCTTTCTACCAAATAAAATAAAAGAAAGGCTTTTTAAAAAAAGTTCTGAGAACAGCTTTTATTCTAGGTGTACGTACATCCATTTTTCCATCATTGCCTGCTGATACAATAGAGAAGACCTATTTCAGTTGTGAATATACCCCATTAGAAAAGGCTTGCTAGCTTCATCCTTTTCTATTTTAGTTGTGGGGGCGGTGGTCATGACACCTTTACAGTTTCTTCTTATTACACTGAAACAGGTCTGCAAAGACTCAGAAATTCTTAGAACAATGAGGTAATCATCTCTGAAGAGACTGAGGAGGCTCAAAGATTATTAGTGAACAGCCGTGCAAATCTGTTTGCATTATACACCATTATAACCATATGTGTCTTATGGAAAATGGCATCACACTAAGCATTTTCCTGTCCTTGAGGCACAGCTGTCTTTGCTGAAACTCTTTAGTAGCAAACTGGAATATTTATGGCTTTGTAACAGAGGTCTGCAACAAAGAGGAAGTGCAGTCACTTATTTGTGACCTTAATTGTTATGCGGATATGTGAATGAATGCCTAAAAAACCATTCCTTGGACTTACATTTTAGTACTACTCTTCAATAATATTTAATTAGTCTCTGTGTTGTTTTGCTTGCTCGCGAGTGTCATAAAGTAGGACTTTTAAGGTTTTAGGGGTGGTAATATTTATTCTGGCCTGTGGCTAAGCAAACACTTTGTATGAAAAGCATAACGTCTTGTCTTGAATGAGGCACATCTGAAGTACACTAGTGCAACAAAAAGGAAAACAGAATAGAAGGCATCTCTGAGAAAATGTAATATTTCAATGATTTGTTTAAACATATCAAGAAAGGACACAGGGAACTAGATTCAGCTACCTCAGAACAAACAAACAAACAAACAAAAAGCCCCCAACCCCCCAAAAAATTAACAGTCTGTTAGCGGCTTTATACTTCCTCCTTCCAACAGAACTCCCATTTACTTCTGTGGGAATCAGCTGTAAGGTCTGAATGAAGACCCTCAGTAGAAAGTACTGCAAATGCTCATGTAATGAAGAAACATCACTCTTCAATGCATTTAAAAGCTTGCCTTAATGATGTCTAAGGATCCCACAAGCAGAATAGGACCAGAATAAGAACTATCAAACTCCCATTTTTAGTTTGAAAATGAGTAGACATTTACTCCACTGCAAAAACTAATGGCTAAAGTTGCACTGTCCCTATCATGAGACTGGGAGTGTAGAGATGCTGATGTTGTCAGTTACTGGAAGTCAAGGCAGAGGCTGGACTTGGGGGACTGGATGAGGGGGACCAGCTGGAGTTCAGGGTTCAAAGCAGCCTTTGCTGTACATGGTCCCAGCCTTGTGCCGGTACTTTCGGTTCTCCTTGCATGCAAACTTGTGTGACCAGATACAAGAAGTGTCTTCTCACTGCCTCCTGACTGAAGTCCAGTATCTCTTCACTGTACTTCCTACAGTACTCGATGAACATGGCCAAGAATACACTTTTTAAAAACTCTATTTAACTGTCAGGATTGACTTAGTTTCTATTTCTGTAGTGCTCTTGATATCTTCTTTATTTATACCTAATAGCATACAAAGGTTACATTTAATATATTAAATGAAAATGTTGTACTCATATGTATTTTGACACAAAATTCTGGTGTTTGAAAGTCAAACATTCCAGTACAAAAAATGACAGAATTAAGCTTTCTTCTGCAAGCATAATTTAACTTTCTATGTACATTCCTTTTTATATAGCTTTTAGTTATGCAGTCACAGCTGTATTTTTTTTTTTATTTTTCATGATCCTTTCCTTAATCTCTGTACAGCATGGCCTATTTCAGAGATAAATTAGGTTTGGGAATTGAGTGAGGCTGCCATACTGGTTCTTACTCTATGTATTGCACAAGTCAGGAAAAGCTTAACAAAGGGGCAGGGGGAAAAAACCCCACCCTTATGTTTTTCCTACCACGTGTGGCCATTACATATTTTGATTTCTACTCATTTTTTGTAATTAATTTCCATACTTCATACACATAAATCCTGTATTTCAATCCTGCTCTGAAAACATGTAGAATATACTATGAAAACTTATGTACAGAACTGTGGTACCTAGGAACCTTAAACACAGAGGTGATAGAATGTATATAGTTCACCATGTGTCATAAAAGTCCAGTTCCTCATTATTTTAGTACTCATTCTACACATCTGAATTGCAAGCTGTTGTTCTTAAAAAAACCCAACAAAACAAACCAAACAAAAAAACCCCAAACAGTTATTGTTTGCATTCAAATAAAGTAAATTTGTTTCCCATATTTTCCTGAGAACAGGGAGAACATGAAAGAATAGGAAAGGTTAAAAAAAAAATACATTTAGTTAAAATAATTAAGTATGATACAAAGAACTGACTGTATTGTATCTATTTAAATGTAGGGTAAAGAAAATAATGTAATCAGGTAGTTTTCTGCCAGAATTTTTAAGGGAAATCAAATGTTTCTGAACACATTTTCTCCTACCCACCCCAAATATCTGCAAATATAAGATAGCAGCCTCACAAAATCACAGACTAATACATGTTGGAAGAGACCTCTCAAGGTCGCTTAATCCACTCTCCTGCTTGGAGACGCACCAACTTCAAAGTTAGATCAGGTTGCTCAGAGTTTTAGCCAGTCAAGATTTAAAACTCTCCAAGGATGGAAATTTCACAACCTCTCTAGTTCTTAACCATCCTCATTGTGAAAAATTTTCTCCTGATATGCAGTTGAAATTTCCATTGCTGAAATTGGTGACACTGCCTCTTGTCCTTTCACTGTGTATCTCTAAGAGTCATGCTACATCTTCTTGCCAGTTATAATGCGATTCACGTTTCATAATCATATATTCTTTACTATGGAAGAAAACTGAAGGGTCTTCACATATATGTAAAGCTATATAGTATCTTAAGTAAAAGGAAGGTTATCCTTGCTATCTAGAAGTGATAACACATTCAAAAAGAATTAGAATCCTTTAGATCAAAGACAGTTCAATTTATATCAGTATTTTAGTTACCATGATGTTGCATTTATCAAAATACTGAAAACATTGCATATAAACCTTGCAGTCAAATAAAATGTTTACAATGTGTAACTCTTCCCCCTTTCCACTGAGGTGGAATCAGGAAGGTTAACCAAAACTTGGTGAAGGCCCCCCAGTAACTGTTAGGGAGCGGGAGGAAGGCAGTATAATGGCATTGCTGGGGAATACTCCTGGGGAGAGAGAGAGCTCTGGGAGTGCAGAGGAGCTGCTGGAGAAATGAAGGTTGAGGGAGAGAGTTTGTTGCCGGTTTATTACCTGCAAGCATTATTCACTCAGTGTCTGAACTACAAGTTCCACATTGTGAAAGCAGAATAATAAAAAAAAAATTGTAAGAAATCACGTAAGTGGGATTCCCCAGCTGCCAATGTACACTGTGATTAAAATCAGGGTTTTCATACTCATGGTCCATATTAAAGTAAGGCCAGATGGGACTTCAGGATATGGCTAGTCCTTTCCCCTACCTCCAGCCAGGCTCAGCAACCAGCCAGGACTATGGGAGAACATCTGATGCAAAAGATCATATGGCGGAAATGAGCAGTTTAGAAATCCACCCATTGCTGATGTTCATGCATTAGCAACTTTTCACCACTAAGTCCTCCTTGGTGACCTGAGGTGTCAGTGCAGGATTAACCAGATAGGGCTGTCTTTTAGTACCTGTAGTTCAGTGCATCCCTTCTCTTTTCCTTTGCGTCTGGTTGACATTGATGGGAAGACAAAAAGACTGCAACGGTTGTAGCACTTCCTGCTAACAAATTTGCATCAGCCTTGCATTGCTGGTGGGGATAAATGGAAGGGTTGGGAGGACATAAGGAGCCCATGTTTCCTCCTATTTTTACCATTTGTCCTCACCATTTTCTTCATCACACTTTTAAGGCCCAACCAGAAATAGGCACCTTGTAGTAATTTTCCACTTGAATATCCCAACATTGGCAAGCACACATCCACCTATGCACTCCGCTGCTTGGATTAATACCTAGTTGCTCTAAGTGCAGTTTATATCCATATGCAAATTAACTGCAATAATGCAAATTACTTCAGGATATGATTTGCATAGCTTGTCACTCATGATGCTTAGAAACCATGCTGGCTATGAGTGCTGAACAGTTTATGCAGCTAATGTATTCTGATTTTAAAGGGACAGTTTGGTACCTAGATGAAGCTGATGAAAGAAGGAGACAAAAGAAATGGGACATTCATCTTCAGCATAACTCAGTTTGTACAAAGCAATGAACTTGGGAACAAGATTGAGCTTACACCAGTTAGGCATTCATTCTATGTTACTTTGTGTCCATCAGCATAATCATTATATTGCTTTGATTCCACATTTACTAATTATTTTTGTAAGGCGGTGGTCGTTAACAGTTAAATGTCAATGTTGCACATAGTCTAATAAAACAACCTGCAGGATGTTTAATTTTGAACATATTACCTTCCTCGGATGTTGTTTTAACAGATGTCCTGTTAAGATAACAGAGAAATTAAATTAGTTTTCAACTCAAAGCATCTGGTTAACTTTGTAGGTAAATGCCTTTAAGCGGTAAATCTGACCAGGGTTTTCAGATAAATAGCTATCAGAATGTTTTAAGTAAATGACTTTATTTTTTCACTTCTATTACTCAGGGCAGATTTGACATGCTTGATCATATATCTAACAGATGAAAATTGAAAATAGTGCTGGCAACCAGCAGTGTTAGGTTATGCTGAGGGTAGTTTCATGGGTAGATACTATTAAGCGTGCTTATGGTTTCAGATAATTTCGTTTTGCAGCAATTTTTAAACCTCAAGATCCTTACCAGCTAGCAGATAGCTGTTTAGACAATTTAAAGTGTTTATTACTATAGACATAGCATATGGTGGAAAACATTTAGATGAAGGTGGAATTTTTCATCTCTTCAATGGTGAAGCAAATTGTGATAGGAAATAAATCAAAGTTCAGCAAAATATGAAGTATGGTTGTATAGATTTTTCTTACTGTATGAAGTTTAGAATTTTAAATTCTGGGATATATTTTGAGTTCATGAATAAACATACATCTGCATATTGATTTATATATGCACACTTTTCCCATAATCTAATAGTTATGCACTGAATACAGGAACACATGAAAATGAGTAAGTGCAGTAACTGATCAGAAGTTGATGCCATATTAAAATTTATATACGTGTGTACATATTGTATAAATATCATAAATGTGTATATATATGTATTAAGTACCTTAGTTATGCTGTTAGGATCAGTAAGCACATATCTTAGCATATGCCTTACAACCACATATATTATAGTTACGCGGAGGTTTTAGTATATAGCTAAAGGCAATGCCATGGATATTTCTGCAAGTCTTTCAAATGCTGCAGCCAAGACATTGCAGAAGCAGCAAGTACATATTTATGAGATTACTTTTAAATATTTATTAATTATATTGCAGTACCATCTAGTGGCCCCAATTTGATTTCAGGGTGCCATTACACAATGAGCCCTAGACACACCTGATACAAATAGGACCTCTGCTAAATGGTGCAGAGTCTTAGTATGTGATGGAACAGACTAAGAATGGGAACCATCAAATAGGATATTGCAGGGAGAACACAAACCAGTGTTATATCTTTGAAGTTCTTAAAGTCTGGATTTTCTTGACTTTCCTATGAAGTTTTCCACATCTTTCTCATCCCTGTAAGGATGGATAGACAAGTGACACAAAACCCTACTTCTGCTGGCCAACATTTCCTGGTCCACCTCTGTAAAGAAATCTCTTCTAATGCTGTAGTGCACCACTGTGAGCATTTCAGCTGTTTAATGCATGGTGAGGAAAAATGAAAAAAATCAGAAGATAAATTTATTTCCAGTGAAGCAGATGCTCAGAAGATCACTACGGAATGCAAGTTTGCTATGACAGCTCTTCTGGGGAGTTGTCTGTGCATCTCATAGACGGGACCTTTCCTATGGGTATAGAAATCAGGCTCTGGAATCAGCTATGGACAAGGGTTGAAGGGTTATTTACCATAGCTGATAGCTGAGGAGTCTGCCAAGGCACCTGTTCATCTTTTGTGAATATATGAAAACATACAAAAATGTGTTGAGCTTTTTAAAACCATGTTCAATTTCACAGTCTCATGGTGTCAGCTTTTTGTTTTATTGTTTGTTCTTTTTGAGTACATAGGATAGTCCTTAAAAATTTCTTCTTCTAAATGTATGTCCATTGGCTAGAATATACTTTAGCCAAATACACTTTTTTTCTAAATATAAATAAGTAATTTAACCTCTAATTACAACCTAACAGGTAAGCTTCATCTTGTGAACCAGGGGCCTACCAGAAATTTCAAGGCAACACTAAGCTCATACAGTTTCTGAGGAACTTTGTATTTTTACTTGGAATTTCCAATGGAAAACATGCCAATCCTTATATCACTGAAAATTATGCCAGTGTTAATCCCATAGGAAATAAATGATTCTATAAAAATTCTGTATTGCCTTCAGCATCTTTTCACATATGAATAAGCATTAATTGAATCTGGGAAAGCAGCATGAGCTGTGAAGCGCTCTCCTTTGTTGATCCTGTTAAGTGTTGTCCTCATCCCATAAAACTGTGAATTCAGCCAAGAAGCAGCACAGCGTCTTTTTTACCGTACTCCTTACTCACCATCACAGTGGTACCAGTGAGCTCACAGACTGTGAGGCCATGCAATGAAAATAGCTGCAGTGGGTGATCATCTCTTATAGCAGTTCATCATCTTATCATGGGTGAGCCCAGATGATCAGAGGACTGGAGCACCTCTCCGACAAAGACAGGCTGAGTGAGCTGGGCTTGTTCAGCCTGGAGAAGAGAAGGCTATGGGGAGATCTTACAGCAGCCTTCCAGTACCTGAAGAGGGCCTACAGGAAAGCTGGGGAGGGTCTGTTTATAAGGGCATGGAGTTGACAGGACATGGGGCAGTGGTTTAAAAGTAGAGCAGGGTAGGTTTAGATTAGACATTAGGAAGGTCTTCACTATGAGGGTGGTAAAACACCAAAACAGGTTGCCCAGGTGCCCCATCCATGGAGACATTCAAGGTCAGGATTGATGAAGCTCTGAGCAACCTGATCTAGTTAAAGGTGTCCCTGCTTAGTGCAAGGGGCTTGGACTAGATGACCTTTAAAGGTCCCTTCTAATCTAACATACTCTGTATGATTCCATAAGGCTCCAGTCACCCTTCTGTTGGCCCTGCCAGAGCGCTGAAGTACTTGAATGTTCACAATCTCTGAGCTAAAATATACAAGTGTATCTTAAGCTGCCCCAAGCAGCCACATAAAATAACGTTCTTACACACACACACAAATTTGCATTGATGCAGGTGAGTAGGTCCTAGAGAAGATGCTAATAAAAGCTAAGGAAGCAGAAACATGCTTAAACTGTCACAAAAAATCTCAAAGTGAACGGTTTTCCTAGTCACAGAGCCATGCATCCCAAGAAAATTTATACTCACTAGCTAAATCTCCTTAAACATTTAAACACATATTTTCAGAAACATGTTGCAAAGTAATTATACATCATAAATTAATTTTTCCTCCTGTAAAATTGCTACCTCATATTACCTCATATAATCTGTATAATTAATTTTAAATATTAGTAATTTTTTCTTGTAATTTTCTTCCTTTCTTGTTCCAATGAAACTAATGTTTCCAAAACTACTACTGAAAGGCAGTGATGTGTGGTATATGGATAAGTGAATTAAGTAATGTCAACTTTGATAACTCTGTAGAATTTGATGATGAATTTTTATTAATTGTCCATAACAAACCAGAAAAATTATTCTCTGGCTAAACCTCATTGACTTCAATACTGTCACACTGAGGCTGACAGCACACTCTCAGTTTGTTTTATTTTGTTGATTCCGTATGCTCAGAATGAAGGACTAGCTATGAAAAATATTTGGTCTCCTTTTCTAATAACCCACTAAACTTGATGATTGCTTTTGTGAATTTATCCCCAGAGTATGAGTTCACTCTAGTGTTGATGTTTTCAAAACTTGCTGCTGCTATTTCAATGACATTAATTTTAAGGGGCATCCTATCTATTCAGGAGTAGACTGTTGTTCTGGGGCATTACGTCCCACTTATCAGACTACCACAAACACCTATTTGGGTAGAAATTGGATTCTGTGTTTAGAGGGTAGGATTTGATTGATTAAATAACCTTACAAATTGAACAAAAGTGTGGTTTATTGTGGGTTTCATTCTAAAAGCCTGTTCTTCGGCAGCCACAGTGTAACTCAGGCTATTTTTCTTCCACCCTACAATAGTTGGCTAATTCAGCAATAATGAGGTGATCAGTAACGTGCTGTGTCTGAGTATCTCACCAGTATCTTTAAACTGCCAATGAACCCTTTTATAGAAAAAGTGCTGTTTGCAATGTAGAGGGAGAGTAAGATCAGAGTGCTGAAAACTCTATGGGGAAAAAAAACCCAGGCAGTTCCTCCTCCATAGATAATTGGGGTATAGCTCACTTCTCTCATGAAAAAAAAAAGGGTGTTGGATTTGTCAGACTTTTTACCATATCTTAAATGTGAAGGGCTCTCCCTACATATTTAAGGGTTCTGTCTTTGACTTCCAATCAGATGCGCAAAGCCGGCCTCTGTCTTCCTCTTTCTCTCTTTTCTTGGCAATTTTATGTTTATATCCTCTCTTTTCCTCCTTCAGCTTATTAAAGCTGAACACCTTTTTTGATCTTGGCTTTGCTCACCACCGGCCATTCCCCTAACACTTAGCACATCTGAATGCATTCTAGCTGGTTTTGGCTAAACAGACAAGTTTTCTTTTGCTTTGGAAGTATGGGGAAATGCTGTATTAGAGTCCAGTTCCATTTAGGTATTTAACTGTCACTTACAGAATACACTGAATCGTGTAATTTAATAACACATGTAATTTAATCAACACAGGAGATTCCATCTCAGTGTGAGGAAAAAGTTCTTCACTCTGAGGATGACTGAGTACTGGGACAGAGAGGTTTTGGAGTCTCCATCTCTGTAAATATTCAGAATCTGCCTGGACACAATCCTGTGCAACCTGCTCTAGGTGATCCTGCATTAGGTGGAGAGGTTAAGCCGTTGGAACATATTAGTTTATCTTTAAGTTTGACTTAAGGAACTTCTTTTTCCTCATTAGAGTATTCAATATAATTATGTAGGTGTGTTTGTTTCTTCGTATGTTTCATATCACATCATAATAAAACTTTAATGAAACATTTTTAAACATATTTGACATGTAATCTAGATAATATAGCGTAAAATTATTTGCATAAGTATTCATATATGAATAACATAAAAAGTGATACCATGGGTTGTGCAAAGCTTATCCATGAACATTAGTGACTACCCAACTACAGTTAATTCCAGGTGATCAAGTGGCCATGTAAGAAATACTGCTACGGACAATGCTGTAGGAAATTTCTTCACTGGAAATGCTTCTCCTCAAGCCTAGGGAACTAACAACTCACTTTTATTGAGAAATATACATACATACATATATATATATACACACACACACACATACATAGCTCTTGTTTATTTTCTTTGAGGTTTTTTAGGGGGTTTTTTTGTTTTGTTTCATGAGAGGTTGTCTTGTGTATGAGTGCCCTGGTTTGCAGTATGCAAAAATATCCTATCTTCTTTTAGTTTTTCTGTCTTGACTCTTTCCTGTCCTACTTGCAAAATACTACCCGTGCTTTTGTGAATGGTTTAGAGTATTTCAATAACATAAGTAGTTTCAGCTCAACATAAGGATATACAATATAGCATAGTTATTGAGGAATCAGAAATCTTTTGAGCTTCTAACTCTGCATTTTTCATATTTGACAATGATAGGATGCAATGCATGAGATGTTTCCTGAAACTACAACTTCTAGGTGTTGTATTTGCCTTCCTGAATTCTGTGGTTTTAATTTTTAATAAAGGAAAAAGCTTTGAGCTCAGACAGCTGTTTGGAAGAAGAGGTTACAGGAGTGCTTAGTAACAACAGACTATAATACTATGTAATTAGTTTTTTTCTCTTCATTAGCATATACAACCTGCTTCAGGAATAAGAATATAATGATAATTGCCAGACTCTTGGGTTTTCACACTTGGAAATAGTGTAAAGTACAAACCTGAAGTAATTCAGATTCTTTGAAGAAACGTCGCTCTCTGCATAGTGAAAGAGCTTGTAAGAGACTATGGAGACTTAATTTTCATGTTCCATTTCTGGCAAAGTATCTCAAGGAGATAATATTATTTATCCCGATTCAGGTCCCAAAGTGAAAATGAGTGTAGCAATCTTTAAATTGTCATTGAAAGATATTTGTCTGTGTCATTGTATGGAGCATTAATGATAGATTCTGCAGAGGGGAGTTCCCTCTATACAAAACATCACTAAAGAATAAAGTTTACAGAGAGAGTTTACATGGTAAATTTGTTTGCTTCCTGTACCCATTCTGTTTAGCACTTTTTTTTTTCAGTTGTTTTTCACAAGCACAAAAAGATGCCCATTAAAAAAGAATATATAAAAAATAATACTATTATTTGATACCCATATAATTGTGTACTGTGCCAGAGATTGCTCCTTTGTTTCCTGTGATAAAGAAGCATACTTTCAAAGTTGATGATTATCAAGTACCATCTCTTCTATTTCCCCAACAGAGGCAGTTCAAAATATTACAAGCTTAAGTGACAAATTGCGTATAAGTAGAGTGCTGTTGCACTTCTAACTTAGGTCTTCAAAAACCCAAACTCTATAAAATGACTTTCAAATAATATTCAAATCATCTGCTATTTATTTAAGATGGTGGGTTGTAGGCATAAAAACATGGACTCAAGGAAAGCAGGAAGCCACTGAGTCTGGAGACTGATGATGTCTCTTGGGCTCGTTCTCAGCAGAACATGCCACTGTGTGCTACCGTCCCCCCATGCCTGTGTGACATGCCCCATCTTATGTTCAATTCTTCAGTCTGCCTCACTTTTTTTTTACACTTCCCCTGTTCACCTTGGCACCTGTGTGACACAGATGGTGATGGTCTGAAACACTCTTCGGAGACCCCCACTTCTCTGCCTAGACTGCCGGCACAGCTCAGAGTAAATACCTGACTTCTAGACAGCTAAAGTTAAATGAGCTGAATCCAACCCTAAGTACTCATCACCCATTGAATTCATGGTAGTTAAGCACGATGGGATGCCTTCCTTTAACACCAAGCTCCTAATATATTTAAAAATCTGGTGCCATGGAGCCTAAATTGCATTTAAATTGGCATTTGAGTGTTTAGTCTCGTAGTAATTTCTGAAAATGAGGTTGGAGTTCTAGCAAAAAATTCCGTATTCTTTTTTAAAATCTATTGATTTCCTTTCAAGAAAAGGAGAAAGAATGGCAAAGGTAGAGTTTCCATTTATAAACATACTGAATCATGTTTCAGTTGGAGTTGCATAGCTTATTTGATTCTCTTCCTTCATTGATTATCATTTTGTTTCAGAGTAAGCTAGTGATGCTGCACATGAAATAAATTGAAAACCTGCCTACCATGTCCATGAAACAATGGGAGTCGGTTTTGAAAACCTTATACTAGAAGTCATACCAACATGCAAATGAATAATAAGCATTTGGGTTTTCAGTTCAGAGCATAGAATAGTGAGATCCTTAAAAAGGCAAATGAAGTTAGTGCACGCTTCAAAGCAAAGAGCGATGTCAGGAATTTGTGGCTCTATATTGATTGGTACTATAGAAGACAACCATAACAAGAAAAATGGAAAGACTGCATGAAAAATTCAAAGCAAAAGATCTGATCTGAAGATTTCTGATACTGAGCAAGGGATATATATTCAGCTTACTTAAAAATTTAAGGGTATATTTTTATTAATGGCTGTTTCTTTTCTGTAGTACTTTCTTTGTGATGGGCTTCATGGTGCGTGTTAGATAAGGTAAAAAGGGGAAAAAGGCAAACTGTTGAATATGTACGTCCTTGAGCAAATACATATTTTATTTTACTTTTTTTTTAGAATTAAATATTAAACAGTAGAAACATGGAAGTCCTGTATATTATACATAGAAAGTCAAGTGGCACTATGTTAAGTATAAAGTCCTTTGGGATGATGATTTATTTTATCATCAGTATGGAAAATAATTTTTTAAAAATTACATATTCATATGTTGCTGATGTATTTAGAAAGATGTACCCATGAGTCCAGAACATCCTATCTGTTTTGCTCCTCTACTTAGATGATGCTAAATTACCTATAGCAATAATATAGAAACATAAAGAGGGAAGACAACTCCTTGTAACATTTCTTCTACATAGAAGTTAATATTTAATTTGTCTTTAACACTTGGTTAGCTAAGTGTGTCTAATAAAATGGATTGTGTATCATTACCAAATAACCTGGTTTTGCATGTAGGAAGTTTTTCCAAGCATCCAGCCAAAATGATTTTATTGAATATCTTTGACCTTTCCTGAATAGGCAGGACAAACATTCTCTTTATTATACCATCTACTCATCTTTGTGTTGGAATACATTTATCATGCTCATTCTTCGGTTTTTTCTCTTTAGACAAAGTGGAAAGTAGATACATTTCTTCATGTTTTCCTATTACTTTACTTGCTCATACTTTCTAGATCTCTTATTGTACTTTTCTACATTCTTCCAATATATGTTGTAGATAATTTATCATGACGTATTAAAAAAAAAATAAAATATATATATATATTTGAGACCTCACCAGCACTAAGTAAAGCAGACCTGTAGGTCCTCTAGTATTGTATCTATAAAACTTCCATTAAAGCTTTACTGAGTCAGATTTTCTGGGTTTTGCACAACACTGCTATGGTGGTTCTCATTTCTGAGTCACTACTACACTCTCTTGTAGTTCACTTTGCCATATTTTGCTACCTTGCCAAATGCTACTTACCTTTAATCTTTCTGATTTCTCCTGCCTAAAGGAAGTACTTTGCTCTTTTCTTCATTTAATTCACCTTGTTGTTCTTGGTTCATCTCTTGAATTTGCTGAGACCATGTGGATTTCTGTCCTACCCTCTGCAGTGTTTGCTACCTTTCTTCTTCACCATATAAACAATGTTCAATTCTATCATTCATGACAGTATTAATTGAGTTGAATCTGAAGTGGATTCAAACCCTTTTTCAGCTTAACAAACACCATTGCTTTTTGTGAATAGTTTTTAAACCAGCTGTACGGCTGATGCGTGGTGACTTACATCCATTATGCACTTTCTCAGTTTACATGCAAGTGACATCATACAGCCCAGTATAAGAAGCCAGAATAGTCAAGTATGTCCTATCTACTGCTCCACCACCCCAGAACCATCACAGCCAACTCACCTGTTATAGCCAAAGAGGGAAAGTTATTTTATTATAAACTGCTATGTAAAGCTCATGTAAGTATCTTTAATCTTACAATCTCTTAAGAACACAGGTATTGATTAGCAATTTTTAACCTCATTATCAAATGCAGACTCACAATCCTAAAACTGTAAAAAAAAAAAATCTGTCTTTTCTGTTGGCAGTCCTTCAATTTTTAATT
>VZTU01017102.1:15092-26178 GCA_013400835.1 Zapornia atra | reverse complement strand
CCCTCCCCGCCCTAAACAGTTGAATGTTTCTAGTTATTACATAAAGATCCATTTCAGCAAATACTCAAAATCAAGTTACGAAATACACAGGAGGTTGTTTCCTCTTCCCTATAAAAAGGCATGCGCTCAGAGGAGAAGACAGCGAAAGGCTTGGTTGTTTTCTTCAAAGCACGACCAGACTTTGCAGTTTTTGTGACTTTATAAAGCTTGCATTCCTCGTCGTTGCTGGAAGGAGTCGTGGGGGTGACAGAGGTTTGCACCCCGAATCGGTGGCCAGATCGGCCACCCCCATTCCCAGCTTGGAAGCCAGGTTTTTGGGGGGGGAGCGGCGAGTGCGGCGTGTGAGGGGTGAGTGGTGGGTGCTCGGTGGTGCTGGAGTAAAGGATCCAAGCTGGGGGGTGTGGGTAAGGAGGAGGGTGTGTGGGAGTGATGATGCTGCCGTGGTGTGGCTCGGAGAGTCCCCGCTCCTGGCTGTGCCGACACGGTGCCAGGGAGCAGTCACCCTTCTCCTCTCCTCTCCCAGCTTCACCAGTCCCTGCTCCGAGAGGAGAAGGGAGGAAAGAGGGAGAGCATCCCTCTCGGCACGGCAGCTGCCCAGAGCCAGGGCACAAACCTGCTTGCTCTGCTGGGAAGGAGCTGGCCTGTGCTCCTGGGAAGGGAAAATAAAGCAGATAGCCTCTACTCACCCATCCAAACACTGCCCTCCTCGCCCAGGGACACGTTGGAAACGGACTTTGCGAAGGGTTTGAATGGTGGTTCCCCCACCGAGGCTGCTGGGAAGCGGGAGCTCAGGTCGGGAGCAGGCAGGAGCCACGGCAGCAGATGGGACCTTGATAGCAGCAAAGCAAAATCCACTGGCGCACGGGGAGGGTGCAGCACAGAGTGGCTCTAAACTGCCCCTCCCTGCCCTCCTCTTCCTCAGGGGGGCATTTCCCAGCAGAGGTGGGGATGGAGGCGGATGATGAGTCCGAGCCCAATTCAGCAGACGTGCTGGGTAGTGGGGGGAGGGGGGTTCCCATGCAGCCAAAGGAAGAGGCCTTGACCCCAGCACGTGTCATCCCACTGGCCAAGATGCTCGGATTTAGGTTCATGGTTTCTCTTTTCTTGGTTCATGCAGAGGAAGGGGGCCCAGCGCCACGGCCCTGGCAGGGCTGGTCAGGGGGGGTGTTTCAATAGGATGCTTGCGTGGCCCCGGCAGGGCCGTTGCGTGTGTGCGGTGAGAAGCGAGGGGTTATTCCAGCGGGAACCAAGCAGCAGAGCCAACAGCCAAAGTCCCGTAGGTGAAGATGTCGGAGGGGGTGTCCCCTTGGGAGTCAGTCAGTGACAAACCCGACACGGGCAGGACCGCGCTTCAGCTGCAAAACACAAACCGGGAAAGGGAGGAGTTTGGTTCCACCATCCCTTTGGCAGAGCATCTCTGTCCCCATCACCCCACCTATTGTGTCCAGTTCTGGGCTCCCTGGGATAAAAAAGACAGGGATCTCCTGGAGAGAGTCCAGAGAAGGGCTACATAGATGATTAAGGGCCTGGAGCATCTCCCCTGTGAGGATAGGCTGAGTGAGCTGGGACTGTTTAGCATGGCGAAAAGAAGACTTAGGGGGGACCTAATTAGTGTTTATAAATATCTTAGGCATGGGATGCAGGGGGAAATGGCCAGCCCCTTGTCACTGGCTGTGGGAACAGTACAAGGGGCAATGGCTGTAAACTGGAGCACAGGAAGTTCTGCACCAACCTGAGGAAGAACTTTTCCCCAGTGAGGGTGAGGGAGCCCTGGGACAGGCTGCCGGGGGAGGTGGTGGAGTCTCCTTCTCTGGAGGTATTCCAGCCCCATCTGGACACTGCCCCGTGTAATATGAGCTGGGGAGCTGCTTTGGCAGAGGGTTGGACCCGATGATCTCTTGAGGTCCCTTCCAACCCCTGTGATTCTATGATTCTATGATCTCCTCCCCACTGTGGATCCTCAGGGCAGCATCTGACCAGCTTTACAATTTCAATGCGACCAGCTCCTCGCTGCCCGCACCCTCCTCATCTCACCATGCCCCATCCCACCCCTCCCACCCCCCCGTGCCCCACCCCTGGAGCCTCACAGGGCTTACTGCGGTAGGACGGAGGGGGCGCCGGATCTGTGGAAGTGGACGATCTGCCATTTGCCATCCCGGCGGTGCCAGATGCGGGTCTCCTCAGACTGGGCGGTGCGGGGGATCCCTCCCGCGTCCACGTACTGCGTGATGCGGATGTAGGCGATACAGGCAGACTCATCCCCCATCAGGTGGATGTGGGGGTTCAGGATGGTTGTGTGCACAGGCTTGCTGTTCCGGGACCACACTGGAGAGGGGGACAAGTACAGGCAGCTTTAGGCAAGGGAAGGAGTTTGGGTGGCTCTTGCTCAGGGTGGCAGCAATGTGGGAAAGGGGGATTCTGGGGTTAAGCTCTCTGCTTGGAGGGGCTGAGGAAATGCTGCATGGGGGGGGTCAGGATGGGTCCACCTCGAAAGCAGCTAACCAAACATCTCCCCTGTGTACAGCCCAGCCTCAGCTGACCTAACAGGCTTGGTTCACCTCCTGCTGCCATCTTCCAGATCAGCCAGAGACGCTCCCAAAGCCATCTTTACCCTCCTCTCTCCAGCAAGCTCATGGAGATTGAGACACAGGTGGGGCCACGGGAGGTGGGAAGGGTCCCTCAGGAGGCAAGGGATCTGCTTACGGTTTTCAAAGTAGAATCGGTGGAAATCCAGGCCTTCCACGAGGTTGCCCAGAGCCTCGGGCTCGAAGGCTGTCATCCCGGGGTCACACATCTTCCTGGGGAGGCAGGCAGGGGAGAGAAAAGGCAGAGGTTATCTCACCACTTCTGCTGTGAGCAGGATACTGCAAAACCCCAATGGCTCGTGCTTGGGGTGACTCCCCTCCCCTGCAATTCAAGCAGAATTCTGACCCTGTCCCTGCACGAACCCCATCCCACGTCACCTCCAGCCCACCAGCTGCAGCCAGCAGCCCGGCCAGGCAGGGTGAATTCTTTGTCATTCACCATCTCCAATTAAAGCTCCCCAAACGCTGCTGTCTTCTTTGTAAGAAAAACAGCAGGAAAAAACTCCTATTCTCTGCTCTGTGTCAAAATATCCCCCCTGCGATCCTCTGAGGCAGGGATGAAGACCTGTGCTCGCTCAGAAATCACTAATTAAATAGGCCTTGGACACAGAACTGTACTCTGAAGAGCATCAGCTCAGCGAGTAGAAAGCAGTTACGCTTCCAAGCAGCCTGCAGCAATCTGGATATAATGGATACCATGGATGCAATGTTCCCTTTTCCACCATAAATCACATTTACACTTATTCATCTCTCTCCTAAACCAGAAAATAGGCTCATCCATGGTAATGAGGCCAGAGATGTGTGGTCAGCTTAGTATGAGAGAAGCACCAGGTTTGGAAAACGATGTCCCTTGCTTCTCTTGGGTGGTCTCCAACGCCCCACTACCACATCAGCCAGGTCACCCTGCCCTTGGCAGCAGCAAAACCTCCCAGGCTGTGCTGGGACCAGCTCTGGGAGGCTGAGCCCCCAGCCCAGCCCAAACCCACACTGGGCACACTCACGTGTAGGACTCAAAGTCGCCGTTGCTTATTGCTTCGATCAGCTGCTCCGTGACTTTAATGATCTCTTGCTTCCGTACTGTTGGTTTAAAAAGAAAACAAAAATAAAAGGAGAAACCCAACCAAAGGGCTGGTGTTTCAGTATCAGTGAGGCACCTTCTCCTCCTTAGAAATGGCTGGTGGGACGTTGGGGGCCACTGGAAACTGTCCAGGGAAAAATCAGGAGAGCTGCTTGGGAGAGAGATGTGGGGAAGGGCTCTTCATCCCCAGAGAGGAAAGACCTCCAAAGTCAGTGCCAAACTGAAACCCCCTGTATTTTCCTAGAGAGCAGAAGGATTAATCGCTGAGTGGTGAGCTGTCCTTAGCTAGAAAGGGGGGCACAGGTTGGCATTGGCTGAAAAGTTATTCTTCAGACTTTCTACCTTGAACCTGGAGCAGAGGCTGGCCAGGGCAGTCTGAGCCAAGGATGCTCTTACCTCCCTCTGAGACAGAAGGAGATGGGCTCAGCTGGTGAGGGGGAGGATATGTGGGTGGCATGACCATCCACTTCAGAAGACACAAGGAGGGACCCCATGAAGGGGGCAGCACTGTGCCATGGCTGCCGGGGAACCTCAGGGCTCAGCTGGGAAGACAGGGCTTCAAGACCGGGTTTTGCTACCAGGGGTGTGGGAAGAGCCATCGGAGGTAAGCCCCAGCTATCAACAAGGCTTTGATTCAGATGCAAATCAGCACCATGCCCAAATTAATTATTTCTTGTACTGTGGCTAAGGAAAGGAAAGGGAGCAGGTTCCTGAGAGGTGTTCAGAGAGGAGGAGAGGGACCCCCATCACCTCCCAGGCACTGCCTGCCTCCACATCCGCTCTCGGGGGGCCCTGCCCTGGGAGGACGAGTGTCCCCCCAACTCTCACGTCAGCCCAAGTCCATCTTGCTTTGTGCTGAAGTCACTTCATCCAGAGACTTTACAAATTAGCACCCATGAATTATTCCCCGAGTTATTCTTAGAAAGCTGGCTCTGGCAGGTGGGAGGCAGGCAGGGATTTCCCCTGGAGGCTTTTCCCTAAGGGCTGTTTTATTTGGAGGAGCTGGCGGCCAGGCTGCTATCCCTGCAGACTTCTCATTTCCCTGCCTGCTTCCAGGGAACATCCCTGGTTTTGGGATTCCCCCCCATCCTTGCCAGCAGTGCCCTAGCTGCTCGTGGCAGCAAGCCAGCAGTGAAACCACCTATGGAGTTAAAGCAGCTGGAGGGTGGTGGGTTTCACTGTAGCCAGTATCTCATTAAGGGTGGCCAGACTTAACGACACCCCTCCGAAACAGCTTGCCAGCCCTCCCAACGTGCCCCAGCTGGTACCTTTGGTGTCTTCATCCTCAATGGTCGTGTTGGTGCTCTCTGACGATTCCTGAGCAAAGAACAGAAAGGAGACAGGGTGGTGAGAGGGGTCTTCTCCCCGCGCCAGGCGGAGCTCGTGTGTTCCACAGCCCCCCGAGTCCGACCCCACAGCGCTCGACTGTGCCAACGGGCAGAAACCAAGGAAAACACCGGCAGGTCCAACCCGTCCTCAACCACAGCTCTAGGGCAGCGCTGGCAGAGCCCTCCCTGACCTCCACCCCTCGTAGCCAAGGGCACAAGAGCTGGGCTGTGGAGGCTCTCGTAGGAACGGCGCTGCCTTTCCTACCGACGCCTGTGGGGACAGAGACGGGGCAGGTCCAGGGGGGGTTTGGTGGGTTCCTAGGAGCGTTGCAGGAGGGGGCAGGGAGCGGGGCTGTGCAAGGGTGGAAGACACCATGTTGACTGTACGATAAAGAGAGAGATGTACAAATTAAACAGCGAGGAGGAGCTGGGATGAGAAAGAGGGGACTGTGCAGGAGTGAGAGAGACCACACTGACCGCAGAGTAGGGAGAGAAATGTACAATAAAACAGAGTGCTTCCAAGACCCACATGGACCACCGAAGGCTGAGACACAGCTCTTTCAAGAAACAGCTGAGCACTACACAGATTATTTTTTTTTGGGGGGGGGAGGGGGGGTACTGACCCCCCCGTCTCTCTCCAGGAGCCCCATCAAGGCAACTCTGCTAGCGGAGCTAGAGCAATGGCTCTGCTAGCTCTTCCCAGCAGAGCCTTGCTTATGTATTACCCATAATACCCCGATGTAGGTTGGCAAGGTGTCCCATGACCATACAGTCCCCGCAGAGGCATGGAAGGTGTTTCTCCAAGGCTCCTTGGACCGATGCAGCCTGCAGACCTGAGTCAGGAGAACTGGGAGAAACGGCATGAGAACCCATCAGCAAGAACCAGGGCTGGCTTCCCACCAGCTGGTGGCCAGCAAAGTGCCTGCACCAACCCTGTTAATGGGGTTTGTGGGTGATACGGCTTTGAGGATGTTCCCTCCAACCCCGGTGTCCCTTCTTCCCTACCCCGAGGTAACTTTTCCAAAAAATGGGGGGAGCTGGAACATGTGGAGAGGCCCAGCGATATCGGCATTGAGGAAGACGAAGGACACTCACCATTAACTGAACGCTGGAACTGGACTTTCTTTTCTGGAAAAACAAGGAGAAGAGATGGAACAGGAAGAGACACAGAGTGAGAAAGGCAGAGCGGCACGTGAAAGGCAGCAGCTCCTGAGCTGCCCTTTGTGGTCCTCGTGGAGGGGCTAGCGAAAGGCGCGGTGGGGCAACCTTGGGCTCCTGTAGAGACGTGCTGCTGGCTGTGGGCCTGGGGGTGCCATGCCAGCTCCCTCCCCACCTTCCTGCCGGCACCTTTCTCTCCTGACCTGCCACAATCTCTGGTGTTACTCATCCCAAGGACCTGGCTAGTCCCAAAGATAGTCCCCTAGGAGCCGATGGCCACTCCGGTGAGCTCTGTGACCAGGCCAGCCAGCTCACAGGAACAGGAGTGGGATGCTGAAAAGCTAAGGCAGCTCCACCACCTGCACAGCCCTGTGCCCGGTGTCAACGCCATAGTGACGTTTCCAGACTCCAGAGCTGTCCTGGGCACATCTGTTTGTGCTGCTGACTGGTGTGGAGACACCCATTTAGCTTTGGATCTAGACCAGTGCTAAGCTGGCTACTGCTACTCACCCTGCAAGGCAGCCACACTGTGTGGGAAGCTGTCCTGAGCACTGCTCCAGTGCTTTGAATCAGGACAAGTCTCCTCCAAAGAGAAGACCTTACACATGCACACATTTCTCTCCAGCCCTGAGCACTACCCACTAGGCTTGGAGGCATTTGGGTTGGATGACCCTGTAGCCCCGCATCGGCTTGCAATCCCAAACTGCTTCTGGGCTCTCTTCCTCTCTGTGCTCCTCATCTCCATCTTTAACCTAGCCAGGAGACAGAGGGACACGTACACGGGCCTCATGCCCTTCCCCACAGAGGGAAAAGCACACACAGTGCAAATCCCTTGGGAAAAATCCACAGGGTGACCCATTAGGGTGTGTGGGTAGGCCGCAGCGTGAAAACTGCCGACATCCATTCCTTCCCACTGCTCCTTTCACATCCTACGTGGCTCCCACCAGCACTATCACTAGGCTCCCCCCTCACCCAGAGCAGCTCCCACTCCCTCACTCGCTCCTACTGTAACGACTGCCTCTCCTTCCCCGAAACAACAGATGTCCTAAAGGGCAGAGGAGCTGTGGTATTTCGGAAGGAACCTCATGGGACATGGAGCTGCCAGAGCTGGGCTGCCTGCAGGAAGGGCTCCTGCTACCCAAGGACACGACACGGGGGCAGTAAACTGCAGGAGTTTCAGACGCAACAGAATGCAACACAAAGCAGTGACCGCGTCGAGTCTGGACATACAGGGACAGGATGCGACACGGGGCAGTGAGCTCAGTAATTTAGGACGGGACAGGATGCAACATGGGGCAGTGATTTCATTAGTTTACAATGTGACAAGATGGGACACTACACAGGGCAGTGAAGGTATCATAGCTGCTGGGCTCGCAAGACCTCCCACAGACCCCAGAGCAGGGGTCGCAAGGGGATTTTTTGGTCCAGTCAGTGTTTTTAGTAGGGGAGGATCTTCCTCAGGATGGTGAGTGTCAAGCCCTCTGAGCCTGGGCTGGCACCATCTTGGTGCTGGAAGGCTGTGGGGGCAGGCTGAAGGACAGCACCAGCCTCCTGCCACCCTCCTGCGTAGCTTTGGGCAGGAAGGGCAGGGGTGGCCATGTGCGACCTGCCTGCTCCCATGGGGACGGTCACACCAGCAGCTTTCCCCAGACTGGGGACCCAAGTCATCCGACAAGAAACCACACCACGTGGCCTGACCAAGAGCCCTGCTCTGAGCAGGCAGGACTGTTTCCATCCCACCTTCCCAGTCACCCAGGGCAGATTTCCAGGTCCCTGCCTTGCCTTTCCAGCAAGATGGAAAGACATGAACACTGCCCAGCAATGCCCTGACATCTGCCAGCAGCCCACAGTGGGCCATTAAAGCTTCACCCAGAGCATCCAACCTTCCTGTGCCCCTGGGGGGTGGGGTGCTACGCTGCACGTGCCCCCAGGCTGAGCCTGGAAATGAGAGGTGGGAATGGTAATGCTAAAGGTGGCCAACACCAGCAACTTCTTGGGAATGAGCCTTCCTCTACTTTGTCTTCTTTTCCTCTATCTTCCTGGCCATCTAGCCAGGCTGTCTCACCTCTGCTTGTTGGAAAGGGGGCAATAAAAGCCAAACTAATTTTGTAGAGCTTGTACACCCTCTTGAGCCAGGTGCTGGCTGGTAGACTGCACTTGGGATGAAGCCTCACTCGCTGCTCCCCACTCACCATCAAGATGCTGAAGACTGGGGATACAAACCAGCCTCTCTGACCCCTCTCTGAAACCAGACCCTCCTTGCTGAGTTTCAGTGATGGGCTGGAAGGTTGTTCACCCAAAGTAGCTATTTCACCACGACAGCCAGTGTCCCTCTTCCCAGGGTAACATCTGCCTAGCATCAAGCTAATTTGAGGACCAAGAGGGAGCATGGTTAATAAGTTGGGCTGGCAGATCATCTTCTATCACCACACCATCTCTGATGCTAGAGATTAAATTCAAGGCTGTCTTTTTCTCCTGGAGAACTAGACTCAGGACCCTGCCTGGTGAAGCCTCTCCATCCTCCAATCTATCCTTTTACACCTTAAAAACTCATCTCACCTGTGCTCCAGCGACCCACATGAGGTCAGCTCTACCTGTGGTGTCACTTCTCAGGTGACTCTCAGCAGCAGCCAGGACCTGAGAGCAGCAGAGGACAGGCCAGCAGTGGTTGGCAGATGGGTTGCTGTGCCTCCCGTGGGACCTGTCCCCTCCTCTGTGCCAGCACTGTTGTCCAAAACTAGCAATCCTGTCCTGGAAGCCACGTGATATCCTGATGCCATGGCCCAAAGCAACGTCCTCTCATAGCAATGCAGGCCACCAGCTTCATGTTGCAAACAACGCTGCATGGCCATAATGGTCTGTTGTGGAGCTGAGCCCAGCTCTGGAGGGGGTTGTGCACGGTCCCAAACCTTGCAGGCTTGGCCTGTCCCAGCTGCTGGCTCCGGAAGGAATGGGAGAAGATGAGCCATTCCCAGACCACTGGCTCCACTGACCATTCGGACTGAGGAGAGAAGCAGCCAGGTGAGGGTGCAGCTCTTCCAAACCCCTGTGCTCCTCACAGCCCAACAGCTGGGTGTCCACAAACAGGACGGAGGAAGAGCAGCGGCTGCTGCAGCCAGGCCCCCAGAGCTCTACCTGCCACCTTGTACCCCTGCCCTGCGGTGGGGATGTCATCACACCAGCTCTCCCTTGCTGCTTACATTCATGAAGAGAACAGGTAAGGAGAGAACAAACCCTCACGTGGGCCATTCCTTCCAGCAGCAGGATGACAGAGCTCGCTAACCACCACATCTTCGTATCAGCAGATGCAGCAGCTCAGCAGCAGGATTCTGCTGCTTCTAGGAACCATCCTGTCCCAGAGCAGAGCTGTGGCCCCACTACAGAGGGGCAGATGAACCTGAGGGCTCTTCAGCCCAAGAAACAAGGTGTCCACTAAGCACAGGCTTGTTTTTCGAGCCATCACCAAACCATTTGCTGTGTGAAGCATCACCCAGTTCGTTTGCTCCATCTGCACTGGCCACGGGGGGGGGGGCGGCAGCGTTGCCGAGAGGGGTCAAGCGTGCCACCAACATGGCACCCCGCAGCTCGCCAGCCCTTGGGAATGGGATGCCACAGGAGCTGGGGGGTAAGCCCAGCCCCACCAACCACAGCCCCCGCTGCAGTGGGACACATGCCAGGGTGAGCAGGGGATGTGTCTGCCCATCCCGCTGGATGGCCACTGCCAGGCTGAAGCCATGGCTTGAGGCTGCAAAGCTGCCTCCCCCATCCCCATTCCCGGTCCAGCCTCTCCCCATCCCTGGGGGCAGCAAGGGGTGAGCACATTTGGCAGGCAAACAAATTCCCCCCCCACACACACACCCCCCCTCCAGCAGCAGCCTGCTCCCCTCGCTTGCCATGCTGCAAGACCTCCTCTGTGCTGCCTGTCCTGGCAGGAGCCGAGACGGTGGCATGGGGGGACACCAGGACAGCTGGGCCAACAGCTGCCCTTTAAAGCATAGGGTGTCACAGGGACCACTGGCACGGCACAGAGACCCCCACTGCCACCCCAGCAGCGGAGGAGCAGGCGGGAGAGGGTGGTGGAGAGCGGGCTTACCTTCACGCCGTCATTCTTCTTGTTGCCACCACTTTTGCCTCCTGGAGAGAGGAGGAAGGAGGTTAGGAGAGCCAGGCAGGGCACCAAGACCAGGAGACCCAGGATCAGCAGCATGGTGCCGGGCAGCAGAGCAGCAAGACCCTGCGGGACTGGCTGCTGGATTTCGTCCTGTCTCCAACAACCCCCGGGGGGCTCAGGGGGGACCTCGCCAGCACCGGCCCGTCCTGTGCCAGGAGCCCTCAGCCAGGGGCATGACCCGTCTCCTAACGTCACACCGAGCCCTGGGGGCGGCTGGGAGGGGGCAGGCGGGCCCCGGCCAGGGGGTGCAGAGGCACAGGAATGGGCTGCCCGCCTGCCGCCCTCTAATTTTAGCCCCATGCTGCCGGGATCATGTGCTGCCGGCCCGCCGGCCCGACAGCTGCAGCCCACATTCTGACTAGGATGAAAAGCAGGCGCCTTCCCCAGTGCCCACCTACAGCTGCCAGCACTGCCCCAGCCCCCCCACGGGCTTCCACAAAGCCACCCCACTCCCAGCGCACTCCTGGAGGAGGGTGAGGTCAGTAGGGCTCAGCCCCATCGCCCACCCTTCCCACTGTGGTCAGGGTAGGGGGGTGGGCGAGCCCCCGGGCTGTGCGTGGGATGGGCAGTGCTACAAGAGATGCTGTTGAATTTCCTGCCCTTTGATGCTTCGTGTCCACCACGTCTCCCAGCACGGGGCCTGACACCAGATCCCCCCAGCTGTTGGACTCCTCCAGCCACCACACGCTGCCCACAAAGGCTATAAGTGTCAGCACCATCCCCCCCCCTCCTCACCCAACACATGCAGATACCAACCCCCACCACA
>VZTU01017099.1:60999-74007 GCA_013400835.1 Zapornia atra | reverse complement strand
TATGATTCTATGATTCTGTGAGTTAGGAAGTAGGCAACAGTGAATGACTGAGAGTCGAAAAGTCTTAAAATCCAATAGTGTTGTGGAATATTGGAAAGTTAGTTATATGTAGGTTTCATGGAATCACAGGATCACAGAATGTTAAGTATTCTCTCTCCTGTACTGCTGCATTTCTGAAAGTCTGTAGACCATGTTGGTTACCAAATACGTAATTTTTAAGGGCTACAGTCCTTTGAACAATGAGTCTGGCCAACCTGTTCTTTCTCTTGTCCAACACAGAATAATTTGCTCTGTTCTATAGAATTTACACAAGACATTATGGCAATGAAAAGTGAGTTGAGGATGGATCTGTCAAGAACAAATAATCACTTCCCACTTTCTTTTTCTCAACCCTTGCATATCTACTTATGTCTGGGAGGATGCACCGTTTGTTTGATATATGGTTTCTCATCTCCCAGAGAAGCACTGTGCTTTGGGTGTTTGTTTTTTCTGATAGAAATGTTATCAAAGGGAAATTAAAGAGTTCACCTCTGTCATTTGTGGCCAGGAACTTGTGTTCAAGCAGCATCATTTGAAATAGAAATTGCTAGTTTACTATGCATAGTTTTGAGCAATAATTTTCAGACCCCACAGTAATCTTCTTCTACAAGTTCCAGATGGGCACACAATATTGGAACACTATGACTGTAATGCAGAATTTGCCAGGTGTGTAAATCATCATAAAACCCTATACATACTTAGTTCTATGAAAATATACTGCATTAGGGGTGAGGCAATGTATAAATAAATATATTACACTTAAACTCCATCACAGCTGTGAAACTTCACATTGCAAGTCATAAGAATGAGCAAAAATTTTTGATTGCTAGAATGCTGCTAGCATTTGACTTATCCAAGAAACTGCATATTCATGCATCTCTCTGGTTAACTCTGACTTTCCAGACATCTGTTTCAAAACAAATTGTTATGCCGATCAGGCTATCAACATCATTAAAAAGAAAAGTCATTAGTCTGACAAATTCTCAACATTAAGATCTCAGATCACACATGCTTTGTACCTCTCTCATGTGTTAAAGAGTATTATTTATGATCATTCATATCATGTAGAATAGTTATACTTTGCAGTTTATATGGACATGGTAGAAACAGACAAGATGGGTAAGACTGAAGGGTGAATGTGTTCCAGTATCAGTAACTGAACAAAAAATGCAATGGAAAAAACGTTACTTCCCCTTCCCCCAAACCTACAGGCTAGTCATCCTTTGCTTAATGAAACTTTCTGCTGCCTGTAGTGTCCAGTCACGGAACAGGGTGGAGTTTATGTAGGAAACAGACTATCAATAGAAAAAATGTTTGGATTTTTTTGTCCAAGGAGGGCTGTATTGCAAGAAGACAAGTTTTGGACTGGTATGTTAGCGGAAGGCATTTTCACAAAAGCACAATCTGCTTGAGAAAGAGTAAGCTGGGCTTCAGTAATGAAAGGGGAACTTCTGCTAATTACCTTCTGGCTTTCTGAAGCCCTCAAGTGTAGTTTCATTTAAATATGACAGCAATCTTCCTGCCTTGTCTAGAGAGTAGAGTGCACAGGTGAACAGCTACCCTGTTCCACCCAAGAAGTGGTTGCACTTCATTGATCAGAAAAGTGAATTGCTCAATGTTCCTTGTTTTTTTTCTAGAAGAATTTTCCAACATTTAGTTTTGTCTTGAAAATTGCTTTAAAGTCCTACATACAAAACATGCTGCTTTAATGTACAGGAATACAGGAGTGTACTGGGTACATACAACCAAAACCAAAAATGTAATGGATGACTACAGGTCCCTTTATGCAGAAGAACATTATGCAGTGTACACATTAATGCATATTACTCAGTTTCAAAATCCTAGGTGGAAAGAAAAAAATAAAAAATAAACTAAATTAGAAATAAACAGCTTTTAATTAAAGTTACATATCTAATAATCTTAGTGCATTTGTCCACAGAAATCTCTCTGTAAACTAGTAAACTGGAACAAAATACTGCCTAACAAGTACAGCATAGTTTATACATACTTCAGTTCTTAGAATATCTTTTTTTCACACTCCTTTTGCATAGGGCAACAAGAAACGGAATGTACAGAGATTAATTTAGGTAACAATTACCACAATTCACAATTGCATTAGCACCTATTAAGATTCATTGTTCTGTGGAAATTTTAATGATACATTCCTGAGTGAATAAAAGCAGAAGATGATTAGAAATAAAATTGTTTCTATGTATGCTGACAGGACTGCTGAGTGTAATTATACATTTCTAGGGCGACCTGTTTGGAGTTTACTCCATAATTTTATGTAAATTTTAATAACTTCATTTTTTCAGGTTAAATGCTAATATGTTATTTCATTGCACAGTTGAGTTGTATGAGTACTAATGGGCACATATTACAATTGATGGAGCTGGCATCAGATAAAAGTCTAGAGCATTTCAGAATGATGGACTTTTAATTCATTGTTTCTTCTGCCACATTCTTGTTCCTGAATGAGCTGCCAACAATTTCAATCAGTTACTCAATATTAGCTATATTATCTGTATTCAGAGCAAAAATCCATTCAAATGAAAATATTCTTTAATAGGGTTTTTTTGGGGGGTTGATTTGTTGGTTGGGGTTTTTTTTCTCCTTGTTTTCCTCGTTTATTCACTGTATGATGCAGGCTTAAATCAGCTTACACAGCTTCTTGTAATACACTTGTAGTAAGCGATACAATTTAAATGGGAAGCAGAAAAAAAGAAATCAAATACATGAAGCTAAATATATGGAATCAGGGTCATATAAAATCTATCTGCTTAGATTTGTCCTGGTTTCAACGAACCATAAACCAGAAATCCTCGAAGAAGTGGTTGATTCTCTTGCAGGTTCATAATGGAAGCCAAAACTAAATCAAACTACAAGAAACTTTCAGAGATAGGGAAAGAGGAAGGGACGGGAACAGAAAACATCCCACTTTGCACCTATTTTCTTTGTTAACTCCTGACCCTATCTTCACACTTTTCTTCAATCTCCTCCACACCAGGATTAAATCTGTTTAAACTGAACATTGATGCTCACTATTGAGGAAGATCACACTCTCTTCTCCCACCAGGAGATCTGTGCAAATTTTTTTATGATCATGTATCATTCTTGTTTGTCCATGTCCATGACAATTTGCTCATCTTGTGCATCTGCTTTCACAGATAAAGAGGGAAGAGAAAATGTGCAATAGCATATTTGAATTTCCTCGTTATTCTTTGATCTTAAGAAGTTCCAGGCCAAGTGCAACAACATTGCTCAGGTCCCCTGTAACCAGAATTCTTTATTGAATATTATTAATTAACACACAAACCTTTCAGCAATATAAATTTGACTACAATGAACAAACATAAGGGAACTGAGTCATACCTTGACAAAAAGCTACTGTAAAGAAAATAAGACTTTAAAACCTGTCAAATATTAGACTACAAAAGGACACCATGTGAAGTTTTCCCAGTAGACGTAGGAGAGGAAAGATCAGTCAGCTGTTCTTTAGTCCTTCTTGAAAAAAGGCTTGATCAAAGTCACTGGACAAGGAGGCTGTTGGGAAGTGGGCTTGTGCTGAAAATCAGTGATTTCTTTGCAAGACTTTACCTTACAAGTTGTAGGCTTCTGATGTCTCCCAATTATGTGCTTGTCTATCTTTCCCCTTTTGCTACAAATGAATCCCAGAAGCTTATCTGTCCCAGTAGCAAATAGGCAGTTTTTTGTTTTTTAAGACTCTCTAGCTTAGATTATATATTTTACTGGAAAGATAAGAAGACATGAAACTAGTCTGATAAATTATATGTGTGAATAAATAAGTGTACAAGTGTAAATATGATACCTATTACAGAAATCTATTTCCCCCTAGCAAAGGTTAAAAAAAACCCCTTAACTATCAGCTTAGTCATTAATGGCTGCAACTGCTCAGTAAATGGGAAAACGATGTTGCTTCCTTAGACCATCTTTTTTGCCTTGTGACACAGGATGGCTCTGCATCCAACATTCAAAGTTGAAATCTATCTTTCTCCAGCAACTAGATTTTAACCCATCTACTATTCACATGATCGTAGAGTTTATCTTCACAAGTGCTGAACATGACTAAGACAGTTTAGTTGAAAACTGAAAAGGGAAAAATATAAAATGAGAGTGAAATTTTCTGTTCTTGCTCCAATTCTTGTTAAAGAAATTGTCACTGTAAGATATGCTAGATGGAGGACAAAATTGCTCATACTGAAGGCCTGTTTCAAGGGAATTAATTTCAGATCAATGACTAAATTTTGAATAGTTTCTCATTCTAAAAAATGTGTTTTCTGATATCACAACAGTCCCATAATAGGAATTTCTAGCTAATATTCCTACCTCTACCTCTTAGTGGTATCCACATGTAGCTATCCCTTTTCTTTAATTCTGCTGCTACTGTACTCCGTAGAGTACTTTAAGTAGTAAAACATGTTTACCAGCTCTGATGATTTTTAGCGATAATTAGATTTTATATTTAGTCACAAACAGAACAGCTTTATTGGTATGACAGCTATTATGTACCTTAAAGAAAAATGAGTTCATAGAATCATAGAATATCCTGAGTTGGAAGGGCTCCAGAAGGATCATCGAGTCCAACTCCTGGCTCCACACAAGGCCAGCCAAGTCAGAGCATGTAACTGAGGGCATCGTCCAGACATTTCTTGAACTCAGCCAATTTGGTGCTGTGACCGCTTACCTGGGGAGCCTGTTCCAGTGCTCAACCACTGTCTCAATAAAGAACCTCTTCCTATCTAACTTAAACTTCCCATCTCATCTTCATGCCATTCCCTTGGGTTCTATGCCTGGTAACCAGAGAGAGGAGATTCGTGCCTTCCCCTTCACTCCCTCTCATCAGGAAGCCATAGAGTGTGATGAGGTCATCCCTCAGCCTCCTCTTCTCCAGGCTGAATGAGTTGGATATTTCATGTAAGGGGAACACACAGATTGGTGTAACTGTCCAATTGGTTTGAAGCCTGAGGACACATATGAGAAGAAGCTAACGTTTCTAGGACTTTAAAAGCCAGAAATAACATTTTTAATGATTTCACAAGTATTCCATCTCAGTAAGAAAGAAAAAAATCCAAATACCATAGCCTGAATTGCCCATCACAAGCCTGATAAACAGGATCTTTTTTTTTTCCCTTTACCTCCTCATTCCTGAACTGCTGTGACAATACAAATTAAAATAAAGCTCTTGGTTCCATTTTATATCCATAAACCATTTCCCTGTATTTGTCACTTTGATCAACCCATCTTTGCACCTTTTTTGGCCTCTAGGCACAGAGTCATCAAACAATCCTAGTGTGAAAACCTCCAAAATTTTCTAGTCCATCCCTTTTCCTGGTGATAGAATTAACTATACCAGTGTTGTCCCTGAGAGACTTTATTTATTTAAGAGTAGTCAGAGAAACTTCAGTTTCTCTGGGATGTAGTTTAGTCTTTTCTGACATCCAACCTGAATCTTTCTTGTTTTCAATTCAATTCAATTTTCAATTCACTCCAATGCTAGTCTACTGTTTCGGAGTATGCCTTTCACAGTGAGGGTGACAGAGCAGTGGAATAGGCTGCCCAGGGAGGTGGTGGAGTCTCCTTCTCTGGAGATATTCAAGTCTCGTCTGGACGCCTATCTATGTAATATGAGATAGGGAGCCTGCTTTGGCAGGGGGGTTGGACCCAATGATCTCTTGAGGTCCCTTCCAACCCCTAAGATTCTGTGATTCTGTGATTCTGTGTGATTTCATGTACGTGGATAACAGATTATTCAGCCTCAGGAATATAAAGACTATTGTCACATCTTCCCTCAGCCTTCTCCTCTGCGGGCTAACCAGACCACCTCTGCAGGCAACTTGTTACAGTGTCTGATCACCATCACAGTAAAAAAACAATCTTATGTTTAAATTGAATTTCTTCTATTCAACTTGTACCTATTGTCTGTGTCCTGACACTGGGCAGCACCAAGAAAAGCCTTGATCCATTTCCTTTAAACCCTTGTATCAGGGGTTTATGCACTCTGTTAAAGATCCCCCTGAGCCTTCTCCAGGCTGAAGAGCCCCAGCTCTCTTGACTTGACTGCAGAATGTCCATATCTTTCTTGTGTTGGTAAGCTAAGACCTGGAGAGAGCACTCAGACATGTCTCACCAGTGCAGGGCAGAGAAGAAGGGATTGCCCACAACCTGCTGATGAGGCTCATCCTAATGGAGACCAGGAGGTTATTGTCTTTCCTTGCCACAAGGGTGCATTGCTGGCTCATGGTTCACTTATCCACCTAGATCCCAAGGTCTTTCTTGGCGAGCTCCTTATCATCCAAATTCTCCCAAGCCTGTATTGGTGCATATTATTCTGCAGGGGCAGGACTTTGCTTTTTCCTTTGTTGAATTCCATGAGGTTCTTGTACAGCCTGTTAATATCT
Source organism: Zapornia atra (assembly GCA_013400835.1). Taxonomy (NCBI): domain Eukaryota; kingdom Metazoa; phylum Chordata; class Aves; order Gruiformes; family Rallidae; genus Zapornia; species Zapornia atra. The sequence continues at coordinate 67,549 of VZTU01017099.1, read as the reverse complement.
CTCTGGATGGCAAAAAAACATGTCCTCCAAGTTTTGTGTCATCTGCAGACTTTCTAAGGATGTACTCTGCATCAGCATCCAGCTTATTAATGTAAATGTAAATTGGTACTGGATCCAGTACCGATATCTGGGCCACATCACTGGTGCCTGGCTTCCAGCTGGACTTTGGGCCACTGACTGCAGCCCTTTGAGCCTCACAATTCATCCAGTTTTCAGTGTACCTCACTGTCCACTTATCAATACCTCAATATGAGACACAGTGTTGAAAGTCCTCATTTCAACTTCTGATCAGCTATAATCGCTACCCTTCTTCTGTTTAATAATTGCACTATTCAGCTTTTCCCATTCTGTCTATGTACAGTTGACCATTCCTGCCCATTGATTTGTACTTTATATTTTCCAGCTGTTCATCCACACTGACAGTGGTGGATTGTCTCAGGTCCATGGCTTAACAGCAAAGTTTACATTTCTTTTCACTAGTGTCATCTAGGCCACACGTACCGAACTTTTTTATTAAAATGTGATGTAATGTGTCCAAAGTCTTACCATTTCATTTTATATGTGTATTTAAGAGTACATCTTTGTAGGTTTGATCATTACTGACTCCAGATAGACAGAGTCAAAGACTAGCAGTTCTGTTTCTCTGTAGGATGATCTAAAAAAGAGAGTCAAACTCATTTTGGTAAGACAGTTAAATTACATCTTTAAAGACAAGCAAAAAGTAGGTCAAGAAGAAGGAAAGTGCGTAAGATATTACACAATAGAAGTGAATGCTAATTATGGGATGACAGTGTGGTTTTTTTCCATTGAGAAAAGATAATGTGGATAGTTAGAAACTGCTTGCTTTCATAGATCTTTATCTCATATTGCATTTCTTACTCATCTTGATGAGATGACATGTTGGCAAGATGCAGCATAAACAGGACTTAACAGAGACACAAGCCTGCCCTTCAGCTGCAACATTTGGAAAAGAAAAAAAAAATAGACTACCCCTCATGTATATTCAGATGCACTGTGGTAAAGCCACTATTGCTAAGTGCTGTAAATCAAATGAGTATAGCTGCAGACACAGTCATTGCTGTCATTCTGAGCCTACCTGCCTTTCTACAGGGTTTGGGTGTGCCACAACACCAGAGCTGAAACATGGCACACAGATTGCCAGCCAGGACACTATTTTCTTTAAACAGGTCCAGTGGATTTGTTATAATGGACTCGCCTAGGGCAAAGCTCTGTTAACAGTGCAGAGTTAAGAAGTGTTCACTCATGGGTGTGTATTAGGAAAAAGATTACTACCAAGTAAAACATAGTGAAAGGGACAGAGTGACTGAGGATCTCAGTGACGCAAAGTTGTGTGTAGCAGCTCATCATTGCCTGGGAACACTTGTCTCTGTACCACGTTCGCTTAGGCTATATACAAGAGATGTGGTGCTAGAGACTGGGTGAAGGCCCATCTTCAAGCCTCTGATTGTTGTACAGGTCCAGCTTATACATACCCAAATTTATCAGTGTCAGAAAACTAACTTCAATACTTCCAAGAGGAAGGGAAGAAAGTTTGTCTCAAGTTTCTCTCAAATGTATTTTCCAGTTTCTTGACAGAAAACAAACAAACAAACCAACCCAAACCCTGAACTTGTTGATTTAGTCAGTATGATGATTCAGGCAAAGGAGGAAGGTGTGATGTTTTCCAGTAATATTTACAACAGTACAGCCCTGAGCACAGATTCCTGAAAAGGACTACAGAATTGTTTATAGTGAAGACACTTATTGCAGAGGAAAAATGTTGCAAATGTAGTTCAGTGGATTCAGACCCAGGTAGCTGCAGCACATCTGTGTAGTGACACTGTGGAAATTTCACCAAAATTCAACCTCCAGTGATTTCAGGAATTTCTATAAGCAGGCTTACTCCTACGTCTATAGAGACTGTATAAACCTGCACAGTACTGAGTAGAGACCATCCCACCTCTGATGAGGAGACAGGCATTTGTTGTTCTTGCCTAAGAGTCTTATAATATCATCGTGCTTTGTAACATTTTTTCAGGCTGCCTGTGGACCAAAATGTTTGATTCTAATGAATTACACTTCACAGGCAGTTAGGCCACAGAGTAAAGCAAACACCACCTAGTATTACACTACATATTTAAATAGTCAATTCATCTGAAATGCAACTATATATAGAAACTGATGTTTGTTGAATGCAATGCACATAAATCTGAGAGGACACGAAGGAATAATGAGCAGAGGAAATCAAGGCAGATCACTCTACCTTCTATCAACTCTGCTTGCACTAAAAGGCATGAGATTCCATTGTGGAAACAAGACCCTCCAAACAATAAATACAAGCTGACCAAGTTTGTCCACCTCACTTTGCAAAGAGGCTTAATGGGTAACCCTCAAATATAAACTATCAAGTTCATTTCAGCAAGTCTTAACACCAATATCATTACCTCATGTGACCAGTGCTAACTACTCAGCTGTTTAAAGCATGATGGGGAAAAGGGCAGTATTATATTGTCACTTGTGGAAAAACTGCAACAGGCAGGTTGTAGGGAAGAGTGGGAAGATAAAAATTATGCTGACTAGAGACCAAGTGACATAACAGTGAACTGTCTGCGTGTAAGGGAAGAACAGCTTCACTTTTCACAAGCTGGAGGAGAGGAATCAGCTTTCAAGCCTTGGGAAACACTAAGGATATATTTGAGCTAACTTTAGACAGGACAGGATAGCATGCCCTACCCTGCACAGCCTCAGAGCTAGTAGTTTCTGGTGCTCAAGACAGCATTTCAGGTATATATTCTTCCACGAGTTTCTATGTGGGAGGTGATTCACCTCCTGGTCCTTGAAGCAGAGCAACTAAAACAATTTAATGAAAACTGCAAGCACACTGTTTAGCAGCTCAGGCACTATGATTTCTTCAGAAAAGTGTGGGGAACACTGACTGAACTTCTATTTCCCTGTGGCACAAGCCAGCTGAGACTCTTGGCAGTAAACTGGTGGTATTTGCACTTCAGTCTAATCTACATTCCCTGGCAACTGAGCCTTGTAAGAGCCCGGGAAAACATTATAGCTTGACCTTGCTCACACCAGAGCTCAGAGTGCACAACCTGAAGAAAGAAAGGGCTCAGCTGGGCTGTAGCTTAGTGTAGAGAGCCAAGGGACCAGTCTCTGCCTCATGCTTTCACAGTGTCACTTAAACTCCTCCTTAAGAAAGCGTTCCTGGGAGAAATGAGTGAAATGTCTGTTCTCAGTGTTTGCAACCCTGATATTATTTCAGACCCTGAGCAGTCCAGTTTTGGACCCTTTCTTTACAGCCCGATGAAAGGGAGAGGGCTATCCCATTCATGAATCAGGGCAGTGTCCTTCACTCCAATTTCCCTGCCCTTCCCTGCACAGGTACTGGGCAATCTAAAATGTTAAAAAGAAGGAGGGAAAAAAAATCAAAAGAGTATGACCACATTTCCTTACCAGTTGTCAGGATACTCAAGCTGGCCAACATTGGCTGCGCTTAGGGGAGGGGTTGGAAAAGACTAGGCTGACAGAGGATGCCGGAGCAGGCAGCTTTTGCTGTAGATGGTTTGAGTTGGCAGCAGCAGCTGATCACTCTTTCAGCAATAGGAAAAGGGGGAAGGGGGGGTGGGAAGAAGTGCCATATCAGATTTCTTTCTACAGGCTCTTTAATAAACAGACATGTCTTTGTTGTCAACCTGCAGTAAACATCCACTTTCACTGCTTCATAAAGGGCCTTATTATGTTAAAATAACTTAAGCAAAGGACTCAAGGTTTTTGCTTTGTTTTGGGTTGGTTTGTGAGGGGTTTGCTGTTGTTGTTGTTTTGTTTTGTTTCGTTGAACAATGCTTAACAAAACAAAAACAGAACAGGAAAGTGTGAGTGAGACAAGAGCTTTGCTGAAGGCACCCGAGGCAGTGCAACACACAGCTAGAATAGCAAAGATCCACCCATTTCAAACAGTGCTATCTTTTGTCTGTGTAAGGATTACTTGTTACTTTAACGTTAGCCTCGTACAGAGGAAAGGTAATAAATTCCTTCATCTTCACACCGGACTGGTGCACCTGTGTGTGTTTTCTATGAGGAAGTTCTATTGAGGTTAGACTCGGGATCCCCCGGTAAAAATAAGTAATTAAGTAGTCAAATAAATAAGGAAATAACATAAACAAATAAAAATAGCATTATGCCTTTTTTTTTTTCTGGGAGATTAATTTCGCAGAAGTGGAAATTAACTGTTATTTACATGGGGGTACAGAGGGGAACGAAATGCAAACCAGGCAAACCAAAAATGAAAAACAATTATCAGATTTTATCTGTATGCCTCCATAATTGCCTGACCTCACTTCTGTTGTGCATATCTTCTCCATGTTATATCTTCTTTTTTTATTATCAATATGTTATACACAAAATATTATATGCAGTCCAATTTGAGCTTCTAAATGTGTGCTTGGGTAGGATGACTGTGTCTATTGAGACTCCTAGATTACTACTATTAGGGGGTGAATGTCATGCTATTTGTCATCCAAAAGGTAATTTTCCCTAGACTTATATTAAGGTCTCATATTTTATGATAACCTCTGTATTACGTTGATCTGGGCATTTTTCATTAACCCATTCATCAGACAGGTATCTCCAGTGGTAACTGTAGCCTTGCAAAATTTTACTCACTTTCAGGGTGAATAATTTTTTTAATTATTATTATTGTTATTTTTTCTTCAGCTTCATCAGTGGTACCGAAAGAGCATTTGAGTCCCTGTGAGCATGCCAGTAAAATTACAGGACAAGCTTTGCACGCATTAAGAAATATATATATCTATTTGTGTGTGTGCATATATATATGATAATTTATTGATTTTAGAAAATACTGTATCAGAAGGGAACCAAATTCAGCCTGGACTAAATATTGTTATCTGGCAGCTGTCTTGTAACCACTGATCTCAGACACAGAATTCAACACCAATACTGCAAAAGAGTTAAGAAGTGCAGTATCTGAGATTTTCGATGCCATTCACTATGATACATTTGTACATGGGTGTAATGGGCAACTGTGTGAGAAGGATGATCGGGTTTGAATTAACTGCAAATTCTGCTTTAGACTTGGCATAGCATGAGAAGGAGACCCACTGAAAGAGAATAGTGTGCATTTTCTAATTAATAAGCATTATAACAATTTGCAAGACGTCATATATTGTTTAGAAATTGTACCAAAAACTTTGCAGGATAAGGGTCAGGGATTGGCTCCAAGGATGGCATACTCAATGATAATTAACCTTTCAGATTCCTCTTAGGTTTCAGAGCAACTTGTGATCCTAATTGAAATTAAATTGAGGGAGGCGGAGAGAGATGGCTCTTGCCAAACTATAAACTGCAATAAAGTGCAGCAGATTTAGCTGTGTGTGTTAATTTCTTCTTGTGGAGCACTCTGAGGAGCTGATACAGACACTAAATCAAATCCGCAGCTTTATCTGACTAGGTGAGGCCTCAGCACTCCAGTCAAGAAGCAAAACAGATGCAGATCCTTTTGCCAACAGCATGCATTTCCCGTGGATAAAGGGAGCAATTTTCTATTCCCTCAGGTGCTGCTCTACCCTTGCATTCAGTGAGCCTAACAAAAAATCCCAGCTGCTCTCACCTCGGAGGAAGAAAACACAAACAACTCTAAACAAATCAATCTAACATTTCCTATAGCCTCTAATGTGGAGCACAGGCAATTCTTTTCTGCCTCCTCTCCTTTTTTACATAATAAAAATCTACCGTTCCAGTCGTCCCCAATATGTCAGAAGCCAGCAAGTGTAAATGCAGCCATTTGTATAATTTGAATGATAATAGAAAATAAGCGGAAAAGGAGGATAAATTTATCAAACTTGTGAGAATATTCTAGGAAAAAAAGGAATTTCCTGAGGTAACTGTCCTTGACCTGGCTCTTTAATCGAGTGAAATTTCATCACTTTATCTAATATCATGCTTCATGCTTCAGGCTCCCAGCAATTCTATTTTAGTGTGGTCTAATGGGCAGCTGACACATCCACTCAGCACCAGACTGCATAATATGTGCTGACACACTGTGTGGTGAGCACCCTATTGAGAGCTGTTTATTTGTGCCTGGCAAGGAAAAATTTCATCCAGTAAAGTCTCTTCATAACAATTTCAGTCTCAGTTTTCAGGGCCTCCATGGACTCCACATTTCAAGAGGTTCAGAAGCACTCACAGGGAAATTCAGTAGCTTATTTGGGTGGTTGTACATTATCTGACTTTAGGTGAGAGGTTGTGAAAGCACTGGTTATGGTTGTCTGAAACCTGAATCTAGATAGTGTAATGAAGAGTGTCATTCTAACTGCTTTGGAGCCAGCTCTTCTCAGAACCCCTGATTCAATTTGATATTCTGAGGTTAACGCACTGTATTGGGACTGAAAATAGGAATGCACACGAAAAGCTTTTATATTTATTCAGTTCAGTAAGCATGGCAAACTCATCAACAGCTATTTGTACACTGTAGCATGGTGGGACTTACTTGGATGTTCTGATTTATGCTTTCTATATTTCCTGC
>VZTU01017099.1:46063-60938 GCA_013400835.1 Zapornia atra | reverse complement strand
GAAAAAAAAAGCCGACGTGGCTCTCAGCATAATAGCAAAGGGCATTATCATAAACAATGGAACATGGGAAAATAAAGGAATGACACAACCACAGATATTCCATCCTTGCGACTTCACATAGCAATCAAATTCTCTTTTTGAGACCAAAGGATATTATACATTTCCTAGACATGCACAAAGAGCTAACATATTAAGGTGGTTCTTTCACTTATTATCTATGGAGAACATAGGTAGTCTGTAAAGCAAGTTATATGTACACATGGATAACAAAAGAATAGGTGTACATGAATAGAACTGATTAAAATCTATGCCTCATCAACCCACCCAGACTGAAAGGTATACCCAAATTATATCTAGACATGCAATTACTGATCACCTTAGTACTTGGAGTGGAAATAAAATTTATTTCAGAAAGATCGTGGGAAAATGATTCTGTGATTCTAAGAAAAGGTATTTCTGATCTTCTATCTAGCCTTAACAGGTATTGCATAACACATGTATTTTCTGCAAGGAAATACATGACATGAGCACATAGCAAATCTGTGTGTATCAACCTCAACTGTAGCTTGCAGTAAGTGTGTTTTGACCTTGATACTGTTAGAAAAGTAACCTTGGCTTTTTCAGTTTCTTACTTCAGAATATTCAAAGTCAGAAGTTTTAACAACTGTCTCTTTAGGTAAAAAAATCACCAAAAAACTTCTGCAAATGGGAAAAAAACTTAGAGGCATTAGTTATGTTTGCCATTGATACATACAGATCTATAGAATCAGAATTGTTTGGTTTAAAAAGTGCTTTCCTAGAGACTGTCCAGAGACTTTTGGTGAAAAACCTGTGTACATTAATAATGCTTTACATTTGCAGCTACCAGGGAGCCAAATATAGAAAGACTGGTGGTTTTCTTCATAGTTTGGGTTGGTGGTTTTTTCCGAGTAAATGGAACTCTGAAGGGCCAAACTCAGTTCTCAGTGTTTCAGATTGCATCAGATTCAGGATCATTATTATCTGTTCCAATTTTTGTTTGTTCCACATAATTGAGCACTTTCTTGAAATACTTAACTTTAGTTCTTCCTTTCCCTCCAGGAAGAAGAAACAATCCAAGAAAATAATTTGAGCCAGCTCAGTGTTTGTTCCAGTTTCCACTATCTCAAACTTACTGACATGTAAGAAAAGATAACTAACTGAAGACAGGCTTTTCTTTTAAAAGACAATAGTATGTATCACTTACTACCAGCATAGTTGATTTAAGCACCCAGTAATATATGCTCATTTGCATCTACACACCTTCATGCATATAAACACACAAGCGTGTGTTTATCTACCAACCTGTGTGTTGCCCAGTACATGTATAAACGTGAAAGTCTCCATTATGAAAAAGTAAAATTAATCTCTTAAAAATAGGAAAGCATTGGAAATGCAGTAGTTTCAGTCCCTACAGGAGCATGAACTTTTCCATCTTGTACAGACTAGGAGCAGTATTTTCAATGCATTTAAGATGCTTGCCAGTCTTCATCAAAAACTAGATAGGATGCACCACGAGCCAAATAATATCATCAAGAAGAATGTAAGCCTCTTAATTTCTAGACATTTTATTTTACCTGTGTAAGTTTCCTTGCAAATTAATATAATTTCATTTCAGTGTGATCTCCAATTATAAAGATAAACCTTTCGGGGGAACTGGAGGAAGGAAGACCTAGCTTTTAATGACGAATGAGGCCATATGCCATGAGGTCTGCAGCAGTTTTTCTGTATGTGCTCTGGAGATAAGCTGCCTCTTTTGCTTCCGTCCTTGGTCTCACCTTTACTTCACAGTTGTCATGCACAAACTGCCGCAGCATCAGTGTGGCAACTGGTATATGGTGGAGATAGTAGGGTGAAGTGAGGAAAAGATTATCAGCCAGAAAAGAGGATTCTGGACCATTTCTAAGCAAGCACCTCCTTATCTGTAAGATATGGAGATGGTTTAGCTCAGCCTTGGGGGTCAGACCATCCTTTCAGGTTAGTGGAATTTTTGTTCCAGTTCATCAGCTTCAGGACAGCACCATGGGATTTCACACACCCATGCAGCAAGGTCACTTTCCAGAGACTATTCCCAAACACTGTGATAAATCTCATGAAGATGCAGCAGCTGAACTCAGGGTAGCTGGACATAGGTTCAGCATTAAGCAAGGAGGCTGACCTCGAGGTATAGCCATGAATGTAGGCTATCATCACTTCCTAAAAACAGAAAGATTAGGAGAAAGCACTGTCCACATGCAGTTTCAGCTCTACAAAGCAGGCACTAGTGATATCAAACTAGTATCTCTTCAAGTACAGTTTGCCTTTCCACCTGCATATGCTCAGGAGCAGCCTTCTGCACTGTACTCCAGGTTCTCATGAGGCACGACCTACATTGGAACTATTTTTCGCTCCGAAGCAATCACTCCACAATTGTTCAGACTTACATGAACTGAGCAAATCCTACCACGAGAAGACCCACAGAAACTTTCAGAACATTCCTCAATAACTTTCCACTAGAAGAAAGGTACATTAGTTTCATACTACTTCATCTGTAAAGGTGAGTCACAGCATGCTTCAGCCTCTAGTCAGATAATGTATTGATCTTTGCCACTCAGCCAAAGTAAGTATTTAGCACTAAATCCCAGTTTTCAAGGTAGAGAACAGTAATTGTGCACAAGTAGCATGATCTTTGGAGGATGAGGTAATGCAGAGAGGTCTTCTAATGAGCTTGGAGAAGGAAAGAGGAACTCCAAGAAAATAAGGGAGTTGTTATAGTTCAACAGTAAGCCCTATTCATGCACAGAATCCTAATAAAACCTCCATGCTATTTATCCGAATGTAAAACCAATAAATGTATTAAGCTGTGGAAGAAGAGCCAAACCAACAAAACAGTCAGCATCCAAATAAACAAAAAGAAAAAAGACAGAAAATTCTAAGACAGAAAATTCTAATAGTATCTTCACATGAGATTGTACATGAGAAAAAGTAGAAAGACTGTATAGTATTAATAAATTTAGAACTACCAGGAGGGCTTGCATAGAAATCTATGTTATGTATGTATATGTGTGTATATAAGTGCATATATATACATACATATATTTATATACATATTTAAATATGGAGGGATGGATGGATGGATGGATGTTCATATTTCTTTTGTTAGGTCGAATCCTTGCTAGCTTTGAATTTTACCCAAACCTAGTAATTTGAAATGTGTTATACAGAGCAATTTCTTATGTCTGATTAACCTTGAAATTATAATAATTCTCTTGCCCTTGCTATGGAAGTTATAACCAGCATACGGTTTGGACTGCAGTCTCTGAATTCGAGTCATAAAAAGACACATGGATTATTTGCAAAGCTACATCTATTTCCTCCAAGAACAATTAATAATGCAAAAACCTTGAATAATGCAAATCGGACCTTCCTAAAGGAACATACAGCTTAACAAGGGCCAGCAAAAAATTCATTTATTTGGCGTTGAAAGCATGTTTCATAGCAACACACACACATTATATTGCTTGGCTTTTTGGCTAACTAATTCCATAAATAATGAATTTAAATTACACAATTAATTAACGAGGCCTAGGGTTCAATGTGGAATCAATAACAATCTTTCCTCTGTAATGCTTTAGGTTAAGATCCCCAAATAAACATTTAATTTAGATTTTCATAAGGGAGTTACTGTGTATATACCAAACGATTATTAAATGCTTTTACAGAATGAGAGATTAACTATATAATAGATGTAACATCTGTTAAACAGGTTTTAATTCCAATATCCATTCCTCTTCATTTTTAATTCTAAAATCTATTTCAAGGTACTAAACTTATTTTACAGGAGCTGTATTAATATATTTCACATGGTATGTAATTGTAAACAGCTATTTTACTGTATAGTTAGTAGCAGTCTTACACGAATGAAGCTGTGTGAATGAATATAGTCCACACACAGAAGCACCAGGCACTCGTACAAAGTACACAAGAGGATGGTGTAGGGGTTTCTGCTCTGCTCTACATGGGACAGGCTGGAGACAAGTCTACAGATGCTCCTCAGCCTTATCCCCTTGGGATGTTGCCAGGGGCTGTGCAGAAGGAACAAGAGGCATGGTGTTTGGCCAGACTGTTGCAGAGCACAGTCACTTCACAGGTTGCTTCAGCCCTTTGCAACTCCATGCGAGACAGGCAGCTCTGAATAGCAGGACTGTTTGCAAAGGCAAAAGAAATTGAACAGAAATATAACTGTACCTTTCTCTAGGTGGTGAAGAAAGCTGTGTTTTGGTAACTGCCCCCGCCCCTGCATCCCCCAGCCTTGTCCTTTAAGAAGCACCACCACCGTTGCTTTGGCCCCAACCAGAAGAATATGCCTGTTGAAAGGTTTTTAATATTACTGGTAAATGATGAAACAGCAACTAAACAAAATATTCCCTGAGTTAACAACTAAAGGGAATTGTTGTTTGTTTGTTTGTTTGCTTGTTTGTTTGTTTGTTTGTTTGATGTGGAGAGGGAAGGAACAAACCAGCTTCCTGGCGCTTTATGAGGCAGGTGCATTTAAACAATGCAAGAATCAGGCTACATATCTCCAAGACAAGTTTACCTTTGTCTTGCGGTTAAACGGACTGCTAAAGATGTGGAAGCAATTTGTGTTAAAGGAAAATACTTGGACATGGGTGATGGGTCTGACTGCCCTAGCCAAATGGTTATTTCAGCATAACCATAATATTTTGTCCACTGTGGGATTTCTTGCAGTTCCACTGAAGCTTCTGGGACTAGCATTGTCCAGTGTAGAATGCAAGGTTGGATGGAGCCAATATTCTTGTTAGGTATGGGTACTTTCCTGTGCTAAATGAAATTATCTTTAAATTAAAAATAATTTCAATCCTTTACCTCCATCTACACCCAAATTTTGCTCAGCTTTTCTGAACAGTTCAGTACATCCCACTGGCTGAGGCAAGGTTTTAGAGATAGAAATCTCTGAAGCATTTTGGATAAGCAAACAATTCACCAGCATGAATATTGTTAAAAGTCCAGAAGAATATATATATATATATTATATATAAGAAAACTTAGCTCCTCTTTTAACGTAAGTGCATTTTCAGGACATAAAACCCTGACCCAGCTGAATGCAACAGAATTTTGTCACTTACTTCATCACAGTATCTTCAGGATTTACGCAGGAAAAACAAACTATTTGCCTAAGACATTACAGTGAGCCTGTGACAGGGACTCAAATGGTGCCCAGTTACATGAAGTCCCAGTGCAATGCTTGAATGACAAGGACATATTTCCTAGTGCAGCTGCTCCCTGGGTCTGGGTGAAGTCCTGGTGCTCTAGGTTTTCTTTTACGCCAGATCAGCAAAATACACTTTTTTCAGAGGCTTGATGGACATAATTAATGAAAGTTCATAAGGCACTTCAAATACCTTTAAAGAAAGGTAGTAGAGAAGCATAAAGAATTGCTGTTTCCCACATGCATAGTGAATGAACTCAAATGCTTTAGTGGAAATTTTCATCTTCATTGAAATTGTTGAAAAAAAATCCCAACTTCATTGCATTAAATACTTAGCAGGTATTTCCCCTCTCACTCCTCTCCTCCCTAGAATTCAGTACCACACAAACACTTCTTTTAATTTTTTACAGATATTTACCATATTGCAAGAGACAATGGAATGGGTCAAGGTCCAAGATAAAAAAACCCTTTCTCTAAGATAAGCTCTGTAAGTTATAGTATTCTAAAACTAACAGGAGTTTTGTTCCTCAGTAGTTACGCTCATGAGTTCATCTGTAAGCCATATACTAATAGGGTTTTATGGAAAATCACATATTACACCCAAATTTAGCAACTCAAAACCTGTGGGAATAAAGAGGAACTGTCAATGGTTGAGACTTCAATCCTGCTTATGTCTGTTTGCCAGTATAATAGCAATGGCACACAATTTGACCACAGGTTGCTTCATAACATGCAAGTGCTCTGAAGACAATTCTCTGTACTGAGATATATTATTATAGGTTGTCATCCTTTCTTTTTTCAGGACATAAAATATATCTTACTCTATCACCTAGGAAGAGGCATCTCCTTTGAAATTTTGCTTAACTCTAAGTCTGATGGGGATTTGGGGAAAGGAGTGGGTGAGGGCCCTTGAGCACCTATAATTTATTTCTGCTTCTAGCATGCACTGTGTGATTCAAAGCATAGGCTTCCTTTCCTTATATTACCGTATGTAAACCTCCACTTACCTGAAACAAGATCTTCAGAGCAAGCACACAACTGATACATTCTTTACACCCATATAAAGTGACTGGGAGAAATAATGACTTTGTACACTGCCATTCACTGTAAGGTTTTACTTTTTTACCATGTTCTCACCCGTTACAACCAGATATACTCAGAAGATGTCTAAAAGGTATAGTCAAGCAGAAATATTACAGTGTGCAATTTGAGTGCACTCTCTTTATCTTCAGGGAGCTGCTCATTTTAAGCTGTCTTCAACTTTACTGTGTTTTATGATAGTTTTAATTTGGAGAGAAATCAACATTACCTAAGATGTATCCCACAACCTTAAAATATATTTAGCAAAATACAGAGAAGGCAAAAAATTACAGATTCAAATCCCTTGTCTGCCTAAAAGATTCAAATTACATCTGCTATGTAAGCTCCTAACAAGCATACATTGTGACTCGGTGACTGCTTGTTACCTCCAGGTATCGCATGTCTGGGTTTTCATGAATATACTATATTTTAGAAGAAGGTGAACAAGCCAAAGTAGACCATCAGGACCAACAAGTTAGAAATTTGAGTTAGGGCAACATCTTGGGAAAAGATAGGTATCTAAATCCCCTCAAGTCAAGGAGTGACTCATCCTGCATCTCATCCCAAAAGCTGCTGTCATTTTTTTCATTCTTAACTAAATGTCGAATTTCACCTGTTTGCTAGTAATTTTAGGACTGCTAAACTATCTTCTTTTTCCTTTCCAGTTAAAAAAATGTAAAGGCTCAAAAACATAACCACTGAGATCAATTACACTGAAAAGTAATTATGATGCAGTCCATTTAAGAAATCAAAACAATCCGGTTAAGACTATGCAGCTAGAAAGCAAATTCTCAGTCTGGATCCGTTCTTCTCATGTATCAGGAGTGAAAGAAAAAAGGCTCAGCTAACTTTGTGAACTTCCCAAAGCCCTTCTTAAGTTTCTTAGCTATCCTCATTGTGGTTGTTGAGGGTTGTTGAGCAGCTAGAGCTAATTCTAAAGGGCCTGACACATAAAAGGGACTTGTAGAAATGCTTGTAGGGCCACAAAGAGAAATTGAACCACAGGCAGCTTTCCATGCTTCTGTGTTCTGTGGTCAGGAGCATCTTTGCTGAGGTCCTTGAAGAGATGTCTTGTAATAAGTAGGATATCCAAATTTATATTTAAAAGTGGAGAAATTACATTACCATAGCATTTGTTAACCTGGAATATTTCTCTTTCAGAAATGATGGGTCTCCTTGGACTGGCCCAGGTTTATGCCTTACTGTATCTTACCCAGAACATCTTAATTTGTGGATGTGAAGAGAGATAACTTGACCTACAAAAATCAGAAAAATGTGTGAAGCTTTAGAAAGGATATGTTGTGAAGAAGTAGAGGCGGAAAGTTGATGCCAAGAAATGAATGTTCATGTTCTGAGAGCTCCTCATGTGCAAATGCTCAATGTGATGGGGAAAGATGTGAAGAGGCATAGAAGAGACTTCAACCTTTACGCATATGTTTGAGGACACTTTAAAAAAAAAACCAGGAGTATAGCACGCCAGTGGTCATACCATGAGGACAGGAGTTCATAGGAAGTTTAAGAATTCTTTAGACAAATTATTAGAAAAGTCTGTTGCCAGCAGAGCTGAATAAAGGAAAAATAAAGGATCTTTGTTCTACAAAATGTATGAAAGAGTGATAGGATTTGGTAGATACACACTATCCCTGTGTCATGGTTTAGCGCCATTTGGCAGCTGAGCACCACACAACCGCTCACTCACAGACACACGCAGGCACTCACACAAACCCCTACCATGGGATGGTGGAGAGAAGAATGGGGAGACCAAGGCAAACCTCACAGGTTGGACTAAGACAGGTTACTGGGACAGCAAAGAGAGGCAGAAATAACAAAACCAGGACTTTCTAGCAAAATACACAAAACCGGTGATACAGTTTCTCACCAAACCATACAATTCAGTCAGTAAGCTCAGAGCACTCCCAAAGACAGACCATCCCCAAGCCATGCGTCCTGGAGCCCTACTACCCCTCCCTGCCTGCTCCTCCTTTTATACCGAGTATGACATCATATGGTATGGAATACCCCCTTTGGTTAGTTTGTGTCACCTCCTGGCTGTGTCCCACCCCAATTTCTGGTGAAAATTAACCCTGTTCTAGCTGAATCCAGGACACCCTGCCCCCATCCTTTTCTCTCATGAAAATTCTTCAGCACTTATCATGGCTCTTTTTATGTTAAAATAATAACAATAAACACAAAGCATGATCAGCTACAGTGGCATTTCACACCACCCATCAGTTACAGAGCCTGGAACAGGAAGCACCATTTTCCAAATTGAAAATGTTTGAATGGGCTGTCAAAAAGCCTCTCAGTAAATGTGTTCCATCCAACAGAAACAAACCCTGTGCAAACAAATCAAGTGGTGCAGAAATCCTTTGCACAAGATGATAGGCGAGGCCTCCATGCTGACACTGTATGCAAGCCAAGTTTTCATGTACTTTGATGGCTGACCTCCAACTTCTGACATATTCATTATATTCCAGCATGTTGGGCGCAGATTGCATTGAAGTGATGACAGCTACAAGACAGCCAACGAGGAATATGGGCATTCTGGCAACAGGTGGCCTTTCATTTGTACTGGGAAAGTTAATCTAGTTTATCATCAAAGTATATTATGTTCAAGGAGTGTCATGTTTTGAGAAGTCTAGTGACAGATCAAACAGAGGAAGCATTCTTCCATAGACTGTGACATTTTTGTAGACCAAACCTTTCAAACTGCTCTATTGTTTATGCTTGATTTAGGTCAGTTAAAAGTTATTCCATTGTCTCGGGGTTTACACTGCTGGCTCCAAATTACTGTTTCTGTCCTGTGTCAAAGGCTGATGGAGGCATGACATAAAGTATGCAGCTCTGGGACCACCATCAGCCACATGCTGGGGAGTACTTGATTACCTTGCAAAAGGTGATTTTAGAAAGACGATACTCCTCAAGGAAAAATAACAGACAGAAGTACTTCTGGGAATGTGCGTGTCTTTAGCTCTGACAACCACATTAGCTGCAAATCCAGTCCTGAAAAATCTTACCCCCCTGCCCACTTTGCTTATCTATTTCAACAGACTGAGGAAAATGATGTGTAAAATTGAAATCATGTCAAAGTCTCATAACTCAAGTGGTTGATAGGAACTCCTGGTTTAATTTCACTTCTGCTTTTGGAGGTAGGTCAGAGAAATACTGCACCACGGTTAAAGCAAACCATTGATTTTACATGTGAGAATGTAGCCACAGAGCTGGCACCAATTTTTCTATTGAAACTATTTTGGGGTAACAAAGTATTTTTAACTGAAAATTTTTCAAAAAAGTAAATCCACTCCCAATGAACATTAAAAAGAAGTATACGAGGAGATACAAACAAGCAGAAAAGACCCCAACCCCAAAACACTCAAATAGGAAATGGAAATCTGGAATTCCTGGTGCAGTCTCCAAGTATCATAGGTTTAATAGCCTAAATAGTTTTTTTTCTTCTCTTCTGATCACTTCGTGGGAGACAGACTTACCTGAGGATCTTGGAAGTGAAACTAAGCACATCAAGAGAAATGTGATCTATCCAGGGAAACTGAGTCACCAGCAGAACTGACAGACCAGCAAGGCTCAAGCTACAGCTGCTGTAAGGGTACCATGGCAACATTTCCAAATCAAAATATCAGGCTTTCAGGTTAAATATTTTTTAATTCATTTCTGTAAAAAAAAAAAAAAAAGAAAAAGGAAAATGTAAATAGGCAGCTTCACTTCATAACATAAAATTTGCCAAATGTAGAAAACAAAATCTAAATTTTATACTTTTTGTTGCTAGGAGTGTAGTTAATCTTAAAGTATAGCTAAATAATATCCAAATGTAGTTTGACTGAAGAGCATTCTGAAAAATCCAGGCTTGTATGCAAATATTATTTTTGTAAAGGTGAATGTTAATAGGAATCTCATAAGAATATTTGGCTTTTGCATTCATTGAACATAATATTTGAAATATTTGAATCAATACAGGTACATTAATCTTTTAACTGAGGCAAATGTGTTCCTTGACGTCATACCCATCTCTTGCACTCTAGCTTTCACCACGGAGCTGTGTTTGAGTACATAAACCAAACTAATGTGAGGTGCAACTTTATGAGAAAACATGTTCCAGAAAAACACAGGTCAGTTCGATCCGTGCAACCAGACCAGAGATAGACCAATGAGGTTTACAAGCAGTTTCAAGCTTTCAAAAAAAAAAAATTACTGTCATACAATTTTTTTAACTGAAAGATGCTAAGGAGAAGATTTCTCAGATGACAGTACCTTTAAGACATCCCAGCAATGTCCAGAAACTGTGGCAGAGCTGTATAATGTTTATGACATGACTAGTAAGAAAACTGAGTTACTTTCTCTTATACTTGTTAACAAAGTAAAATATTTTAAGATGAGTCCTGGGAAAATATTGGAGTCTGATAAACAAGGAGTCCTCTTTCATGTTAGGAGAAGCAAAAATACACATCAGTTTGAAAGCTAAAGCTAGCTAGGAAAAAGAAATGCGGGAAATAAATGACATGAGTTTGCAGAATGTGACAGATGAAATGGAGCTCAGGCTGTTATCTAATAAGGAAAAGCAGACAAACGAACAGCAAGCATTCTGCCTTTCATAGATGAATACACCCAGATCACCACCTCTTCTTGTTACTATGGCCATTGACACCCATTAGTTGACAGTTGTGAACATCTTTACTTCTCTAAGAACTTCTGTAAGTCCTTTCCTGCATACATAACAGTGGCTCGTGGTTCGTCAGCTGCTTGCCACAACCTGTCTAGTGGATTTATAGCTTCTGATTATGATCATCTTTACAATGTTGTATGGTTAATTAAGATATATGTGCGTTCTACTGCTTGTGTGACTGAGAGCAGAATCATGCCCACAGGCTCTAATTTCTTTCACATTACTACAAAACATGTTTCTATCATCTTTGAGCAGAGATGCCTGGTTTTGCCTCATGTTGTGTGCCTCTTGCTTATGTTGGACTAGCTCCTTACAACTGATTTTATAAACGGCTTTTAATTAAAAAAGATATTATGCAGTTCCTTGTGCTGCTCTTTTATCTTTCCCTTGTGATCCTAGAGACAGAATGTTTTGGAATTTTAATTTTATTTTATTGCAAAATTCTTCCCAATTTTGTCCTTAATCCCTGTAGCCAGTTATTGAGTATCTGGAAGCTGGAAATAACATGTAACTCGATTAATCAGATGATTTTGCAAGTCTCCTGCATCACATTGCAGATATGCCATATAGTGTTCACTGAGATAAAAGTTAAATAACAACCATTTGAAAGAATTTTTTACCTACATTTTCTTATAGAGACACTTCCTCTTCTTTGCTCGGTTATCTGGGAAAGCAGGTATCTAGCCAGTAAGTTTTATGATGGCTTTCTGCCTCCTGGAAAGAAGTGTGTGCACAGATACAAAGCTTTAGTATCTCAAGTTCAGCTTGCTTGTTCTGAAGGAAAATGGCAGACATAATAAACTTAATTTGAAGTACGTTCCTCCTTCATATGAAAGAAGAGCTTGAGTCTTGATGCACAATATTTTAAGAAGACACTTAAAGGCAAAACTTGCTTCCTTCATCACAGCCATTTTTCCTCTGAACTTCTGTACCCTTAGTTCAAGGTGAAAGACGATTGAACCAAGTTTTGCCATCTCACAAAATGTAGAAGCAGTACTGCATGACTTTCAGTGTTGCACAGAAGCATATTAGCTTTCCGTGCATGCCTAGACTCTTCTGAGTACTTACCTTCACAAGGCATTCCACCAGCAGAAACAAGACTCACAGAAATAAATTTTGTCATACACATCACACAACACTATGACAATGCTTTTATACGTGGACTAACAGAATGGGGTTCTGATTCACAGAGGAGGCTTGTTGACATCATTCTAATAAAACAATAACCAATAACATTAAAAGACAGAGGTAAAATGACCGCAGAGGGACAAAAGAATAATTCTAAGTTCTCAAAAGTACCTCTAGAGTAAATACAGTTGTTACTGTTGCCTTTGATCAAAAACTTTTATTCTCAACACAATTTATAATTTCTTAATTCATCATTAAAATATTTTTCCTAAATCATAATTTCTAAGAATAATAATTAAACCTGAAATATATCAGAGTGGCTCACTCAGAGCATTTGAAAACTAAGATATCCTGGTTAACAGGACAAAGAAGTCATGGTCTTTNAACCAACCAACCTAATGTTACCTCACTCAGGAATCCCAACGTCAGGAAAATTTTTTTCAGTTTCCTGTGAAGTACCCAGGTGAAGTCAGATCTGTACCCTATCCCTGCAGTTGACCTTATCTGATGGATCTTGTGCTAACTCTGAGAATGCTCTGTTTATGCTGTATTTTTCACACAAATCAGTTAATAACTATCAGCTATCTCTGTGCAAAAGACTTCTTTGCCAGGAAAGATAAACACTGAAAAAGGGAGTCTACAGGACTCATCCACTTAGGGATGCCATCAGACTGCCCCAAGAGCAAAGAATGTGTGTTAGACAATCATACTTGTCTGTCCCATTATGCTGATGCCATAAAGTGGTGTCAACAGAAACAACCATAATGGCAAGACTATACAGTGGCACCTGTAAAAGCAAACTCCTCTCACTACACTGTGGGGAATGAATCACAGAACCACAGAACCTCCTGGGTTGGAAGAGACCCTTTAGATCATTGAGTCCAACCACAGCCTAACCCTGACTAGTCCACGTCTAGATCATGTCCCTAGAGACTTCATCTATACACCTTTTAAATACCTCCAGGGATGGTGACTCCATCACCTCCCTGGGCAGCCTGTTCCATTGCTTGACAACCCTTTCAGTAAAGAAATTCTTCATGATATCCGAAGTGTCTTGCCTCCCCCAGTCATCCACAGAAGTGAAAACAATGTGAATTATGGAGGAATCATTTATTTTCCCTACAGATATTTGTGATATGTTTGGCTGACAGGCTCCAATTTACATCCTCTCACTGCCTACACTACCTGGCCTACATTTGGGCTATGGTAGATATTCATTCTCTAGAACAGTGTTTCAGATGCTCACACATCTGTAACAAACATCCCAAAAGCTTGTATTGCAGCCTTCTCCTGATGCTGTCACACATCAAGTAGTTAAAACTCTGAAGACGTTAACAAAACATATATCAAGTAACTAAAATGCATTATGAGGTATTGTCTTTTATAGAATAGGAGTTCAGAAAAAGAGAAGCAATAACCTTTTCACTGCAAAGTGTGTGTACATCCTGTTTATAAAATGCAATTCAGGTATCAAAATGCATGTTAATATGTCAAATGTCTGCAGTAATTTCATGGCATGAGATTCCAATGAGCTTCTGTGACATTGCCACTAATTTTTCTTATTAAGAAAAATTACTTCTACATTCCATCCTGCCAATTTCTGGAGGTATTCGCTACAGAACTAGTGTACAGTAACTCAAATTAGATACAGCATGTCTCTGCTTAATTTACTTCATGCTGTTAATTACCCATCTAGAGAGATTTTAATGATGCCACATTTAATAATCCAGATCTGTCTATGTATAAGCACACATTTAAACTGAGTGGAACTTATTTTGGTTTTGTACATGACCGGCAACAATAACCAGGGAATTTCATTTAAGAGGATGTTGAATAAGCTGGTATTTACTAGTCCTCCTGCATATAACAGATTTATAGTGTAGAAGCCTTCCTTAGAAGGCACTTTTTCCTGCTGAGACTCTTCTGTGGAGAGCAACATCACTTAATCCTTAGGTCCTTTTCATTTTGCAGTTCAAAACAAAAGGTCCAGTCACATTTAGTCATGGACTTAATACATACTCTACAAAGACCTATAACGCAGAGGCAGTTCCTACGCTTTTCTCACCACCCACCCTCAGCTGCATTTCATCATCCTTTGCTGGAAAATAATGTCGAGTGATCAGAATTAAAGGTACCTCCTGTCAAAGGAGTACTGGCAAGCTACAGGGGATCTTTCTGGGGTGAGAATCTCCTGCCTAAACACCAGAGCTGAAGCAGGGTAGATGTCAACATTTTCAAACCATGTTTCAGTATGACAATACTGTTCTAAGTGGACCATCCCCATGTTTCAAGTTAAATTCATATTCTAATTCCTGCTGAATTGGAGTCGAGGATTTTTGTCCGTCTATAAGGTATTTTGCAAATTCACATTGGTGATGATTTCACTCATCTGTCAGATTGTTTGCTTACACTTGATGTTCTACTGGCAGCCCTGAGGGTGCAGTAGAGCACCCTGCTTCAGTCTACCCTCTCCACAACCAAGAACTGCAACCCAGAACATATTTCTTCAGCCAGCCAGTCGCATTCAACATGGCCTGTTGTTCTCCTTATGTCCTGTAGACCACAGACACTTGGTGAAGTGGCAATTCGTGCTGCTTTATATCATATTGCAAGATACCATCCTGTAGGGATATTTTTCAAAGGTCATAGAATCATATAATCATAGAATGGGAGGGGTTGGAAGGGACCCCAAGGATCATAGAGTTCCAAACCTTCTGCCACAGGCAGAGCCACCAACCTCCAGGCCTGGATCTACAGAAAGG
>VZTU01017099.1:34353-45734 GCA_013400835.1 Zapornia atra | reverse complement strand
TTCAGCCCTCCCTCAGCCGCCCTCCGTAGAGGAGGGGCTCCAGCCCTCTAATCATCTGCGTGGCCCTCCACTGGACTCGGTCAAACAGTTCTACATCTTTCTTGTATTGGGGCCCCAGATCTGGGGCTATTATTCATAAAATAATGCCTTTTGAAATACGGATAAACTGCGCTTAAATAAGGAAGATACTTGTTCACTTGTGCTTTTAGAGGCTTAGCCTGGCAGGGGCAGGAAACTTGCTGCCTTTCATCAGTCATGAAGATGAAGGTGAAAGCTATGCAGGGAGGAGTATTTTAACTGCTGCATGAGGAAAAGTGCTCAGCTTTGTATTTAAATGCAAATAAGAAAAGAGTAGGAAGACTTGAAATTCAGTTTTAAAATTTCACAAATAACTCCACAACAGTGCTAATCTATCAAGTTTTCCTTTCTTCTAGAGTCCTATTTAATATCTTGAGATCGATCCACAGGGATAGAGAAGTGTTTGGACAAGGAAAAAAAAAAGGTTAGGAGTTTAAACTGAAATTATGCCAGTATACAAGAGGGTTTTGCAAAATAGCAAGAAATCATTGTCACTTCTTTATCCAGAGTATTGACACTGCAAACATCTTGCACTACAAACTGTGCAACTGGCACTTTTTGAAAGCAATGAGAACTTATTATTTGGAAATTACTTCAAAAATCTTACTAATCATAATAAACTGACTACAGAAACTGTTAAAAAGAATGCAACTGTTTACACAAAAATCTTTCACAATACTCGAAAAATAAGACCACAGTCTAACAAGTCTTACAACCACTTAGATTTCTCAGTTCCTTTACCTATCTGCTAGGAGAAAAGTTGCTGCTCTTTCATTATTAAGTAATCTTCAACTGCTTTGATTTTATATTTCTAAGGTAACAATTTGGCTTACATCAATTTTGAGACATTTAATTTTTCCTCTTACATTAGTTGGAACATCTCCCTTTTAATTCCTTTGCAATGACATCTTTTTGGATCTCCTGAGGACATGAAATAGAATTTTTGTTCACATACTTCCTCTTTGAAAGAATATGCCTGTCTTTATGTTTCTTATCTGCGAACATTCTGTAACCTGTTCCTAATAAACTAGACTCATTTTCATGTGTAACAATAGTCCATTGTGTTCAGTTCTGTTTTTCTTGACCTTGCCTACTGAAGTGTACCTTAAAAGTGCAAATGAAATTTAAATAGTCAATGAATGAGGTTCTGTTCTATCCTCTGTGGTCTTTTCTTTTTAAGGTTTTAATTCAACATTTATTTCATGACCCCTTTGTTACATTCAGACATTCTACTTGTTTAGTCATCCATTTGTATTTGAGGAGAAAAAAAAAGGAAAAAAAGAGAAAAAAAATTCTTTTATGGATTGTACCATTTATAGTCAAGAAGTTCTCTAACTTTCTGTAGGTCAGTAGGAATCTGTTGCTTCTTAGGTGTTCAGATGACCTTTTTTTTTTTCCAGGGGAGGAGCAGAACCAAACCCAACCAAAAATCCTCAAACCACCATATAGGAAACTATGTGACCATTTCCATGCTAGAGAAGATGGGTCTGGGTATTTTAGAATTAGTCTCCTCCAGAGTAATGATAGAGTCAAGTTCTTAGACTGAAATATATTTAAACATATTCATAGTTACTTTCTTACTTGAAAGTGAAAGTACCATAAATGGTGCAATGTTCTCTTTTAACATTTATTTTGTTAAACAAAATAGTCAAATTGTGTTACTAGGTCTTGCAATAGCTTGGCATTATGATTTTTTTTCCTATGTAGAAAGATGAGACTCAGGGATATTACATAATTGTGAAGATAGGGAAAAGATCCATATTTTATTGGCAAGAAAGAGCTTGACAATTTCACTCTTAAATTAATCAGATACCATTAAGTAACCAAAACCACTTTTCTACCATTAGTCCAGATGTGAAGCCTGTTTCCAATCTCATTCTCTGGTGTAAAACTCAAACGAAGTAACCAGGGTGAGAAGTTTGGTTGATATGTATCCTTAGCAGTACCTTATACACAAGGGGCAAAATTTTAAAGCAAAACTTAGACAAAACTTCCTTTACTTTTACTGTGGGCACATTTACACATAAAAAGTACTACCAATCAAACTCCTAATTCTTGCAATTGCTTATTTTATACACAGATACCACTTAACTAATGGGAATAGGCCTTTACCATGTGTCTCGCTCTTTTCTAATAATTTATTCTTCAGCATCTGAAGGGCTTGACAAAATGAAGATGTAATGTCCCAGACATTGTGCAAAGATATGTTAAATGAGAGTCCCTGCCAAGAACTTAGCCTTGTACATCTGAGTTTTGTACAACATTCAGCTAAAGATACCTGATTCTGTGTGGACTATAGACACCGAAGATTTGATTCATCTGCCTTTTACTGCTGGCAGAAACTAACTTATTCTGATAAATGCAAAAATGTTAGCTTTTTAAGTCTTCAAGGCTACACCACTATCAGGTCATTAGCCTTTGACCCAAGATTAAGATACCTGTTCTGAGGAGTAGCACAATTTCATGATTTATTCATACTTTACTCTTTCCCTTTCCCAGCAAAGGGCTGCTAAGAAAGTATACATAAGTCTTTTTGGAGAAGGGAAGGCCTTCTGTACTTTGAATGCGGTGAAATACCATCCATGGTTCTTTTAAAAGTGTGCAGTCTGTGAGAGAGGGGACACCACTGTGAGAAAGTTCTCATTGACTGTCTACACCCATAGCAATTGATAGACTCCCCTGAATGACAGGAGATGCTTGATACCTTTCAGTGTCAGGACATACAGGCAACATTGCAAAAAGGCACCTGTACCAAACTCAGTTGTCTGTCATGGTTGGCACAGCAAGAGAAAGAGAAAGGTGAAGCAGTTCCAACACTGTGATTATGTGAAAGAGATCTCTGCTTTTCTGCTTTCACATTCCACTCTGCTGACAGACCCCCCTAAATTGTGCTGCGGGGAATAAAGACCTTCATATTTTCTAAACCATGATGAAATGAGTGATTAAGAGTGAAGATTGGCCTTTCCTTGCGCTGTGCCACCTATTGTATAAATGGTCAGAAGACATTTAATAAAAGTTTCCTTATGCAGGAATTTCTCTCCTTGTAGCCTGACTATTACCTTATTCTGCAAAACTGATGAAATATTTTGCCTTTTCTCTCCACTCCTTTCAAAACAAAAAAGCTCCCACAGAAATAAATGCATCCTAGCAGAATGTGGTAGATTTGTATTGCTTATTTTTGCTATATGAGGTGGGGGTTTTTTTGAGTGGAAAAAAATAAAAGTTATTTGCAATTACAGTAGACAAAAGTCTTGAAGAAAATAATAAACTTTTTCATAGCATGCAAAAAACCCCATGAAAATCACTGAGTTTATGGCTTATTACAAGCTTCTCAGATGTTTCACACACAAGAGCCACTAACCTGACCTATGATTTCATGATGACATCATACAAATACAACAGTTTCCCATGAATGGGAAAACAGATAAAACTCAGCACTGGCAGATCTGACATTCAACGTGCACAATGTGGGAAAGAAAATCCGTTTCTCCATAAATCAAAGAAAATATTTGCACTAATGTTTGGGTCATGAAGCTTCTGAGTTATGCCTAGGCTGATTCAAAAGTCCATTACTTCTTTCATGTCAACCCCACTAACAGTTTTGATTGACCACTTCTGTCATAGGGAATATGTCATTCACACATCTTTCCTTTTCAGTCACCTATTTAAAATAGCATGCAAAATGGTTTTTTTTAAATGGATGTTGAATCCCAGTTCTAGCAGTAATCTGGGGACAGGTCACTTATTTTAACAAAACAAACAAAACCCACCAGCCTTGTGGTAGTAGAATGGGGAAAGAGTGTTCCCAACAGGTGAAACAGAATGACCGGTACTGAGGAACACAAGCCAGGTTACTTTCCAGCCTCTCAATGCTTTCAAGGTTTCCTGCTCCATGAAGCAGAAGCAGTCTTTCTCATTCCACCATCCCCTGGAAATCTCCTTGGTGATCCTACCACAAAAAACCTGAGGAAAAGTTTGCCTACACTGACATGAGTTCTACCTGACCATATAGAGGGGCTCTAAAAATGAGAATACCCCTCTGCCACCCTGGTTTTTCAAAAGGAGGGCCTTCTCTCCTCTGCTTATTTGCTCCCTGACAGATGGTGCCTTGCCCTCCCCGTGAGCTGCTCACAGCACAGCAACTTTGCTGGGTGAGCTGCAGAAATGGGGCAGGTGAAAGAAGTTGGCAACACAGGGACCAGGGCTGACTCAACACCCATCAGCATTTCTCAGCTCTTTCTACACATGCAATTTACAGACCCCAAACTACTCTTTGAGCTACACAATAAACAGTCAGCAGACAAGTCAAACGTCTCATTCATGCTTGCTGCAGACGTAAATGAACTTTCCATTATGAGGGAAAACATGGCATTTGAGCTGAGCAAAAGCAGGTCAGAAAGCCTATGTAAGCAGCAATTTCAGCAAGCCAGACCGAAAAGTTCTATTCATGAAGAGGCAATAAATTAAACTAAATGAAATAATGAAAGCGCTTTGCATTGATTAATCACATTATAATTTTGCTGGCTATGTGGAAAGAGGTTTTCAGGCCCGACTGTTTTATTCATGCGTTGGACTATCTGGAGAGTGTAGTACCATCTACCCTTTGAAAGCCTATGAACAGTTAAACCTGACTAATTTTCAGAGACATATATGTCAACATATTGCAACCATATTTTCAAACTCAGTTTAATTCTTCAGCACAGATGTCAGACTTCATATGGTGTATCAGATGATTTTCACATTTAGATGTTTTTACTGTTATTTGCCAATTAAAAGTGATGACCCCACGATAGAGATGTCTGAAATGCAACTGATCAATTGCATCTTGGACAACCCTCAAAAATAGAATAATATTTTCCTAATTTTGAAAGAGTGTTCTACAGTCCTGCTGAGATTCTGCCACAGATTTTTAACTCATTTTTGCCTCTAATAAAACAGAAATAAAACCCTGTCATTTTCTAAGTTCTCGTAATTTTATCATTTACAAAATGCAAGTGGTTCACGTCAGTTTCTGACGATAGATGTTTTGAGGGAACCTTTAATGTTGAGAATCTTAATTATCAGTGGAGAAAGAGAGAAAAGAAATTCATAGTTCATAGCTGTATTTTATTCCTTTTATATTACAGTTAATGAGGAGCATAAGTCCAGCCAGAAAATTATTTTGAACTGAAGAATGAACAATGACTCACAGACCATAACTCGAGCTTCTGTGACAGTTTTCATGTCACCTTGACCTAAAAACCTAAGGTAATTTTTGAAAGTCATTCCTCCTTTATTGTTACAGAATCCTGAATCTTATTCTTTGGACTACAACAAATTCAAGCTTCATGCCCTTGTGTGGTTTTTAAGTGATTGGTTTAGAGAATAAGTTTCCTACATTGTTAAAAAACAACTTTTTACAAGTTTTTCTGGAAATTGTTTTTCTACTGAAGAGAAAATCTTAGTTCAGACTCCTACAGATTTAAATTAAAAAAAAACAAAACACCTTTTTCTGTGACAACTAAAATACCAGTTTTGTGTACAAACACATGCTTATAAATGACAGTAACACCTTGGAAGGGCAAAAATGAATATTCCATATTCAGTAGTTAAGGTTGAATCCATGCCACTTCTGAGGATTATTTTTTAATATTTTAATTCAAAACATTGCAGTTTAACAAGTTTATTTACTTTTTAGGAATTTGAAACTCAGGTATATTGGGTACAAGCAAATTCATTGGCTGTTTGCAAGAATTTAATCTGACTGCTCCTCTCTACAATCGGACACTTGACTCCAGATGTCAGCTCCTTCAATGCAGCATGAGGTCTTTTTCCTCATGATGTCCTGTTTTGTATAAATTGTATATTTAGGGATTTCAATAAAACATAGTTAAAATTTAAATATTAGTAAAGGTCAGACTTACTCTGAAAAACATATAAGGCACTAGCAGTGAAATAAAATTGTCCACAAAGGGATTTTTTTTTTTTTAGCAAATAATCCCCCAAAACAACCTTTTTCAGCAAAAAACATTCTACTCAGCTGAAGTAGTTACATTTTTGAATATAGCAAATCCTTAGATTTTCCAAAATAATGAAGAAACCCAAATTCAACAACTCATTCTCCTGAAATACAGAAAATGTGTCTAGATTCTTTCTTTAATGTTCAGTTGGTCTTGATGCATAAAAGTAAGGGTAAGTGCCATTTATGCTAAAAATAGCAAAAAGGAGTTTTTATATATTTTCATTCATTCTCCCTGTGGTCTGTTTTCAAGACATTTCTGTGAATTGGTATAGCTTTCATTTTGGTTTTTCACCATATTCTTATTAACCCATAAGACTAACTTTACCAGAATACCTGAAGGAACATATTTCCTGCAGCTCGCCTCCTACTTATTAACAATTAGAAACTTCAATACTTGGGTTTGTTTTAATAGTGGGGGGCTTTTTTTCATGAAGTTAAATACTCAGTAATGTAGTTTAAGTGATAAAATAAATTTTTGTATCTCTTTGCCTAGTTATTGTACCTCATTTAGTGATTTCACTGATGACTTATTATTTCCTGAGAGGAAAAGAACTCGGACCAAATCTCAGCTATTAGATTGCAAATCACTTATCTCACCGAAACTACCTGTATGGATTAATCCACATAATAAAGTTAATACACCTGTCGGTCCTTTCTTGAAGGCCATACAGTTTCAGACAGAAATGGTGATATTCTGCCATAACATTCACCATCAGGTCAAAGACTTCATCAAATACAAAAGTTGCTTAGTCCATAGAACCCTAAGCTAAAAACACTGGTCCTTCGGATCCTGAGCTGTGAAGAACCACTCCCATCATGCAGTGTTGTCTTCCAGTGACTCGGAAAATTCAGTTTCCAAGGGTAGAAAAGTAACGAGTTCTACAGGATACATGGAGAAAGATGAATACATGAGCAAAGGCTTCCAACACAGTACAAAAAAGGAGGAAATCCTGTTGCATTCAATGATAGAGAAACAAGAATTGCAGTGAGGAGGTGAGTCTATTTGCACTGCACAATCAATGCTGTGAGATTTTTGCACACTCCAGAGCAGGGTCTTATTTTGAATCACTCAGTGAGGTCTATTCACCAAACTGCTGACTTTATTTGGTATAATATAAAATCCCATATTCTAATTTCATGATGGTTATAGAACCAAAAACATAGGTTAAGTGGTTGTCTGCATGCTCACATCTCTTATTTTTCTACACCTATTTGAATGAAGTGATAAATAAAATGGCAAGACTAACACCTTAACTACATTGCTATTAAAATGCTGTGCTGCAGTACAGGATTTACAATCTGTGGCAATTAGTGGTTGACCAAAAAGATTAACAACAGGCATTTTTTTTCCAATGTTTATTGGATGGAACTTAACACTAATATTGATTTTAAATAAGCATGGCAATGTAGTAACTGTAAAAATACTGCAAGGAAATTTATTAGCAAGTGATTCAATGAAGTGACTACCTATTTGCAAGCATTTCTTTTCTAAGTATTTTTTGAGAAGTTTATAAATGGGTCATATGAAGTATGTTTCTGGTGGAACTCAGAGTGCCGAAATTTAATCTAATAAATTCTAATGATACATCAGATTATATTTTTCATTATTGTTAATGTGTTTCATTTTTTAATGTAAAGACTCAGTGCAAAAGTGATCTTTATACATAGACATACATAACACACAGACACACTAATGCGTCAGGATCGTTTTTGAAGTTTTCATTAATGAATATTTACCTCCTAAAAATAAACAGCAATTTTTGCAATATCTATTAATGAAAAGAAAATTATTTTTGTAGTATTACTGTGAAGAAAGCTGGTCTCTCTCTTTTTTTATTTATTTCCCTGGAAATATAGGGTGTTTATTTTATTTGTTAAGAAGCAATTATATCTCTATATAATTTTTAAAAAATTTAACAGATGAACACAATGCTTTCCCCACGTAAAGCTAGCATTTACAGCAGAACTACAGAAGTCAATATTTTTCTTGAAATTTCAGGTTTTTTACAGTCTTGCAGAGATTACCTGAAAGCTCAAAAATAAAATTACTTTCTCATAAACATGTAGGAATGTTGATGGAAAGCTAAACAGCATATAAAAGTAGTTTATATGTACTGTTGTTAAAACCACAATGAATATTTTGATCTGGTCCGAAATAACAGTACAAATTAAAAAAAAAAACCAAAAACAAAAAAACCCAAAGCAAACCAAACCTAAGAACCCTAATCAAAACCACAACCTTTTTGCTAGAAAAAAGGAAAATCCAACCTTTTTGGAGCCATGTGGGAAGTGGACAATGTTCTGTCCATTTGAGAGGCTTTGAGGGATGTACAACAGTGGGATAAGCATCCAGCAGAGAAAATCTGCAGAATGTACTGCTCCAGGCACACAGCTGCATCGTCAAATGGTGGGCATTAGCTATGCCATTGACTATGCATCTCTGAGGCCAGCAGTTCTGGAGGCACCTGGCCTCTTTCTTGCCCATTTCCCTGCAGCCCTGATGGAGACCAGTGCCTTTGCACAATGGTGTTGTGTTTGCTCTCTTCCTCTCTCCACAATCCCATGTTGGGGTTGGTTAGAGCTGGAAAGAAAATGATCACCACCAAGGCATGTATGCCATGTCCTGTTTACAGTCACATACTGTAAGCCTGTCCTGATGCTACAACCCATATAGCAGTAGTGCCTCCACCTCAACCACCTACCATCCCTCCAGTGCTAGAAAGGGGACTGGGTCATACATCCCTACCAAGTCTGCTGCCTACTGTTTTAAGGACAGCCTCTAAGGATTTGTCTATAGTGAGAATTTCTGTACAAATTATGTCATATTGGTGAAATACATATCCCTCTGGCTAAGGTGGAAACCATATTGTCACAATCAAAAGTCACAGTATGAGAACAAGCCCTGTCTTTCCTGAACAAAAGTATTTGTGAAAAGGACGAATGTCTTACAGGGGTAACCCAAGCGAATGAGGTTTGGGGAGCTATAGAAAACTTGCATCTAGAAAAAAGATTATTCATTAAATAAATATATTCATGGGTGTGTATTATGAACCACATCCAATAAACACTGGAGCACAAGTTTAAATTTAAGCACTGACTGCAAAGTGTCTTAGGTGCATGCTTAAGTACTATACTGTACAGAGATCTTGCAAGTGAAGTTGTGTTTGCCCACTTCACTGAATCACAACCTGTTATATTTTCTGCAAAGAACAAGAATATCTTACTAATGTTTTACACTCAGATATTTTTCTTATTGCCATCACTCATTTTTAACAGTGGAAATGAACAATTAGAAAGGAATCCTTGACATAGATAAAATATTGGGCCCATGCAACCTTTAAAAACATCCTGTCGTGCTGCTTGGGGAAAAAAACTAAATGAGGACAGGAACAGTAGCACTATACTGTTCTGCAATGATTAACAAGGCTAAAAGGATTAAAATCTAGTATTAATTTTATGAGGGACACAATGGTATTCTGAAAGATCACATAGAGAAATCACTTGCAAAAAACCTGGATTTTTTGACGAATGAAGGTTTTCATTAGCACTATTTGTAATTTCAGAGCATATGGCTGCTGGCAACTATTGAAAAATGACATCATCTCTGACCCCAGAAATACAAGCGATAAATATAAGAGGATTATAAACCATTTTCCATAAAGCTTTAATGCTACTTCCTAGCTTGTCAGAAATTATTGCCTTAGAAGCAAAGTAGTAAATATTTAAAAGTCTCCGTTGTTGGCAGACTTAGCTTGTTAACTGTGAAGACAACATTAGCATAAATATCTTCTAAACAGTACCACTACTTCTCTCTGGCTGTTCATATGACCAGGCCAGAGCCGAACTGATCTCGCCACCACTGACCACTGGGAGAGGGCTTGTTATATATTTTTGAAACCACTTCTTTGCTGTGGCTTACCCTCCCAGCTTAGTTTTTCTCCAGGCTACCATTCCCATCCTTTCATGTCCAAAGTCTCATGGCTATGGTGCAGCATACTCTCAATGCCTATCAAACACATACCTCCGTTCATTCAAGGGCCATATCCGGATTGCCCCTGGAGGCACAATGCCACCATGGAGCCATGCTTTGCACACACTGGCTTGCCAATACAAAGCTCTTTATCTCTGTGCATGATGAGCATTAAGGAAGAGATGAATATCTTTATTGTCCATCTTAAAGCACTTTGAGAGAGTAGGCATTGGGGTTTATGCCCCATCCAGAATGCCTGGCCTTTCTTCCAGCTCCTATAAGCTGTAGAGAGCAAATGGCAGCAGCATTAGACGAAAGCAGGTATCTGACAAAGTTTATGGCTTTTGTGAACTGTGCAAAGCATTTGACATTGACATCCTGCATGGCATTGTTGTTGCTCAATTGGATGCAATGGATGGACTTCTTGGTGGATAAGGCATTGGCTAGATAGTCACACTCAAAGAGTTGCAGTTAAGGGTTCAATGTCCAAGTGGAGACCAGTGATGAGTGGCATTCCTCAGTGGTCAATACTGGGACCAGTGCTGTTTAACATCTTCATCAGTAACATGGACAGTGGGTTAGAATGCATCCCCAGCAAGTTTCATGATGACATTAAGCTCTGTAGTGCAGATGACATGCTGGAGGGAAGGGATGCCATCAAGAGGGACCTTGGCAGACAGGGTTGAAAGGTGAGCCCATGTGTACGGCATGACATTCGGCAGGCCAACTGCAAGGTCCTGCACAGGGTTGGTGCAATCCCAAGCACAACTACAGCTTCAGCAGAGAGTGGATTAAGAGAAGCCCTTAGGAGAAGGATATGGGGGCATTGGTGGACAAGAAGCTCAACATGAGCCAGCAGTGTGTGCTTGCAGCCCAGAAAGACAGCAGCTTCCTGGGCTGCATCAGAAGAATTGTGACCAGCAGGTCAAGGGAGGTTTTTTTGTCCCTTTGGTTTGCTTTCATGTAACCCCACCTGGAGTACTGTGTCCAGCTCTGGGGTCCCCAGTATAAGGACAAGGTCCTGTTAAAGCATGTTTAGAAAAGGACTATGAAGATGATCAGAGGGCTGCAGAACCTCTCTTATAAAAACAGACTGAGAGTTGGGTGTGTTCAACCTGGAGAAGAGGAGGTTCTGGGGAGAGCTCATAGCAGCCTTCCAGTACCTAAAAGGGGAACTACATTAAAGCTAGAGATGGACTTTTTACAAGGGTCATGAGGCACTGGGAGAGGTTGCTCAGGCAAGCTGTGGATGTCCCCGCCCTGGAAATGTTCAAGGCCAGGTTGAATGGGACATTAAGTAAACTGTTTTAGTGGAGGGTGTCCCTGCCCATG
>VZTU01017099.1:3554-27374 GCA_013400835.1 Zapornia atra | reverse complement strand
AGAGCAATCTGCTTGAGGTTATCCCTGGCACGGAGAGAGCAAATACTGTGTCCCAAGCATCAGACCAGTGTCTTACTGGAAACAAAGACCTCCTCTCACCAAAGAAGTAGCTAAGCATGGTGCAAAATGTCTTCTAATTTGACTTTTCGTAATCAAGATCTTGTTA
This sequence comes from Zapornia atra, assembly GCA_013400835.1. Lineage (NCBI taxonomy): Eukaryota > Metazoa > Chordata > Aves > Gruiformes > Rallidae > Zapornia > Zapornia atra. Next base: position 27,208 of record VZTU01017099.1, on the reverse strand, counting down.
ACTGCTAACAGAGGCACTGCTGGGCTTTACCATTCTTTAGAAATGTTGGCCTCCTTTAGACTGCTCTTCACTTGCAGAAAAGCACTGGAGTAATTACTGCAGGACATGTCACTCCTTTCTCCCCCTATCCATTCCTCCCTGCCTCAGCATTCGTCTCTGGTACAGCGCATTAATCTACCTTACTTTTCTCTCAAAATACTGCAATTTTAACAAAGCAGGGATACCATATTCACAGGGGCAGCTATTTTCCAAAATAGGATGAATAAGAAAAAGAAAAAACAGACTATCCAAAAAATATTCCCATCTGAATCTATATTAAGATTTACAAAGTCCATTTATCTAAATATTTAAAAGTCTTTTCTCAAGATCCAATCCACACTCTTTTCATTCAGAAATACCACATTATCTATGGGAATTTGACAGACTTATATTCAGTGTTAGACAATTCTTGGTCTTGCAGGCAAAAGTAACATCTGCTTCATGGCCGTATTTTTCATTCTTGTTTCAACAGTCATGAACACTTTCCTGAACTGAAAAAGAACAGGGCTGCAATTCCAATAAATTAAGATTTCTGAACTCTGAAAACTGTACTTATAGTTATTCACCAAATCAGGAGAAAATTGATTTTATTCCCAGAATGTCACACTCTATACAGGTACTAGAGAAGGTTTCAGCAGTTTTGCTCATCCATTTGCTTTTGAGTTTTGCACCAGTGATGATAAGCATTCAGGACTATATAGTTTAATCACCTCAGCCATCTGTGTCACATAAACACTTAAAAGAGCTGTTGAAATCCAAGAATTCTCCATACTAAAAAAAACCCAAACCCCAAAAAAAACCCCATTTATCAATGATGTCTCAGGTGTAGAGGACGTTTGGGAAACTAGTCCTGAATATATCTTCTCTAAATACTCACACTATGGAATGTTATATTACCAAATATAAATGAACGAATTAATATCTCTCTTTTCCATTTCAGGAGATTGTTATTTCTGAGGTTCTCCCACTCTAAGAAAGGGATACATATGGTATACAAGCACTGCAATATACTATCAAGGAACAAATATAATTGCCAGGCAAATGAAGTGTTATGTAAAAGGAAAAGTTCTGTAGAACATATAAAATCTTCTGATTTTCTGGACAGAAAGGGATCAAAATAAATACTTGTGTGATTTTTCTGAAGCTGTTCCTTGGATGACTCCTATTAAAAAAAGTGTACAAACCTTTCTCTTTTATAAGAGATATAACACCAAACCCACTTTTTTTTTTTTCAACTTAAAGAAATCTCCTATCTCCTTTATCCAACATAAAGAAAGAAAGAAAAAAAATCCTGATACTTAACTTTTCTCATTAAGATCGGAGTTTTGTTTTAAGAACTGTCATCATATCAGGCTCACCTGAACTTCAAGTGACACTACTTTACAGGACTTAGATATCTAAGACACAATTCTTCTCTGAAATGTTTCACTTCCTCTCCCATTTTGCAACAGATGGAGCAAAAAGATTGAACCAGACAACCAGGCAAAAGTCTCAGGAAAGCTAAAAATCTTCAAATTAGACCTCAGACAGTCTACAAATGTATCCTGCAACAGACCCTTCCAAGCAACTAGAGAGTTTGCATTGTGGTTAATTTGGTAACCCCAACTAGAATGTGACTGACAAACAGAAATTCCTCCCAGAACCATCTCCTTCACACACCCACAGTTTACCTGCTGTAGACCAACCTGAACTTCAAGATTGCCATCAGACTTCTTGTGAACTAGTATTTATGAACTTCACCTACCATAGGTGCTCCTTCTTGTTAATTTAACCAGTTTGATTATCAGGTTTTCTGAAGAGTAATCTGGCTGCTAGAAGAGAAATGCTCTGGAAGCTTCCACAGATTCAAAGAGAGTGATAGGATGGGAAGAGTATAGGAAAAAAAAAAGTCATTTCATAAACAAGTTATATAGTTCTCACAAGACAATAAAACTACACCATTACATACGTGAACTGTCTGAGTGAGGGCTAGGTTGTAGAAATGAACCATCTCAGCAAGGTCATACCTTTGATGACTTTTGCCAATAGTCAAAAGCAAAAAGCAGCCATCAGAAACCCTAAAAAATGTGTATAAATGCTGACAAACACACACACACACACACAAACCCGTCAAAAACTTTTAGGCAGTCACAGCAGACCGGGGACATGCTTGGCATGAGATGCCCCCAAAGAGCACTAACCCTCCTATGATTTGAGAAATCCAAGGTATCTAACCTATTCCTTTGAGATAGCAGTCAGAAGGAGTATCACTGCCACCAAGAATTGTGCACAGCTTTATTTATCACATGCAGCCTGTATCTGTAATGCATCTTCCTTGACATATCTGTTAAGCAGTTAAAGACACTTACTAACTTCTAATGAAAACATGGTTTCAGACCACACAACTGGGGAAGGGCAGGGAAGGGAAGGGCAGGGAAGGGAAGGGCAGGGAAGGGCAGGGAAGGGCAGGGAAGGGAAGGGAAGGCAAGGCAAGGCAAGGCAAGGCAAGGCAAGGCAAGGCAAGGCAAGGCAAGGCAAGGCAAGGCAAGGAAAGGCAAGGAAAGGCAAGAAAAGGCAAGGAAAAAAAGAAAAGCCAAAACCACAAAAAGGATTCAGTGACTGTATTTAATTGGTTTTCCACAAACTAAGATATATTTCCAGAGGCAAGTGTTAGTCTTTCTTGTGGTAACAGACTACCTTTTGTGGGTCCTTTTCCTGAGCTGCCAAAAACATTTGCCCCTTGGCAGGCAGCCAGCACTGATTTTAAGCCCATAGCAGGAGCTCTTCTCTAACGTGGTTGCTTCCACTGAGAAGAGCTTTCTCAGCGTTGTCCTGGTGGTTTCTGCAACAGTCAGCGCATTCTTGGAAACATGCTTTAGCTCTAAATTAGGGATGAGACACTGTAATACATTGCTCTAAATTTTGCACACCTGTCAGCAGTAGCTTTTGAAGCTTTGAAAGTGCTGCAAGATGATCCTTCTTCTCCATTGCCTTCTTGCAATTTAAGGTCTCCTTGAAAGTGGCAGCAAATGGCACCAGATCCAGGTACTGCTCATCCAGTCGGTCTCCTCAGTGGAATGCCTCTTCCTGCTCTCACATTGCATTTCCCCTAACAGTCAGTCCTAGCCAGAAATACTGGCTGAAAATCAAAACCCCAAGTGATTTTCACACCCACTGTGGATTAGTAAGGAATAGACTTCATCAGAATAATTTTTTTTTTTTTTTAATGCAGAAAAGAGTGTGAGGTGGTAGGAGGTAAAGCTGGAGAAAAGACGTTCTTTCCATCATGGTGAAGAGCAATCTGAGATAGAAAAATACCTTTTACACTTGTTTACTGCTCTTGCAATGGACAGATTACTGCTGCAACACATGTGCCAGTTACATGCACGTAACTCTTGTGATTTCAAGCAGCTAGGTTGCCAGGATTTTGGCGTGACTTCTAAAGCATGCCTCTGTATATTTGGGAAGATTGCTTAGCGTTTCTTCACAACCACTCAAGCTCACCTAATCATTCATCACTAGCAATCACTAGGTCCCTGTTGTACCAACATAAGAAAAAGACAAAAAATTATGAAACAACCTTTTTTAAATAAGTGTAGTGTGGCCAAATTCAATTCTCATAAGCTCCAGCCACTCCACCACAAGCGTGGCTTTGCGTGACTTAGCTCTTGATCTTCTGCTGTTTCTGAGAATTACTTGATTTGACCTAAAAGCATTTCAGGTTAAGTTTCTTGGTGAGTGCACGCAACAAAACACCGTATCATAATCAATAAGTAGATGTCTGAATGCTGAGATAAACCTCAAACTACGCTCTTTAAGACCTTTGGCAGAAATTCTCAGGGAAAAAGATCAGATAAGTGGCATTCATCCTTTCTCCTTCTGCTGAAGTAAAGAACACATCCATGAAACCTGTTAGAGAAGAGCTATTTAAGTTCCTCTTTTTCTTCCTCTCCTTCCATCACCACGCACAAAACCAGAAAACAACAACAAAGTGACAGTAAAATAGCCTATTAAAACATGACTGTTGACAATACTGCAGGGAGAAGTGACCAAATGAGGTCTTCATGTACTTAAGCTTTTCTGCAGTATTATTTTCTTTAAGAACAGATGCTTAGGAAAGAAAGGCAGCTTCGAAGCCACACTCGTCTGTCAGTTTTCTTTGGACATTTGAAAGAGAAGAGCAGAAAACCAGAAAAATCATATTCCAGCCTTGTTCGGCTTAAACAAAGGACTCCTTCTTTACCTGCGTCTCCTTTTGTAATCTGTATTTCAAGTATTTCCTTGGCAAGTTGTACAGATGGAACTATCTTGAAGACTGTTGGCCACCTTACAACTGGTTCAGTCGTAATAACATTTTATTTTTAGCATCAGGAATCTGTCCTTGCTCTTGATTGCAATTAAACGTCCGCCTATTTTCTGGAGAGCAGAGCCCTAGCTTTTTGTGTACTGGTTTTAGTCTCCACATCTGTATCTTTGCATTTCCAGATACATACTTACTTAACATACGGATTGTATTTTTGAGCACACCTTTCAGCAGCATGCTGTTCATAAGAGAAAAAGGGGGTTTTATCATCATCTTTCCCACCTGTGCTGTACTTCACGTGTGACTTATTTTAAAGAAAATAAATCAAAGCTCAGAGTATTTTTCTACCTTTTTTTGTTTGGTGAAGATGAAAACAGGTTGGGTCGTGTGTGTGTGTGGGTGGGCTGACTGTTCATATTAGAATTCAAAGGAGGTGCTTTTCAAAAGCATTCTCTTACCTCAGGTATTAGTCGCAGAGCTGTAGAAGCTAAGTTGTTAAAAAGTACAACTACAAAGCCTAACTGTACAAACTCATCTTGGCTCTAGACCTGAGGTTTTCTCCTGAAGCAAAACTACATGGAAGTAAAAGGTAGTTTGCCCATGCCAAGGCTAGATGAAAATAAAGGGACTGTCCCTTTAAGAAAAATATATCATCCTTTATCACTCTGAATGGTTGCATTACAGCTCTGCTACTTTTGTGCTTCAGTTGAGCAAGTTACAGATATTAAACAGAATGGCACATCACAATAGGACATGAAATGAATTATAGCATAATGAGTGAACACGTCTACTGCATTATTATACATAGTCACCTTTTATGTGTTATGTAAAAGAACCCAACTTGAGAGAGCTAGCTCATTTTTCATTTCAAAAGAATTTTGTTGAGAACAGTTACCATGTCGATTACATCAGTATCAAATAGCAGCAGTTTGTGGTGTTTTTTTTTTAAAGCTGCAAAGTGCAGGAGGGTCCAAGCAGAGGTAAGTACAACACCAGACCAACCCAGACCATTCTATGATTCTATGATTCTAACACCAGTCACTGGGACAACACTTGTCTTAAGGCACAACGACGAAAAGCCGCCACAGCAAATTTCAGCACCGTTTTGCTATCTGGCAGTGTTATTTGCTCTGCTCGGGATAGATGGCCAAGTGGTGTCAGGACTCTTCACTGGCTACACAGCGGTCTTACTGGTGCCTTGGGAGGTTCTTCACAGTTAGACTCACCATCCCATTTTACAGGTAGCTGCTTGCACTGGTGAAGGGGTTTTATTCAGTAAAACTGATGTCCCGCGGAAAATAAGGCAAAGCAAAGTGGAACAAAATGTTCCTTTCCAGGATAAAATACCATTCCTGGCAGTATCTTGCAAAAATAAGGTTGCCTGCAGCAAAGAGGGAGGCAGGTTAAAAACCGATTGCATCTTTAAAAAGAGATGACAGCGTTTTCAGGATTTTGCTACTTCTTCTCAGAACAAAGGAGCATCACATTCTTCAACTGTCAGGCACAAGTACAACCTAATGGCTGGGCCATCCATAGACCATCCTTGCACAAGATAAAACCTATACCCATCAAACTTCACAGATGCTCATACAGAAAATAATTCTATTTGTCTTTAACTTTGTGAATTACCTTGTGCTGTTTCAGTTGTTAAAAAAAAAAATTAAAAAATTGAATTCGTCCTTAAATAGGCCATCAGAAAAAAGACAACAGGCAACAGAAACCATATGCTAGCCTCCAAATTAAAATCATACCTTTTTCTTTTGTTGTTCAAGATAAAATATTTGGCTTGTATGTGTCATTCATTTGTAGCTTATCTGCGTGCAAGTGAAAGGACAATCGGATAGGTGAAACACTAAAAGAGGGTAACCGTTGTTATACAGCTGATAGCAGTTTAACAACTGCAAGAAATATAGTCCTCTTTAGAGGAGTAACTTCATAATTTTTTGTCTACTGAAAACCAAATACGTTTTAAGGAAATTATAAATATTCCTTTTATCTTACCATGTTAAAGAGATTTACTGCAAACATTAACATACCTACCCACCACACATAATTTGTAACAGAGGAAGAGCTTGAAATGCTTTTATGCAAACAATCATAGATTTTCCTATAGTTACTAAAAGGCTGTTTAAAACTCTTTAGTAGCAAGGGACCTTGAAAAACACTGTTTCTAGTAAACTTCTGCAAAATATTTACCTTGCTGACACCATTTTTGTCTGAAATCCTCACATAAACAATGCCTGTAATAATAATAAAAGCAAATATATTTTTACTGGTTTCATAGAAAACAGGCTTTGGAATAGAAATGCAAACAGAGGCACTGGTGTAAATTAATGGAAGCATCTCCTAGCTCCTAGACTTCATCAAGTACCTTCAGTCACCGCCGTTCACTGAAAATGGCATGTGTACCCTGACTGACAGAACAAGAAAATGCGCAGGACTCCAAATCCCATACAGCAACCACACTTCCACAACTACCACCACCTGTTATTGTAACTGATGAGCAAGGACGCACTTGAAAGATAAAGAGAGACATGGTTACACACTTGCTCTATGCCCTCTATTCACATAACAATGTCTAGAGAAGGCTTTCAATGGCGACACAGTCTTTTGTCAAAGTTCACCCATCCAGAAACTGGGTTCAGAAAAGGAGAAATGAGACTCCAGTTGTGATAATCTATTTATTAGAAGGATGTTTAGAGGCTCAGAGCGAGCTTAATATTTTAAGTTTCTGGCTCTGCCTGGGAAACTCCTGCAAGCCTCCCTGTTACATTAAGTCCTCCTAGGAGACTAGTACCTCCAAGAGTAACATCACAGTGTGCAGCAAACAGCAACTGACAGACAGTATGATACCCCTCAGGGACATTCCTCATTTTATACATGATTCTGCATAATGAGACACAACGTGTAAGCATTCTGGATTCTGGAATATCTATAGAAGTGTCAGGCTTTCACACTAGCTTGTCTTTTGATCTCAAATTTCCTGAAGCAGACCAGTTAAAAACATGTTTCTGGCCTTTATGTAATCTTTAGCGGAAATAATGTTGCATGGCTTAGAAATGAATGTCTAAGTAAAAGATAATAGTTGCACTTCCTACTTCTAATCCATAGGTATCAAAGGTGTCTCATAAAGAACCATATTTATCAACTATATTTTAATAAGGGATAAAAGCTAAGTTAAAGCAGCTTCATAGAAAAATTTCCAAGGTTTCAAAGGAGGATATTATCTGAATATTTGATTAGGAGCCGCTGTGGGATAATTGATCTGTTACGGCCATTACAGAAAAAAAGAGACATGATTTACATCAGAGTATAATATACCATACTCCAACTGAAGACACAGTTGTAGTTAATGCAATAGAAAGCAACATCAAATATGCTTTTAAGATCTTCTAGCTTGACCAGAATAGGATTGGCGGAGTTGATATTATCCCTCCTAACCACCAAGACAACAAAAAAGAGTCCCAGGCCCACCATAAACAACTGATGTGAAAGTTTACTACAACAATCAACTGTAAAACAGATTTTTAGATCTCTAGAACCAGCAACTAGGACACAACTTATTTATGTTCTGGTAAAGCACAAAGATCTCAGAGAGTCCCAAGCAATGCTTACACAGAAGAGAAGGCAATTCTCGCATTCAAAGAGCCTGCAGACTAGGAAACAAGATAGGAAAAGAAGAGATACACGGGGATGTATCCGATGGCTAGCGTCATTAGCCTGCAACAGCGGCAAAAGCCAGCAGACAAGCTCCAAGTACAGCAGAGCAGGGAACTGGACATGTGCCACCCACCCCAATCAGGGTGATACCCACAGTGCCCCTCATGTGGGCAGGGAGTTAGTCATTTCAGCACAAACTGAGCTCCAAGTCATGAGAAAGCTCCCCGGCGAGAATTTGTCTAACATAAAATTTTCTGCCTAAACAGTGAATTATCATCCATTATCTGAGGTCTTTCTGTCTCCCTTGCTCCTTTTCCAATACCAGGATAAAAGCAAAAGGGTGAATGGCTTCACTTTTCCATTAAGAAAAAACAACACTTTTCTTGCAACACTTTTAGTAGTTTGCTTGGGGGCCTTTATTTTTTCTTTTTGAAAGTTTTTAACTAGCTGTAATTTAGAATCGGAGAACCATAGCATATCTGAGTCAGAAGGGACCCATGAGGATCATCAAGTCCAACTCCTGACTCTTCACCAGGCAACCTAAAAGTTAAACCAAGTACCTAAGCGCGGTGTCCCTGAACACTCTCAGGCTTGGGGTCATGGCCACTTACCTGGGGAGTTTTTTCCAGGGCTTGACCACCCTCTCAGTGAAAAAACCCTTTTCCTTATATCCAGTATGATCTTCCCCTGATGAGCTTTAAGCTGTTTCCTCATGCCCTACCAGTGGGCAAGGGAGAGGACATCAAGCATCTTCCACCCCACTCTGCCTCTGCTAACAGCTGCCTCACGCCGGTCCAGCAATGGCTGCAATTCAGGGACAAGTGAGTTTTCCCTGGACTCCACCTATGGTTTGTCAAGTGCGCTGGCGAAGGTGCTATATAAATGTCATTGGTTATTTTAGGTGACTGCCTAAGGGAAAGCTGCTATAAATGATGTCAGGAGTAACTGTTACCACATAGTGAGTAGTAGCCACGTATCCTTTTAGGTCCTCAGAGAAGTCTTCAGCAGTCTCCTCTCACAAACCATTGCAACAGCGTGATGAAGTGTTACACAGGCGTGACAAAGCACCGGCTTCTGTGCTCCATCACACACACCTGGGGCGCTGGAAAATGGGGTTGATTTCTTGTGTGCTTTTTTAATGTGGCAGGTACAGTCAGCCTCTTGACTATTTTCTGCTTAAAAAAAAAAAAATCCAGCTATCCATTTGTTTTCATTTTTTTCCTTGGTGTGCCCCTTCTGACCTGCTGCATTCTAGTTGGGTACAATTCCAGGTACTTCAATTGCCTCACACTTTTTTTTTTTCCATACCTAAAACTGGCGTGGGGCTGCACAAAACTCAGTTCACATACAGTGTGGTACATTAGCTGGGTTCTGTGAAATGTCTGCAGGTAGATGGATGTTCAGCTTCAGAAGGAAGGAAGGAAGGAAGGAAGGGAGGGAGGGAGGGAGGGAGGGAGAGAGGAAGGGAAAGAAAGGGAAGGGATTAGTTGATATGAAGCAATCTCACAACTCTCATGGTAATCCAAGCCTGTAAATGCATGCTTACATTCTTCCACCTGCAGACTGGCCCAGCCCAAAGCATACAAGTAAGTGTGACAGGATCAGAAATTTTCCTCTCGCTAGGCATGAAAAAAAGGAATGCCTGATCTAGATGGCAAAGTTGATAAAATTTTGCGTGGTGTGAGAAGGCTGCCTATGTTTCACACGGAACAATTTGGCTTCTAATACTATTTTCCCTTCCCTTCCTGACATGGTAAATAAAGGGACTCTCAACAAACCTTGTCCTCAAGCCACATCTCTCACAGCAGTTCACAGTAGCAGCCAGTACTGACTATGCTGAGCTGTAATCATCTTGCCTCCCTCCCGTGCAGTCAAAATCATACCCCCTCCTCTTCCCTTGCTGTTACTCTGAGCAGCTTACAGCTATCAGTCTGTAGAGCTGCCATCTGGGATACTCCACTGATCCCAAGTGCTACCAAAACGACCAGTGACAGATGTGGAGGAGAAGCACCGGCCGGCCGTATCTCCGAGCTCATGAATCCAAACACTTCGACTTATGAAGGAAACCATGCCACCTGCCAGGGGTGGTGGAGTACAAACCCAGTGCCTCTAAGTAGGCTGGAACACACTGCATTAGAGCTTGAATAATGCGACATTTTCTTTTTAACTATTGTTTTTAGATAAGCAGTGTCATAATAAATAGACCTAGGGAGAAGTGCTCATTTTTCAGCTGCAGAGTAACACTCCAAATGAGTGTTTGCTGTTTGACAGCCCTTCTCTCCCACTCTCTTCACCCACCTTCCTCTGTTCCCTCCCTCACACCAAACCTTTTTTTTTTTTTTCCCAAATAAACATTCCTTAATTCCATCAGCATTATACATGCTTTTTAAATGCAGGTCAAGCACGTAGGAAGGACTGGAAGAGACCTTATGGGCTGTGGATGCCCACGCCCTGAAGGCGCACGCACCTCTTCATGTATCTATCGTGCTCAATCTTACAAGCAGCCTGCTTTTTTCTCAGCAGGCTCTGGATTACCAACCCAGTCCCACAGACCCCCCTGCTCAAATGTGAGCCTCTTAAATTCCAGACTACACTGTTTTGCCTCACTTTTCATGCTAGTATTTTCTTTCAGTTGCAATACCTTTTCTCCCTTGATAAATAAGCATTTGAAGCTTTTTTAGATGATGTTTGTGTCTACTCTAGGTCTGATACTTTTCTAGATTTAAAGGGCGTAGGCTTTTCCTACATGACATGTCCTCCATCCCCTTGGTTTTCCAGTTTGCCCAGCAGGCCCTTCTCCCTGTCAGTCCTGTTACTGATTGATTTTTTTGAACACGGGTGGCCAGGCTTGTACTCGCTATTCCAGGCAAGGTCTCACCCGTGCCTTGTATAATGGCAGCAGTGCTTCCCTATCTCTGCTGCAAATGCCTCTCCTGACACATCCGGGATCACATTTGTCTTTTTCATGGCTGTCTCAAGCTGGCACTCTGAGCACAGCTAGGACTCCCTGCTCCTTCTCCTCCTCCGGCATTTCCAGCTGATAAGCACCTGTGAAACTTGGTAAAGCAGAAGGGTCAGCTAGGCAGAGGACTGTTCCAACTGCAACTCTTTATTTAAGACTGCTCAGAGGAAGAAAGGGGCATAAATGACCCTGTAACAGCTGTCACAGCAGTTGTTACAGCCAGCCAAACCCTGCGAACGCTTTCCATTCCTGTTTGCTGAGCAGCTCCCAAGATCAAGACCATGCCACAAGCAACAGCATCTCTTGAGCTCTCAACACCAGATTCTCAGTCAGGGAGGAAGGAGTGAGAAAGTAACAGCAGTGTCACATGCAACCCCAAAACCCCCTGAAATGACATGATGTAGAGAAGCTCTTCTGATAGTGTCTCAGAAGTCTGAATGAAACGCGCTGATTTGCGATGGTGGGGGGTGGAATTTATCCTAGTCAGGCCAAGCCGTGTGCACAGGTAAATGGGAGGATGACATCAATATTGCTTTGGAAAAAGTATTTTAGTTAAAAAATTAACATCACTGTCCACACTTAGTGTAAAATGAGCAGACTTTGTGTGTGTGTGTGTAATATGGCTTCATGTGTGGAAGAGGAGAAAAGCTTGTAGAAGCCCTCATTCTGCTTATGTCACTGTTTTCTTGTAAGGTCACTAATCACGCCACCATCAGTATCACAAGCTGATTTGCATCTGTTTATTCTAAAATGAAAGCAAATTGGCCTTCATGTCCAATACCTTAGAGCCATGCTGACACACAAGACGTCCATCATCTTTGTACCATGTTTGTAATTTGGGATTTTTTTTCCTCCTCACTCCAGAAGGATGACAGTTCATAGCACAGCAGTGAAAGCACCTCGTTTGTGCACTTGTAGTGCTTGATGAGGGGCTGAAACATTTGATTCCCCAGAGGTCCTCCTTGTTCCTTCCCCAACAGAAAATGCCTCCCTGTATTTCAAGACACCTATAAGAAATTCTTCTAAATAATGCTCAGCCAGCCTTCTGACAATGCTTTTCACAACAGAGAACGTAAAAGTACTTTACGTAGGGCTCATGCACATCATTCCGTTGACCACTGGGCAGAGCCCAGAATCAGAAGGCGAGCAGCCTGTTCCACATGGCACCTCCTGCACGCGGCCCTGGGACCCAACTCATCCTTGTGCATGATTTCAGGCATCACAGGCATCCTATGTTAATATAAAATGATGAAGACAGAACTGCTGAATCCCCTTGAAGGGTCCCTATGCCACGCTGGACAAAAATCCATACTGTTTTTGCTCAGGAAATGAGGTTACCACCTTGGACCCCCAAATCACATTTTTTTTAATGTGAGCAGCACGGTCTAAAATATGGCTTTTAATAGCAGCCGTATCACCTATCCCTATTTATAGAGTCACTGTGGATTGCACTACAGCACATTTCCTACAAAATTCTTCAGGAGCAATGACAATAAAACCAACACAATCACTTCTCCAAGCACTAGCATTGGCTTATTTTTTTCAAAGAACCGATTTGATTGAAAGGTAAGGATTAGCTTTAAATTCCTCCACCCCTTCTTTTATTTGAATATGAAAAGAAGGTGTAATACAGATGCTTACCTTGATATGACATTAAAAGACAGTTTGGGTCAATATAATTACCGTAGAAGAGCAGAATTTTTTAAAAAATCCTTAAATATTTGTACTTGCTGATTTTTACCCTTCAGATGCATTGTAGCATTCTGGGGTAAATCAGCCAAGTCCAAACCACAGATGCAGAAGTAACTACTAGGCAGCCCCTCGCTTAACGCATAGACGATGCATACGGTATCGCGGGTTAATGCTCCCCCGAACCACAAAAATCCACTATTTCTGCCAACGACATTTTAGGACATAACTATGTGAGTCAAAGTGACCCCCCAGAAGAGCTTCTTTGCACTTGACAGCAGGTTTATGGACATGTTGTAAATGTCAGGCTACACCATTTTTAATAATAAAAAAAGACACTATAATACTGTTTCCTTGTATCCAGGACAGAAAATCATTTGGTAAGAGTAAGAACATTTATTGGTTTTGACATAAAAATTTCTTGCTGTGAGGTGGAAACGCTGTACTCCAAATACCGGAAGAAACGTGAAATCTCAAGGGTTATGTTCAGTAACTCTTGGTTCAAAAGCAGACGCTGCAGGTGCATTATTTAAGAGCTTGTCAGAGATGTTCTTCTGCAGCACACTGCTCCAGGATTCATCTCCTGCTATGGCTGGGAAGGGGATTCTCATGTAAATATATGGCGGAACTGGCTAGCTGCGGGTCACGCCCATCCTGCCCAACCCTCTTCAGTACCGCTGCGGTCACTGCGAAACACTCGTGTTGGAAAAGGTCCTCGGTACCGAAAGGCCACCACTCCTCCCACGCGTGCCACCGAAGAGCGGCTCTTTGGCTGAGCCCTTCAGTGTGTGTTTGCGCTGGGAAAATTCAAAGCCACGTTTCTTCTTCCTCAGGAGCCATGCTGGAGGTTCTAAAGCGTGCTTTGTGCTGCCGTGTTCAGTGCCAACTGGGTGACACACAGGCCTAGCACGCTCAACACAAATGAGAAGCACTTGCAGCCCAAGCCACTGTTTTGAAATTCCCGACTCCTGCACACAGAGAAACTCGAGCATATTTTATTTACCAATTCGTTTTTTTTTCCTTTTCATTCTGTCAGAGCATAAAAACTTGAGTAGAAGGTGGTCACATCAGGATTTCAGTAGGGATGACCACACACATGCTAGTAGAAGAAACAGAAGAGGCTCGAAGGACCAAACTATTCAAAACAAAACAAGAAAACCCAATCCAAATGGATGGATCAGGTGCTCTATGCCTCTATCACTAGGCTAGACTTTCACCTGCATGAACCACGGGAGCATTGTCTTCAGCACAGGTGAGCTCATCTGTGGAAAGGATCTGACCTGTGTTTCTGAAGAAGATACTCTAGAGGCAGACCTGCATAGCTACCTGCCTGTCTCTCTCACACGCCCGTCAACATTTCACGAAGAAGGAATTTCCTATGTCTTTTGGGTGCCAGAGTGAAGACAAACAAAAAATCCATTTTGAACTATTCCAGTACAGACTTAAAAATCCCTCATAGTGGAAAATCACGGCCAGTAAAATATTTTTTCTTTTTTTTTTTTATGGAACCGAGTAGCTTAAAAAGAAATAAGAGAGAAAAATCACTTTCAGCCAGGAACAAGCAGCAGAAACACAATTTCAAATCGCATATTTTTAGAAAATACTGTTTTGATGGAAAGTGCTCCCCTTAAACGTGTCTATACTGGCCGGTGAGAAAGGATACAAAGATTAGAGAAATGGCTTTCCTAATGTATCATTGCACTAAACAACATTTGAGAGGGTAAGAACACAGGGAAAGCAGCGGCAGAGCCTTGCATACGGAGTATGCTGGCCACGTCTGTGGCACAAAACCACCTGTAACAAACCATTTTGCACAAAATTGTGCTCTGCAGCGTGAGGGAAACTCAGAATGAAAAAAGGTGACCCTATGTGTGCTTAACTGAAAGCCAGAAAGTAGCTCTGTACCATCTCTCACTTGCACTGAACCCTGAAGGGGGAAAAAAAATTAGGATGATTACACATTTAACTGCACTAATCCTGGATTAAAGCATTTAATTCCTAGGCTGTTTACAAGCCATCAATACAAACATTAATAAGCAGATATATGGCAGGCTGCTTTAAAAGTATATTACTTTGCTGTCAAAACTAGCAGCGGTACAAATTCAGGAGTATGCAATGTTTTATTCTTCTTAGAGAAAGGGTTTATCTAAGGGGTTTTAAGTAATCTCTTATGCCTGAACTACCAAATAAAAATATTACATCCTCTGCAAACACTAAGTAGGTGTTTTCTCTTTTGTTAGCAAATGGAATACACCCTAGCCTTTTAAATTTTTGAATGGCTCTGAAAAGAAAAGGTGTCTCCAATATAATATTTATAACAGGTAAATTATATCTCTTCAGACAAGAGTAACAATTAATGGAAAGCATCTGTACCGTGTTTACCTTTATGAAGCGTTATTGTACTAAGTAGCACAGAACCTGAATACCAGTGAAAACTTGCATTATTCTGGGGGGCACCTGGGAAATGCTTCACCGTTCGCTCTAAGGAAACCGACAGCTCCGAGGGAAACTTGCCTCAATTCGCCTCTTCACTCTCCTCCACCAGCAGGTATTACAGGTAAATGACCTCATCAGCGTAAGCCTTGTTTTAGCATTTGAACAAAAAACCAACCCACAACCAAATCTTTCTCAGCCTGCGTTGAAGTGCTGTCAGTCACCGCAGGCTGGCACATCACAGCCGGACAGGCTTACGTGTCTGGGAGGTTCCAACATGCACAAAGCTGCTTTTCAGAAACGGGTTATGGGATAAAGATTTATTTCCAGTCTCTTCTCACATTTTTTTCTATTTCTATTTATCCTGCTGTGAATAGTGCAACTCCTCCCATCAATTCCCGCCCACCCAGTAGCGTATAAATTAGTTTCCCCTAATTCCTTTTAGTCTGTGTCTTAACTCAGTGGAAGCTGGGTTCAATTCTGGACCTAAACCCAACTGTAGCCAACAGAAGCTTTTCCATGGGCACGAACAGGTTGCAGCTTTGCACAGGGAAGCCTAGGTATGACGCTGCAGTGCAACACCACTGAACCCTGTGTCCTTCAGCAGGTGTGGGAGCAGGGATCGTACCCAATTTAACTCTCTCCAAGGTCTGGGATAACACAAAGCCTTCTATCAGGATGGAAACTACACAAACAGGAGGTGTCAGATTCCTGGGTGGCACGGCCAAAAGTCTTGTGGCTGATACCTGTAGAGTTCAGAATCATTGCAGTCAGCTAGCTTGGGAAAGGATAAATTCACCGATTTTGCTAGCTCGGGGAAATTTTGGGAAACTTTACCTTGCCTCTCAGTGACAAAACCATAAAGCATCTGCAGTGGCATGCTCTGCGGCTGAATGCCTGTTGTCCTCACAGACGGCATTCTGCACGCGTAACTGGGATTACTGCACACAAAAAGAATGAGGGAGGGTAAAAAATAGAAAAAAAGCATCTTAGAAGTTACTTATGTTTAATGCTTAAAAGTCTGAATGCACAAACAATAATCTACCATTATAGAAGTACTGGTGGTCAATACAATGCATTAGAACTATGTACAATGACACAGTTTAGTATCAAAATCTTTCTACAATGTAGAGTATTACGAAACTGTTAATGACATCAAACACTAAGCACTTAAGACACCATTTTTTGCTACCACATTTGGAACTTCAATGAACAGTCCATTTTAACTTGCAGCATCAATCCATTTCTAGTATGAAATTAAGTAATTTTCTACTTATACAATAAGATTTATCTACACGGGTCTTTTGATTTTGATCCATAGCAGCAAAGGCACTGTACATCAGCAGATCCACAGACTTAAAGATTTTTTTTTAAAGCATTCAAAAAAAAAAAAAGAGTCACAGATCATAGTTTAACAGCAACAACAACAACATAAAAAGATAACACGTTGTCTCTGGCACAATGGCTCAGTCTGCGTCCGTTTTAGGGACATCCAATCAAGACTTGGATTGAACTGCTGGCGAACAAAGCAAGTCCTTATTCCAATGAGAATCCATTCCTTTTTGTATGTCGGAATGAGTACTCTTGTAAATCCTACCTTGGAGGTCATTGCTTTTGTAGTTTGTATATTGGTAGGCATCCATTCTTATTTCAGTGCAGTTTCCAAAGAACATATCAAATATTTTTCATAATCTCTTGTAATTGAAAAATTGCCCAAAGACACATATCCCCATTTTCAAGGAAACATTGCAAAAGTTTCCAGAAGTAACAAAGGTGATTCTTTGAGGCAACTTATTGTACTCTCTACAATATAACAAAGAGAGGTGTTTATATTAAAAAACCTAGCTTGACACCAAAATGCTTTATGTTTATCAACAGGAAAGCATTGAGAACAAATCTGTACACAAGATGCTATATTAACATTGCAAATATATAAATTAGCACATTCTTACTTAAAGTGAATTTAATTTAGATGTGAACTGAATTTGCCATTCATCACAGGCATGTAGATTACTGGCTACAGTTTGCGATTTCCTAATGTTTCCAAGACTGTCTAAAATAGTTAAGATACAGCATCTTCCCACCAAATAATTATACTGTAATAACACTTAGAGGTCTCATCCAAGAACAGGACTAAAAAATATAACAAAGTTTATTTTTTTAAATAGAAACTACAAGTCTATTTAGTGTAACTTTTAGCTATCTCCTGAACATCCTTCTCCAAGATCCCCAATTAATCCACCTGCAGAAACACAAAAGTATACAATGCGCTTTTCAAACTAAAGCCGGGCCAGACAGCTTTATTTAGTCAGTTCATTGTTAGAAAGCCTTCTTTAAACAAAATAAATACATTACAGCTATAATACATAATTAAAGAGTCAAGTTCACTGTTAGGTATGTTTATCTGTTCTTCTTCCAAGTGGGTAACTGACAATTTGGTATCACAAGTTCTTAATAAGCATTCACAAATCAACAGTAAGTTAAGAAGGTAAAAATAAATTCCACAACTGTGATGAGCATTTATGTTCTCAGTTTAGAAAGAAAGGGAAAAAAAAGGAAAAAAAAAAGAAAAAAAAAGAAAAAGAAAAGAAAAATAAAGGAATATACAGCAAAGTGCTAGGAGAAGGAGTTCTGTCTGCATTCAGATTTGTCTCTAATAAATAACTTCATAGACTGTAGCTTTCTTGTCCCCAGAGCCAGTGACAATGTATTTGTCATCCACAGAGATATCACAGCTAAGCACAGATGAGGATTCTTTGGACTACAAGAAAAAAAAGGAAAAAAAAAGGAGAAAATTACGTCTTTCCAACCTTTCAATCTAGAATGACTCGAAGATTAATTAGAAGAGTTTATTGAAATATCAGTACTGCAGTGACAGCTTTGGTTACAAGAGTGTTTCTCCAAACTTACTCCACCCAAAGCTCTATGGCAGCAAAACCAGCAGCAGAAAGGGAAGTGAATGCTACGGGCCTAGAGATAACCTATCAAACAAAAAGCAACGGTCTTTTCTATACAATGTACAAGCAATGAGCACTTATTAATATTTTATTCCTCAGTTTTCACATAAAAATGGATGAAAATCCATGTTATTTTTCTTCTTTTCTCCCTTTTTTGTTGTAAACCAGAAATCCATATGGAGAAGCCCTACCCAGCGATAGGTATGAAACAAAGAGACTCTACAGAAGTAACTGTATCTCCTCTCCTGTAATTCCACATCACAGACAACTAAAGCCTCCCACAAAGGAATTTACATTATCAGGGAGGATGAAAAAATGAAAAACCTGTGATGGAACAGGATGCAAAGCAGCATACAGGAGATGAATGGGAGACAGGATACACCAGGATGCAGTAGCTCTGACTCTCCCAGCTTTTCTGACATTTCTGAGATGATGTATACATTTCACACACTGTTTTGGGGTCTGTTTACACAATATTTGTCCACATTCTTTTTCTGCCTGTCACTGCCAGAGCCAAGCACTTCCCTATCACATGACAGCTCTGTCAAGAAACCTCTGGTGCACTGCACAGGAAGTTCCTTTCTCCACCCCTTATTAAGAAAGTTTCACAGGGGTTTTAACATCACCTTTAAGGCAGATGTGTTCTTGATTTGGGCTTTCAGGTGACACCTGACCATTTAAACCAGAACAACAGCTAGATTAATTAAAAAATTCCCAGCCTAAAGGTACCCAGAGGTAAAAGAGGAGAGGGCATGCCAAAAATATCCCACTTTCCTTAAATGGCACTGAAGTGCCACTAGAACTGGGCACTGAGGGTTTAAAGACTACAGAAAGGTTACAATTTCCAGTTGCACCCTGTGGGACTCCTCTGTAATGATACAGCCTTCAGGTCAGTCCACTGACTTCAGGCATCTCATCCAAGAAAAAAACATGTTGAATAGGACTTTCACTGTTTTGGCTACATTTTGCACCTTCACCTAAGAACACGACTCAGGTACTGTATCACAGCAATATGCACAAGAAGGTGAGAAAGAAGGGTATTAAAAACAATTTAGGATTAAAGGGTTCCTTCATTCCAAGAGCTAAATCACTCAAATGTTAAAGGACAAAAGCTTGTATCTCTTTAATTACAGACAAAGTCTTAAAGAAACATAGTAATTAGCCAAGAATTTCCATTTAAGCTTAAGCTAATGACAGACCCTGAGATGTGCAGCTCTACTGCGCTGTAATGTATGTGGAAAACAGCTTTTAAGAGATTATTACCTGGAATATACTGGCTCCATAAGGTGTTCTCCAGGCATTAAGAAGATTATCTTTTCCAGTGCTTACAAACCATTTGCCTGCAACAGATTGTTTAAATATTATTGTTGCATTTTCCTGCCAAGGACTACACCCCAAGAAACAGATTAATGATAAGAACAATACATTCACACATTAATGGAAAACAGAATAGTCACATTTTCATCAGGCTGCACTGTGGTGTTTGATCACAGCATAAGCAGTCCACACAAAAAAGCAGCCATGTAAAATTTAAAAACTGATTTTAATACTTAAATGTAAGATCTAATTTTTAACTGTACCCCTAATTTCATTTAAAGGTAATCCTGTACAAATTTCGCAGGAGGGAAAACACTGGCACAGAAAGATTTGCTTACCACAGTGAGCAAATTTGAGTGACAACACACAGCTCTCATGAAGATGCAGCTGGTACTTGTCCGGCTTAGTAACATGCAGCACCTCGACGTTGCTGTTCTCCATTCCTACTGCCAGCCACTCGCCCGTTGGACAGTAGCCCAGTGAGAAGATCTGGAATTAGTACAGCACATGTCTTAATCAGTAAAGGAACAAGCTGGAGTTATTCAAACCTGACTCTTGCCACACTGTTAACACTATGCAAAAACACATTTTGGTCGTCTAAAGTTTTAAAAACATGATGATTCAATTACTATAGTAATCAAGATAAATTTGTAAACAAAGCTCAATTAAAACTGTTATAGTAAAGCACTGAGTCAAGCTATAAAAGTTAACGTCCTAGCTTATCTGACAGCATTTAAAAATATTTTCGCAAAATATTTTTGAACAAGAATCTCAGAAATGGGAACAGACTGCACACAGGAACACTTTAATTTGGCAATTCTTTTATAAAAAGGGTTCTCCAACTGCTCTCAAGGGAGAAGTATTAATCCGTCAAATTGTCATAATCCAGAAAGATGTTTAGCTGCTACATAAGAAAAAAAAAGAAAAAACAGTGAGGCTAAGTGCAAAGTTATTTGGAGTTCTCTTTGAGCCTGCTTTTTTTACTATTAAAAAACAAAACACCCAAAACTGAAAGTGCTTGTTCCAGAAAACCATTTTTCTTAACATGCCAAAGTTTTGAGATTGAACCTGTGATGTGAAATCATGTTGCTGTAGCTGTCTCCCTTCTCTGAGATCCCAGGATCTCACTGTATTGTCCAAGCCTCCCGTCCATAGTTTGGTGCCATCATTGGAAATGTCAATACAGCTTGCTCCATCTGTGTGGCCCTGGAATTGCCTGAAAGTATTGAAAAAAGATATGCATGTTCTCACACTGAAAAGAGTTGATCCGGAGCACATATACAAAATGCCTCCTTTTTATTTCAGCGCCTGACATGCAGCCATCAACGACAACAGAAATATGGGTTCCAACAGCAATCTGAGATTAACAGAAGCTCTGGGATGACTAGGTGAACTTTGTGACAAACTGATGAAGTCACCAGTCCAGACATCCAAGTGCCAATCTGACTTCAAAAAGCACGCTTTACGAG
Source organism: Zapornia atra (assembly GCA_013400835.1). Lineage (NCBI taxonomy): Eukaryota > Metazoa > Chordata > Aves > Gruiformes > Rallidae > Zapornia > Zapornia atra. The sequence continues at coordinate 6,400 of VZTU01017099.1, read as the reverse complement.
TTACACAGTTTGAGGATCTTTGCTGCTGACTGTGTGATGCCCACTACTCAACTGAAAATACCCTGCTCCCTCTGAAAAAATACAGCATGATCATCAAAATTCGTGTAGTTTAAGAAGAACCTGCAGGTCAGCAACAACTTTAGAAAATAAAGAGCAGTCTAAATGGTAACATGAGGGAATAAAAGGCTATCTTTACATGCAAAACTGAAGTATTACACATAATGACTCACACACAGTACAGTGCACAGAGAAGCTCTATATGATTGGTTGAGCAGCAACCCATACTCCTAAGAAGCTAAGTTTGCAATGCAGTAATTTACACACATCTTTACCCAAGACATATTTGCTAGAGCACTGATTAAAGAGATTGGAGTGTGAGCACAGTGTATTGCATGGAAACAAAGAAAACCATCTGTTCAAAGAACCTACAGCAATGTCAACACCAGCTGATCTTAAGAAGTTACAGTTATTGGGGCTGCTCAACAGGCCTGGAATTCTGAAATTGTTAAAACCTATAAACAATTATACAGACTTTTTTCGAGGTATTACCAAGGCTATTGCCTAGCAATGAAATACTGGAAGCAGCTATGCAGACACCACAGAGAAAACAGCATGCATACACAGAGGAGCACGTAAGGCCCCGTCTAATTACATCTTCACCACCTGATGAGCCTACCTTACTAAAGTCTGGTTATGCAGATCCCACACTGCGATGTTCCCATCACTACAGCAAGAGAAGCAGACCTTGGAATCAGGGCTGATAGCTAGGGCATAGCAAGCTGGAGCAGAAGATGTCAGCTCTGCTTTGATGCGAGGAGTTGGAGCTGCCAGGTCCCAAATGGATAACGTGCTGGCTTCCCCACCAACAATCAGGGTGCGGCCGTCGGGGAGCAATCTGCAGGAACGGATGTAGTTATCTCTGTTCTGTGGAGACAGAAGCCATCAAGAGATTACTCATGAGGAAAGGAAAACAGCATTAACATGAGAGCAGAAATCCATAAAAGTATTGTATTCCCTCCTGGTTTTAATGAGCCATTTATACTTATGACAATGATAAAGTGTATTAATGCCAGAAAATTACATGACATTAGGGAAGTACTTAAACTTGATCTACAAAATTCAGTAGTGAGAGATATTTAATCTTAATTAGCATCAAAACGCAAAGACCTAAACCCAGCCCAAAACAATTCAAGATAGCTGTATTCGACAGCTTGTGTAGAAAGTTACATTTTCATACTCTGTTTATTTCAGCACATTAACCTCTCGGCATGGAAGAGTAACAAATTCCCTGCACGCTCCCCCCCCTCTGTTCCAGTGAGACTTGCTGCCACCATCTAGAAGATGTCAGAGGAAAATATTTGGGCAATTTGCTTCATTTGTGTAGCAACTTGTGTAGCAATTCATTATATGTCTACATGTGCTGCACAGTTCTCATTTTACTGCCTCTGTAACAAGAAGCAACATTTTACCAAGAACTGGTAAATGACACTAGAAAAGCTGCTAACAATGGTTCATCTTGTTAGCACATTCAGATAATTTGTGAATAACACTCAGGGATATTTTTAATTGTCACATTAAGACAGGGCAATGCATTCACACACATACACAGACACAAAGTAAGTGACACAATCTTCAAATATACTCAGAGAATACAGCTGCAAGACAGCAATTTTTAGCATGATAGGATATCAAGCTTTAAGATTGCCAACAAATGTCAAAGTTTATAAACAATATTTGCTCTAATGTCTTTGATCTTTCTCCCTTCCAATACAATTTTGGGATATTAAAGACTTTTTGCTTTATTGGAGGGAAAAAACCGCAAGTACAACCAGGAAAATACTTCAACCTCAGCTCTAAAAGAAACAACAGAATTGCAAATGAAATATCAAGCTTTGATCCCAAAGACAGTACTCAAATAGCCGCTGTTTTTTGTACCTTAATGGTATCATTTCAATCTTAACACAACCTGGTATCTTCTTCTAATGTCCTATGCCCTTGTTCACCTACCAGGCAGTCCAGCTGAGAGACAGGGCTCTTGTTGCCAGGCTGGCTGATGTCCCAGACTTTGACGCACCCCTTTCCACCCGTGTACACGTGTCTCGTGGGGTTGCTGATGGTTACTGCACACACAACTTCCCCGTGGTTCAGAGTGTTGATCTGCCGGGCATGGCGGGGGATTCCTGGACCGATGAGGGCATCAGGAGGGAAAGGAACTGGCTGCATCTGACCATCTGCACTTACATGAAATGAATATGCTCTGAGGGGAAAAAAAAAATGGGGGGGGCGGATTTAAGAAGTTTTTCTACAAGCCTATTTAGAAAACAGAATTAACGGTGTCTTCCCACTGTGGGTATTCAGGTTGTTCAATCAGCTCTTTATGATGTGAAAAAGTTGTTTATTTATCTATAGCATGGCCCTCACAGCATAAACTTAGGTACTCTTAACATGGAAAGGCAAGCACCATCCACTGATCAAATGAGCTTTTACAACTCATGTAATGATAATTGCTGGCATGAGTGAGGAAACTTGGGGCACAGTGAGTCCTCCACATGCAGAGAAGGGAAGGAAGGACATGTCAGGGCCCCCTGGAAGACAGAAGCAGTTGGCTGGCTGCTGCAGAGCACAGTGGGTAGCTGAATGCCTGGGGACACACAAATGTATTTGGTTCCTCCCTTACGGACCAATGTGCGAATCTCAGCCTGACTGCTGACAAGCTGCCCCAAATGCACCAGGGGTCCCACGCCCCTCAAGTTAAACAAAAGGAATACTTCCTGACACATGACACGACAAACCAACAAAAATGCACTGGAATTTTTTTCCTTCTTTTGGGCTTGCTGTCTTTTTTC
>VZTU01017095.1:0-23621 GCA_013400835.1 Zapornia atra | reverse complement strand
GGGGCGCAGGGGGGGTTACGTGTGGGGCTGTGTGGCACAGCAGCGGGGTTTTCCTGAGCTGGAGGCCGGGGGGTGCGGGGGGTGCAGCCGGCGCTGCCTCAGGGTGAGGGCTGGAGCGCGGCGCCGGGGGGAGCGGGCGGCCCGGAAGGAGCCTGAACGGGTTATTTACCCCCCAGCCCAGCTCCCCGCTGCTTCCCCTCGCCGGCCTCCCCAGCCGCCGCCGTGCCTCTCTCCTCGTGCCCACCCGGCTCGTTAGATCCGGGGGGCAGGAATCCTCCGGCTGTGCCTAGAGACCTTGCTCCGGGGCCTGGAGGTGTTACCAGAGCACAAACAATTAGCTACCGAGGGGGCTGAAAAACAGGCAGAGTCGCTACGAGGGAAAGGCTCTTTCCCCCCCTGTGCCCCCCACAGCCAGAGCTTCCCCCCACCCCTTGTTCCCTCCCGGTTTTCTCCAGGAGAAAGCAAGGCAGCGGTGAGTTAGGCAGTGCCTTCCAGTGCCTGGTCCCCACTCTTCTCCCCTCCCTGGGTGCTCCCAGGGTGCCGTTCCCGTTCTGTGGGTGAGGACCGGCTTCTCCCAGCGACCCGAAAGCGGCGTCGCGGTATCCGCAGAGGGAGCTGTTGCTGAGAAGTTGCGAAGCCTCCCTTTCCCCGCAGAGAGACCAGCCCCGCGCCCGGGGTGCCGGAGGAAGGAAGCCGAAGGAGAAATGGGGGTGTGTTTGGGTTTGGAGAGGGGAGGAAAATCCCCTTGAGGGATGTGGGATTTCTCTCCGCGGGCGCTTTAACGGGGCCCTCATTGTTCCTGGGGACAATGAGCTTCTGGAGGGGGTCACTCTCTTGCAAAGCTTGCAGTGCCAAACCCAAAACAAAAGCTCCTGTGTGGAGCCTTTGTTAATTGAGGGGAGGTAAACTTGGAGCAATCAGCTACCTGTGGGATCGGCTTGGGTGTCTTGCCAGAGCCCGGGAGCTGCTTTTCTGATTTTGGAGCTTTTCACAGCCTTCCCCTACCTCAGCGCTGTGTTTCCTGCTGGATGCTTCCACTGGCAGGCTGTGCCTGCCACGTCTCTCTCTGGAGGTGGTGTAGATCTCGAGGCCTTTCTCCTTGGAAGCTCTGGACAGAGGTTTTGGCTCTGGGACTCGGTGCTTTCTAAGCTCACACAGGCTGGGGCTGCCCCGTCACGGGGTCTGGCTGGATCGTAAGGGTGAATCCAGGAGATTTTGGGACCTGGTAGAGGTCTGTGTTTGGTGTGAGGACTCCTTAAATTCCTTGGGACTGTAGCTGGAAACCTTCTGCCTTCCTTAGAACCTGCCCTGGGGGGACAGTGTGGGAGCAGGGCCTGGCCTGTGAGGAGGAACAGCTGAATCTTCCCCAGGATCACCTGCAGCCGGTGCCAACACCACCTCCTGAAAGGTGCAGGGGAAACCAAGGTGGGTCTGGCAGCACCCCAGCTCCTCCTCCTCTGTACCCCCAGCCTGTGAGACCCTCTGGTGGGCGGTGGGCACGGGACGTCCCCGCGGGGGTCTGCTGGAGCGTCCCTGGGGCTGTGTCACTCTGCCACGGTCACACAGCCTTGCTGTATGTGCTGGGGGCTCAGGCCCTTGGTGTTTTGCTCCCTTTATCACCATTCCCTGCCAGGAGCATTGTTTGTAGCACCCCCAGCCTGTCTTTACCTCTCCAGCACCATCGGTTCCGTGTGCGTTCCGTGCCGTAGCACCAGGTTTGGGTTCAGCTTTGCCTGACCAAACTCCTCTTGTAGGACTCTTCCAGTGCGTGAGGGTTGGGGTTTTCTTTAATTATCCCTTAACCCTCTGATATTGTTTGAATATTTTAGGATATTTCAGAGCCAGGCAGCCCCTCAGCAGAGGATCTGCATTGGGTTTGGGGTGAAGCGGCTCCAACAGTGACTTGTGATCAGCAGGGGAGACCTGGGCACTGAGTATTTAAAAGATAACCCACCTGGTGATTAAAATATGGGGTTTATTCTTAATGATCCTTCTGAGCTTTGTCTTGGGATGTCAGACCTGGAGATTAGCTACGCTCAGAGCCAAAGCTGAGGGAGAGGGGAAGGTGTTCCAGCAGGACCACAGTTATCCCCTTTGCCCCGTGGAAACTGGGAGAGCTGGAGGATTTTTTTCACCCCCTAAAAGTGGAGGGATGGAAGGTGGCATCTTGTATCTGCCTTTTTTGGGACTAGATGATCTCTTGAGGTCCTTTCCAACCCCATACACACCCCGGGTGGGGGTTTGTAGCATCCTTGGGAAAGAAACAGGGATGGTTTTTTATCATCCAGAATGTAGTTTCACTTCTTGGTGCTGCAAAATGATGCACAATTAGGCTATAGGAGGTGGATGTTTGAGAATAGCTAATGCCCGGTCGTGCTCTGCATAATGCATTTGGTGGAGGAACAATAAATGTGTGGATTTAAACAGAATATAGACAGCTAATTATCTCTGGGGTTAAATGGGCAGTTCATTCTGGAGGAAATACTGGAGGGGATAAAACAAACCCCAACCAACAAGCCAACCCCTGGGAGTGATGCTAGGAAACTACTTATTTATTTAAAAATCCTAAAAGGGGCCTTTGGATTGAGTGCTTTTTAAGATCCTTTGTCCAGTTCCACATCAGAACTTGCCTGGAATAGAAAAAGAAGGTGATTTTGGGCAGGGATTTGGCTGTTCCCATGGATTTGGTGCTTGGGGAGGTGAGGTGGCTGTGTTCCCCCTACCCTGGGTGCTCTGACCAACCCATCCCTTGGTAGAAGGAGCTTCTGAAAACTGATGGTCTCCATTTTGGGGGAGGAAAGGGGAAAAAAAACCCCATCCCCCAAACCCAAGGAAGGTAAAGTCAGGCTCAGCCTGTGCTCTGTGCTTCCTGCCTTGGAGGTGCAGGGTAACAAACCTGCCTGGCTTGGATGGAAGCCTCAGCCTGATGTGTTCTGCGCTGTGTCCCAGGGCAGGGGGAGTCAGTCCTTCCCACACAACCCCCCTCTCTTGGGTGTGAGGGATGGACGGGGCTGCTTTGCTCTGCTCTAACCTAACAGGTACTTATCAGGGTCAATAAAAAACCCCCCCAACCAGACCCCAAACCCAAAGTCTCATCAGGGCTTTGGTGCTGCCCAAATCCCCAGGATCCAGCCTGGGAAAGCCGAGGCTCTTGGGTGTTTAAACCCCCTCTCCGGGTTGTGCTTGGTGAGAAGCTCCCCAATTTCTACTGTAATTATCACCTTTTTTTTTTAATTTTACCCCCCCACCCCCCAGGACATGCTATAAACAGAGTTAATTCCCCCAAGGAGTTAATTCCCCCAAGGAGAGGGCCTTGCAGGGGGCTGCAGTGCAGTGGGCAAACCCCCTTTTTATTTGAGAACGATTATAAATGACAAGCAGGGCGGTTTATCCCACCCAAACTCAGTGTGTGTGCTCAGAGAGACGCCCCTTCTGTGCTTGATCAACAAGATGAAAATAGCTTGGTAAAGGGACTACTTAACTCAAAAGCCAATTAGCCAAATGCCACTGTACAGCCTGAGTTACACTCCGGGTGGAACAACCCACCGTGCTGCCTGTCCCGGAGCCCAGTGCCGCCAACAAACCCTCCCAGGAAAACACGTTGCTTTATTCACCACAGAAGTATCTTTCCTAGACTAAGAAATACAATTAAACCCAGACAAATTTCTCCCTGTTTTATCTTCCTTCCCTTCAGACAGGGAGCTGTGGAGTTCCAGTTTACCGGAATGATCCGTCTAGACGGAGCGAGAATCGCACGGCGAGCTCGGGCTGGGGGGGTGGTTTCTTGGGGAGCCTTGTCTCTTTTGACTCTCTGTCTCTAAACTTTTAACTGTTTTCCTCCTTTCTAGATAAGAACTCGGGGAGGTGCAGGTGTTTTGGGGGAGTTTTGCAGGGAGGTGCAGTGAGGTTTCTGGGGGGTTAACCCCGCTTCAGACAGGAGCCAGAGCTGCCCTTGGCTGTCCAGCTCCATTCTTTCCACGGGGTACATCAGCTGATACATTCATTGCACCATCAAGGAGGAAAGATTTGCTATTTTATCCTCATCAGATGCACCAGCGGGGGTTGTTTCCAGCCTGTTAACTCCTCATCTTTCTCCCCGTGTCCTGGTTTGGGGCTGAAATTGGGTGAATTTTCCTTCTGGTAGCTGGTACCGTGCTGCCTTTTGGATTTGGTGACACTCAACTTGTCAAAGAGCAACTCGGAACCTGCTGTGTGTTGTTTAGTTCCCTCCCCCAGGCTTAATTCCTGCTTATTTGTCTCTTTGAAGTGGGTAAAACGTTTCTTGGGTGATAAGCTGGTTTTTTTTTTCAGATTTCCCCAGAACTTCACTGGCGACTCTGTATTTTACAGCTTGTTTTGTCTCCAGACTTCTCCTGACTGAGATGTTCTCTGTGTTATTTGCTTCCCGGGGATGCACTGAGGGGTTTTCAGTGTTCCTTTGTTTCCTGAGTGATGTTTGGGACAGCGTGGGGGAGTTCACCTGCATTTCTCTCCAGCGTGATGTCGATACCTGTGTGTGTCCACGCTCCCCCCTCCCCGGATTAAACCCACTCGTCTTTATTTAATGAATTCAATTATCCAGATGACTCGTTAGTGTGCTTGTGGGTTGGGTGGTATATATATATATTAATTAGTATTTGCTGGGTTTTAAGCTCTGAGCAGTATATAGCAGCCTGATTTAGCTCTGGTATCAGAGGTCAGCGCGTGGTAAAATCCTGACGTTATCTCTGGGGTGCAGGAGGTTCCCAGCAGCGGGATGGGTGCTCTGCCCACGGGACACTTCCTGGTTGGGGACACGAAGCAGCCAGGCAGGGAAGTGAAACCTGGGTGTAATCGTGCACAGCAAAGCTCAGCAGAGCTCCAGGCTCGACCTGCTCCAGGCAGCCTTAATCCTCCGCTAAACTCCTCCGGCTGCTCCGTGAGCAGGGTTCAAACGCTGGGATCTCTGCGAGGTGGGTTGAGCTCCTCCAGGCAGCCCAACGAGTGACAGCGTTTAATTCGGGGAGCAGGAGGTGCCGAGGCAGGGGTCTGTCACCCCCTCTGGTTTCAGGACGCCGTTTGCAGGTAAAAAAACCCCTTTTTTGACTGATTTCTCAGACAGACAGCGAGCCTTGGCCCCGGCTCGCGCTCCCGTCGCGGGGCTCACCGGGCAGAACTTGCCTCTAGCTCAGCAAAGGGAATCCTGGTGGTAGGAAACATCTATCTTAAAATCAAAATAGACTCGTTAGGACCCTGTGGATGAACGCTGGGGCAGCGTGGCCGGTCTTGGGTCGGCAGGAGCTTGGCTGCCTTCCCCAGACTTGTAAAGCAGAGCCCTAAAACATGATCCTGACCCGAGCTGGGTGGGAGCTGAACTCCAAATCATTCCTGGAGCACATGAGATGCGTGTTTCTGGAGGCTGTTGTGTCGTTTGGTTTGTACATTTGAGCTCCTGGGTCCTGATAAAACCTACGAGTTCTCTTGATGTTCACTGAAATATTTTACTCTCCTCTGATACTGGTGTTTTTTGGATGGAAAGGGCAATTTTGGGGGTTTTTCCTGCTCCCTTGTGGATGGGGATTTGAGGTTCTGTGACCAGGGGCCCGATCCTCGGGGCTGGGCGGGTTTGCCGCGCCGCAGAGGTCTCCATTGTCTCCTTACCTCGTGTATCCTGTTCTTTGTTTAACCTGTCATCCCCCTGACGTGGTGCCTGCTGCCCCTGCCTTTCCCTGGCTCCTTATGCTGGGAACACACAGGGATGTACATACAGCCACGCGGAGCTGCCGCTCTCCCTCCTGCCTGCTCAAGGGACAGCATCTTCCAGGGGCTTTGAATGAAGCCTGCTGGAGCCGTGACGTGCCCGTAGGGATCAGGATCTTGTTGCTTTATATTTTAATGTTCCTTTTTCTTTTTTCCCTGGCTAGTTGTTTAAATAAAACACACATTTTACCTTTAAAAACCCACGAACGAGACGGCTCCGACGAGCTGGGAGCTGAGGGTGTGCTGTGGTTAGGATGGGAGCGATTTCCTTATTTCCTTTTTCTTTGTGGGTTTGGTTTGTTTGGGTTGTTTTTTTTTTTTTTAAATTTATTTATTTCTCCTCCTCCTTCTTTCTTTTCCAGACCCTGAAAAGACCCATCTCAGCTGCCACGGCCGAGCTTCCCAGCGAGAAGCTGCTCTTGGAGGAAGGAGCCGCAGCGCTCTGCCCGCCTGTCAGCAGATTCCTGACAGCTCCAGACCCTGGTTCACCCTCTCAGCTGGGATTTGGCCACCCCACACCAGAGCCCTGCCGCTTCTCCCACTGAAACAAGGCGGCGTGTGAGCCCCCACCGCCGGCTGCGTCGCTCCGAGGCACCGACTCCAGCACTTGTCATTATCCCCCCCTCCTCCTCAGCTGGGCGTTAGAGCGATCACACTGAGATGTCCAAGAGGCAGAACACCAAAGGTAGGACGCCTCTGAACACCATCCAATCAAATGCCAATAAACAGCCCTATCGATTCCAAAGGTATCAATTAGGGATGGGGTTAATTGCTGCTGCTGTGCTCCTTTCAAAGCTGCTGGTGTCGCCTGACAGCTGATTGTCGCTGTCTCGGTGACATCGTGTAACCTGTTGGGTTTGGTGACATTTCTCACAGCGTTTCACTTGTCTGGCTGGACAGTTCTGATTTCCTGAGTTCCTCGATGATGTTTCCACGGGCAGGCAGTGGGAAAGGGGGGGATCTCCCCCCAACCCCATCATTATTTCCTAGTTGAAGACTTAGAGCCAAACTTCTTTATTTTACTGGGGCCCCCACGACTCCCCCTCGCTGGGGATGGCCAGGGGGAGTTCGAGTGGTGTCTGATGGACTCAACTCTACCGAAACTTAGGCCTTGTCCACCCCCTGAGCGCCCCGTGGGGTTTCAGGGCTGCCTCTTCTCTTGGAGCTCCTTGTCCCAGCGGTGCCAGGGCTCTGGTTAAGAAACCGGCCATGGAATCAAGGTGGGATCGCTCAGCTCAGGTGCTCAGGATGCAAACCAGCCCTATTTAACCCTTTGTTCCTTTTCCCCTTGGAGGTGGCTACAGAAGAGCAAGTTTATGAGAGGCTTTTCCCCCTTGCTTTGTCTTCCCACACTGGTTTCCCTTCTCCAGCCATCACATGTAAAGTGGCAGAGCCGTTCGTGCATCCAGCAGCTTATTTCAGGGAGGGAATCTTATTTGTCCTGTGTGGAACATTAATTCCACAGTGTGTGTGTGTGTGTGTGTGTGGTGGGGGGGAGAAGGGGGATTGAGGGTTACGCTTCTCTTTTTATTTGAACTGGCTGCTAATTAATAATTTAAGGCGAATGGGTTTGACAATTCATGTCCTCTACCTCCAGAGAAGAGCTTTTGTTCTCTGCAGATTCCACCCCCCTCGCTGCCCACCCCAGCAGCTTTGGCACAGAAACAGCATCTACCTGAGGAGCCTGGCTGTCCTTTGAGAGCCAGATCCATCCACGGCTCCCAGCAATTAGGAACAGTTATGGAAATTGTTGTGTAGGATAATTTTGGAGTGAGGTTTAGAACGCCCTGTTTGTATGTGTGCTCATGGAAGTGTCAGTACAAGGGACTGGAAATAAACAGCAGCAGTGGAAGGGAATTAATGGGTCATGGTGGGGGGAACAGCATGAGGAACCTGTAGGAGACACTGGAGGGGAAAACACGGGGAGCCCATCCCAGTGAGGGAGTTCTCAGGGCTTCGGCATGAAGCCACCGCTGCTCTTGGTGCTCCCCAGCAGAGAGAACCCTCTGGGCAGCGCTGGCATGTCTTGGGTTCCTCAAGGAAAGGAAAGGGAGCCTGGCTGTGACTCTGTGACACAGAGCAGGAATGCAGAGCAGGCTTTAATCCCCGTGCCACCGGGGTTATCAGATACACCCTCTGCTTTGCTAAGCAGCTCGGCTCCAGCCTGCGCTGCGCCAGCGATGTGGACAGGAGGGAAGGGGAGAGTTAAAGCTGCAGACTCCTCTGGCTCTGCCCTGTCCTGTTCAGGCTGTGATTGAATTTTCAATTACCACTTTTCTGCTGCTCTAGAATGTTAATGTAGTCAAGGAATATTTCCTAGGCCCCTGCAAAGGAGCGTACCTTGGCCAGGTGAGGGATGTCTTTACGGTCTCTCTCTCTACTGAAAGCAAAACCAAAGCCTGCTGAGGGCTGATGAGCAGCACTGAGAGACAGAGAGGGAGCTATTTTTAATAGTTTCAATAGTTCTGAAACCGAATGAGAAGCCCACCTGCTTCTGCTGCTTCGAGGCACCACGGAACACCGGGAACATCGAGCTACCCAGAAGGGTGTGTTTAGATCTATCGACAGTGTACACGTGAAGCTGAGGCACAGAACTGTGCTCTACTCTGGGTGGTTACTGGCTGTGAGTAACTGTTTGCTCAGGAGGTCTGTGCTGAAGGGAAAACCTGCTGCTCCATGGCCAAAGCAGGAGGCAGAGCCCCGGTTAGAACTGCAGCTGCGGCGCTGGCCGGGAGGTGGCTACGCCAGGTCAGCGACACCGTGGTGGCAATTAGAGCCCTGCTGCCAGTGCTTCCTTGTCCCTGGGGTTTGGGATGGATGCTCAGGAGAGCCGTGTCCCTACCGGTCCCCACCCCTCCATGCATAGACACGTGCCTTCTGCCCCTGGCAGAAGTACCTGGTTTTAGCAGCTGTAACTGGGTGTGTTTATTTAGCTTGGTCATGGCTGAGTTGGCAGGTTCAGGGTGGGTTATTTTCATTCCATGGTTAATATCATATTGTAATCCCATGTTCTTCCAGGAACATGGCCTTACACAGGGAAGGGCTAACTCCTCCACTGCCATCCAGCAGCCATCCAGCTGCTGCTGCTGCTGGAGATGGGATGTCTGGAAGGTTTAATTTCCTCCCCACGGAATGAATTCTTCAAACTGTGAGTCCCTCTCTTGCCTGTGTGGCCTTAGGCTGCCTGAAACACAGCAGGTTGGGGGGTTTCTTTCATAATTACACCCTGCTGAACCGATCCCTTTCCTAGATGGAGTTCAGACCAAGGATGTGATGCATGCTCAGCCCCTCAAAATCCCCTGAAGAACAATAAAGCCTCGGAGGTGCAGCTGCCACCTCCACGGGCTGGCTGGGCGCTGCAGGACTGTCCCAGGGCTGTCCTGGGGGCACTCAAATACTTCCCACAGCAGCTGACTGAGGTACCAGGCCCTGGGACTGACGCTGAGGGAGGGCAGCTTGGTGACCCAGCGGAGCCGCTCGGTACCTCGGTGGGTTTTGGGGAAGGGGGAGAGTTGGTGTTTCTAGGTAGTGGGGTTTTTTCTCTGCTGTCAGTGAAATGCTGCCTTGACAGCAGCAAACCCAGGAATATTGATTCTAACCCCAGCTTAGTCCTTCCTCCTCTCTAATTTGTGAGGAGAAGGGCTTAGCATCGGTGCCTCTGCTGCCTTTTAGCAAGAGCTGTTGTTAGGAGGGAAGAAAAGGCACAGTGCTGTGCTGGGAGAAGCAAGAGGTGGGAAGCAGCAGCGCCCGGGATGCTCCGTCCTGGGAAGCTGCATTAATTCCTGGCCAGTCCCCTCTGCAGTCCTGGGCACAGCCATCTCCTGGTTCTCACAGCACAGGGACTGCTGAGGATCCCTGTAATTAGAGCAGGTTGGTGACACTCTGAGCCAGCAGCGAGGTGCCGTTTCCTGAAGAGCCTTTTCATTCCACGTGCGCTGAGGTCTCTGCTGTCCCTGGCAGAGCCGGCGCGGCTGCCGCTGACCTGCAGAGCCACGGACTCTATAAATGTTTAACTGAACCCTGATTGCCCAGCACGTTAAACATACATATACTGCCCAGTTCCCCTGTGCCCACGAGTGTCCTGGTCGGGGCAGGAGGGTGAATGTGGCGTTTGGAGCTGGGTTCCTTTGGTTACGTGTGCCGTGTTCCTGCCGGGAGCTGGCAGATGGGCGCAGTGGGGGGTGAAGTGGGGGTCAGGGAAGCTAAAGCCATACATCTAACCCTGCTGTGTGCATCCCTATAGGGTCCTCTGTGGTGCTGGTTGGGACAAAGTGTGTGTTGTTGTCAAGCTGATGCTTTTATTTCCCTGTGTTTGGGTCTCTTTAGGAAGGGACTGCCCGCCACGGCTCAAAAATGAGCCGGGACTTGGCTTGGAGGCCGAGGGGTTTAAGAGTGGCCTCTGTTCCAGCTCCCTCAAGGTGTCAGGGGTGAGGTGGCTTTATTTGGTGTGTCCCAGGAAGCAGAGCCGGTGTTCTTGGGTCTGTAGTCGTAATACTCATGTGGGTTTCCCAGAGAGAGAGAGAACACCCATCGGCGACGGCGCGGGAGCAGCCAGCTGATATTCAGGAGGGTGGATTCTTCCCGGTGTCGAAGGGACCTTGTGTGGAATAGTCCCATAAGCAGGGCTGGAAGACAAAAGCCAGTGGTTTGTGATAGATTTCTGACCACCTCCCTTTTCTGGAGGATGCAGTCACGAACAGAGAAGCAATTAAGGCTGCTGGCATCGTCCCTGGGGGTTATCCCGTCGAATGGTGTGTGTTTTAATGCAACACCGATCGGGCTGAGCCTGCCCGACCGACTTGTCATGTCAGACGTGACATGCAGAGGCTGAGCCTGGCTTGGGGAAGGAGCTTTCCCTTCCCTCAAGGTTGTTAATGTGGAGATCTCACTGGTGGCTGCCAGGCTCCTGCCCACGCTGGCGTGAGCGCTTTAAATTCTGTCCCCTCTTCACTAAGATACCCAGCGTCAGGAGAGAGCGGGGAGCCAGCGGCCCTTCTAACGATGCTCGGGAGGGCTCAGGGCAGCATCAGATCTGAACAGTGTGGCCTTTGTTGCATAATTTTTGCATGACAAACGTTCCAACTCCAGGAGGGTTTGGGCCACGGCGAAACGACTGGAAGCTGGAGAAGCAGCTCTGAGCTCCGTCCCTTGTAAGAGCGAGCGCAAACGGAGGTGTGGGAGAGGGAAAGGATTGAGCAGCTGAAAATGCTCTGTGTGGGGGAGCTGAACTTCATCTTTCCTGGCACCTGGGTCCTCGGTGGCTGCTCTGCAGTGAAGAGTTTGAAAAAAGATGGCTAATTCTCCCTGGGTGATGGGAGCCTGAAAGCTCCATTTACAAGATTAAGGACTGGGAAGTTGGTAACTCGAACTTCTGAGAGCTTGGGAAACTTGAGAAAATCTTGCTCATGGGGCTGAAACGGGCAAGGACGGCTCAGGGAAGAATTTACCCGTTCATCTGGAGCCTTAATCAGAGCCTGACCTTTCCATCATGCTCAGAGTTCTGTCACTGTGTGTGGAGGCATCTCGGTTTAAATGCTACATCAATGTCTGGGAGCTGCAGAAGTCAATGGTGTGTCTCAGAGCCGCGTGCGAGTTATTTAGGGGAGGTGAGGGGAAAGAACATGAATCAGCAGCTTGGGATATCAGCTGAGCTAAAGCAGAAAGGGCAGTGAGGGAGCCAGGTCCCTGCACAGCACCCTGGCCCCGTCCCTGGAGCCGCCAGGCAGCGGGAGCTGTGGAAACCCACCCAGGAAGCTTCTGGAGAAGGACCAGTGGCTCGTGCTTCCCTGTCTCTGCACAGGGCTCGAGGTGGATGCAAGCAAACGCCCTCCCAGGAAATCTGCCTGTGGCTTTGTGCCCAAAATCCCTGGAAGGGGCTTGGAGACGTGGAACTGGGAGTGTGAAAACCCTCTGGAGTCCTGCTGTCAGGCGCTGCCTGGGGACACGTGTTCTTCACGAGGCCGAAGGCACCCGAAACACCGACCCGAGCTACGTTCTGTCACAGTAAAACACCTCTGCAAACAGCTCTGTCCCTTTTCTGCAGCGAATTTAGCCTGCTTGGGCCTGTTGGCAGGAAGAGGCAGCGTGGATTAGCGACGGGAGGATCTCTGGGTGGAATGGTGGGGCCGGAAGATTTATGTGACCTTTGCTCGCTGGCAGGAGCGAAGCTGGTGGTGATGGCTGTCTCAATTACGGGTCTCCTTTGGAACGTGTACGCATTGCCTTGGAGATCAGAGCTGGCAGGGAGCACAAGCTGCTGGATCTTGGAGCCCATTTATCAGTCTGCTTGCCATTTGTATCTGCAGGTGGAGGAAATTGTTACCCAGGCCTCTCCAAGGTGCTGCTGTTAACTCCTCGCTGCTGGTGGGCTCAGCGAAAGGCTCGTGTGGAGATGGAGGAGTGGTGTTGGGTCTGTCTGCTTCAGCAACCCTGCGTTCTGTACCAGCCCTCTGTGGGGCTTGGAGTTCCTTTTGGGTGGATGGGTGGGTGGGTTGTTTTTTGCCTGTGGTTTTTGATCTGTGGTTAGTTGGTTTAAACCCACCCAGAGCCCAGGAGTGAATCAGCTCCTTTGGTTTAGTGGAGGGGAGCATTGATTCAACTGGGGTTACCTGAATCTGGTCCTTAAGCCAGGCTGGGATATCGTTTGTTTTACCTCATCATCCTCCACTAACCGTATGACAGAATTAGCCAGCAAACACTGTACATCTGTAGGATTTCAATTTCCTCCTTGGCAAAGCAGCAGCTCGGGGCTGACCTCTTGCCTCCTACCTTTCAAAATGCCTCTCGGTGCCCGGTGTTCAGAAGAGCTTCCCTCTCCTTTGTCTTCACAGATCCCTCTGGGTTTATTTTTGACGTGCAGTCCAACACCGTGATGGCCCAAGGAGGAACCTTTGAAAACATGAAGGAGAAGGTAAATGTGCCTTTGGAGACTTTAACTCACCACGTGCCGTGGAGGAGCTGCCGAGCGCTGTGTCTGCATCTCCTCTCTGAGATGAGACATGGCTCTGTCTGGGACCTGAGCACAGCTCAGTCAGAAGCAGCATTTTATCCAGCTTCATCGTTCTGGTGCATTAAAGCTTTAGAAGGAAGCGGTGGTGTGAGGCTCTGCGTGGGCTGAAGCTTTACCCCTTCCCCTGTTCCCTCCCCTCTAGATCAGCGCCGTGCGGGCCATTGTCCCCAACAGGAGCAACAACGAGATCGTCCTGGTGCTGCAGCACTTCGACAACTGCGTGGACAGGACGGTGCAGGCCTTCATGGAAGGTAACTCCTGGTGGGGTCAGTGGCTGTGTGCCCCCTCCCTGGAGCTGCCTCACAAGCAGCAGCAGAGCCTTCGTGTGGGAAGGGCTTGTGCAGCTGCCCGGCACGCCCAGCTGCAGGCTGTGTCTGCAGGTAGAACTCCGGGGTCAAGGAAGGGAGAAGGGCTCCATAGCTCTTGAGATAGAGGAGGTCAGACACTCAGTTACAGCAGCTCCTGCCCCTGTGCACACGATGGGGATGTCTTCAGCTCCGATAGCCACTGTTTGTACTTTGAAACCGGGCTCAACCCTCCCCTGGCTGCGTCAGGCGGAGTGACTGACCCAGGGAAACAGGCTGCTGCTGCTGACAGTGCCTGTCGCTCCGTGACTCGACAGCCGCACCTCGCCTCGGGCCTGCCACGGTGTGACAGCTGTTCCTCAGACCGGGGTGTCCTGACACAGCCCCTGGCCCTGCGGGGAGAGGGACGGCCGATGGCTGACCTGAGTGCAGCCTTGAGTTCAGAACCAGCTCCAGCACGCATACAGGGGCCTAGGCCTTTAGCATGGGGGGGTCCTAAGCCTTTAACATGGGTGGGTCCTAAGCCTTTAGCATGGGGGGGCCTAAACCTTTAGTATGAGCTGCCTAAACCTTTAGTACAACAGAGCCAAAGAGAAGACTCTCTTTGTCCCCCCTTATTGGTTTCCCCCCCGCCCCAGAAAAGCTGGCATCGTGCTGTAAGGGAGCAGTGCTGTTCAGTGAGGTGTTCCCAAAGCAAAACGAAACCCATCCCCTCCTTACACCAGCTGAAGAGAATTGAAACTTGGCCTTTCAGGGAGTGTCACCGCTGGCTCCAGGGCTGAGGCGCTTCCACGTGAGCGGGGAAGGGATCGGAGTGGATGCCTTGCCTTGCCTACTACTCACCGCTGCTTTTCCTTTCAGGCAATGCCAGTGAGGTACTGAAAGAATGGACTGTAACGGGCAAAAAAAAGGTAACACTCCTTAAATACACTTTGCTAAGGCATTTGGCTCTTCGTTTGGAGGCTTGGGACTCTGGAGAGCAGTAGGAATTCCTCGTGGTACAGATGGGAAATGAAACCAGAGAGCAAACATGTATATTGGTGTTAGCAGAAGCGCTGCACGAAGATAACCCCTGGGTTATCAGGTGCCTGGCTGTTCAGGGCAATGATCTACACCCTAATTTGGGTGTAACATCTTCTCCCCACATTTGCATTGAACGTAGCTGTCAGGCAACAACGTTGTGTCGAACATAGAGCCTGTAAAAAAGGGCTCTCAGCTTTCTCTCCGTGCAGTCGCCTTCATTCCGCTGACCCACTGCAGGACCCCTAATTCACACACACAGCCCCACGCTGAAGTAAATCTTTCTCAGGTCCATTTCTTTCAGGGGAGCTCTGTAATTCACCGTTCAGATAGTCAGGCCGCTCCATTTTTCATCAGTAACCTTTGGAGCTGAACAGTTGTGTTTAATGCTGAGCTCTGTGGAAATATATTTCTCTGGCACGTAAGCTTCCTGGAGTGCTTTTCCTCCTCCTTTGCTCAGGCCTCTGTGAAAGGGTTAAATAAAGGTCTGCAAAGTTTCAGTGCTTGATATTATAATACCTAAATCCACCAGGACGAGAATCAAATCATAATTATTCAACAGGACTCCTTTGAATCTGTGAAAAGCTCGGGCATGAAATGGAGAGGGGGGAAAATGTGACCGAGTAACCCTGTGCTGGGGAATGAGGGGAGTTTTCTCAGAGCAGGGTCTAGTGAGGAGCGCCCTGGAAGCTGTACCTCACTAGGGAGCACCCCAGAACCCCCCAGCTGGTGCTGTGGGCTCCAGCCACACAGCCCATCCGTGTTCCCCATCCGTTTTGGAGCCTTCAGCTGCTAACCAGGGCTCTGCTGGCACACCATCAGAGAGGATAATGTATTCGCGCCTCATTAATGCCACTCTATCTGTCCTCATTGTTGGGTAAATCCCTCCTCCTGTTAATAGGATCAACATCGGGCTGGCTAAAAAAGCATTTAATTCAGCTACTCTCAGCCGCTGAGCAGGAGCTTAATTTCCCCATCAGGAATTAAGCTCAACATTTATTTCTTTATTTCTTTTTTTTTTCTCCCCCTCCTCTCCCTCCCCTTTCCCTTTGTGGTCTGGACACCTAATCCTTAGAACAAGAAGAAGAAAACCAAACCCAAACCGCAAGCTGGATCCAGCCTCCCAGAGCCTGGTAAATTGGTGTCCACTGAAGAGGAGAAGGGGGGAATGAACGGTTTCCATGTCAACGGCTGCGCCCACGACACGGAGTCCGTGGACTCGCTCAGCGAAGGTTTGGATGCGCTTTCGATTGACGCCAGGGAGCTGGAGGATTGCGAGTCCGCGGTGCCAGACATGCCTGAGAGGACAGGTTAGTCTCTGAAGTGGCTAACAGGAGAGGGGCACCGACAGAGCAGAGGAGCTGCCTCCTGCCTTTCCCCTCTGCTCCTTCCCGGGTCGGGTCGGTGTGGCACGCTGTTCTGCTCAGGTATCTCTTGAGGAAAGAGCAGCTCACCCTGATTTTTCTGGCGCCGTTAATGGTTTTACTGGTGGTTTTCGCGGTGTCGAGGCGGTCGGCGTTCCGCTGTCCTCTCCCCCTTTCCCCCTTTAAACCAGTGTGCTTTCCTACAGCAGTGCCTGAACTAGCGAATGGAATAGCAGACTTTGACACAAAATCGCTCATCCTGCATCCTTCCCAGAGCCCTTCGTCTCTCCGGCAGCGGCCTGAGCAGAGGAGCACTAGCAGGTCTCTGTCCAGATCAGCAGCCAGCAACACCACTCCTGCCTCCCTGCCCGGAACGCGGCTGGAAGACGTTCCCCTTTCACCTGCAAACAAGAAGTTAGGTAAGGGCCTGGGGGCTGCACGCTCTCCCCTGTCAGAGCGGGTGGCTGCTGGCTGAGTTCTCACCTCCTCTTCTGCGGTGGCACTGACAGACAGGGCGCTGGGGCAGGCTGGACTTTGATTTTAATGCGAACGAACACGCTGCTTGTTATCTGGCCGGTTCCTCGCACTCTCTGCTCCTCCTCTCCACCACACGCCGTGGCAGGAATCTTGACAGCAGTTTAGATGTAGTGCCTGGAGCAGCAAACCCACATGTGTGAGAGGAGCAGGGGAGGAAGCAGCCACTCTCACTGCATACGCTTAGCCCAGCTTTGTGCTCCATCACAGAGCCTTCAGGTTGTTTCTCATCTCTTTTTTTCCCCTCTCTCTCTCTTGTGTGAGTGAGAATCAGTCGAGAGGCCAGAAGTTCGGACCAGCCCTGTCACAAGATGTGACAGCTGCCTGCTACTGGGTTCTTTCTTTTTTTTTTTTCCCCCTTTTTTTGTCTGTTTTCTCCACAGCTGAGTTCGTAGGACAACAAGTGGGGACAGGAGGGACCTCAGAGCCCCCGACCGGGGCGGTGGTCACTACACTCAGCTTAGGCAGAGGAGGTGGTGGTAGTTCCCCTCCTCGCTGCACTGAGGAGCAGCTGGTAGCAGAGCTTGGCAGGGAGGGGAAGCAGCTGCACCCCAGCAAGCTCCAGGGAGCACATGCAAGCTGATGGACCCTGTGGGGCGAGCTGAGACACAGGACTGACCGTGGCAGTGATAACCAGCCCTTTCACCTCCTGATTTGAGGAAACAGCCTTCATTTTTGGCTCTGAGTTAACTCCCTTCTCCGGGCAAGCCACTTTTCCCTATCATTTAGTGATAGGAGGTGTTGGTCTTTGGTGTAGACTCGTTTCTTCTCTCCGTTCCCTTGCACAAAAGTAACTCCAGGCACGTTTGGTTTCTCTCCTGTATTCAAACACGTGGAGGGACATCCACCCCTCTGCCCAGAGAAGGAACTTCTTGGAGCCTCAGGAAACCTTTCCCCAATAAGAACATCTCTCAAACTGTCCCTGCTGAGCCCCTCATGCCTTTGTGACGGGGAAGGGAACGACGGATTTCAAACCGAAGCAGTGCCTGGTTTCAGCATCAGCAGGGGAAAAGGTGTCTTTCCCTGCAGGGAGCACTTGGTGAGGTGACTGACAGGACTGTCGCTGTCCCTCTGTCTCTTTGGCAGGCTCTAACATTGAAAAGTCGGTGAAGGATCTCCAGCGCTGCACCGTGTCGCTGGCTCGGTACCGGGTGGTGGTCAAGGAGGAGATGGATGCTTCCATTAAGAAGATGAAGCAGGTCTTTGCTGAGCTCCAGAGCAGGTAAGTTCAACGCAGGGACAGATCCCGGTGTTAAAGCTGAAGGCCAACACAGAGAGAAAAAGGTTTTGGGCTCTCTGGTGAGCTCTGGCTCTGTGTCTGTCCAACGGGGCCATTCTGACCATCCTGAAGCTGTTTTAGGTGTCGCTAACTGGCCAGGGAACACCCAGATGGGTAGGTACTAAGGCTAGCTGTGCTGGAGGGAGGGCAGCTGGGAGCTCAGGGTGCAGCAGCCTGTGCTTTTGGGAACAAACACTCCTGTCCAGAGTGTTCCCACCGTGTTTGGAGAGAGGGAGCCTTGGAAGGGACAGGTAGGCACAGCGAAGATCATCCTGTGCAGCAAACCAAAGCTCATACCGTGCACAGTGTTCCTCTGAGTGTAACCAGGACTTGGGTTTGTGGAGTTTGGGGGTTTTTTTATTAACATCTTTATTGGCTTCAGTAAGTGCTTTAAGGTTGATACTCCAAAAGGCCTCACTCCCTCGGCGAGAAGTTCCTGTTCTTGGTTACACAAACACTTGTGGCACAGGAATGGCCAGAGTTCTCCTTCCCTGCTGTCAGCAACGTTTGACAAGCACCCAAAGCGCTGCTCTCACTGTGAAGGGTTAAAGCAGATGGTTGTCAGGCTTGCAAACCCCTGTCAGGAGCTGTCTGTGTCTGAAAACTGCCCCTGGCTTCCCAGGCAGTGATGTAGGGTGCTGTGTTCTGGAGCCTTGGAGCAGACCCTGTCCTCCTGCCTGGGCTGCTTCTCATGCTTACCCTTGTGTTTGGGAAGTGTTCTCCTGTCCTGAAGCATGTGGAACCTTCCCCTGCATTTAACCTCATCGTGTGCTGAAAATACCAACAAAAATAGTTATAAATGGCTTTTAAACTGACACCAGGAGAGTCAGGGCAGGCTGGAGGGGCAGGGTTAATGGTGTCTGCGGGCTCTGACTGGCATTTTCCTGCTGAGAGCCCTGGGATCACCTCTGTGGGCTCCTCTGGCCCTGTTCCAACAGCTCCATGTCCTTCTCATGCTGGGGACTCCAGAGCTGGAGGCAGCACTGCAGATGGGATCTCAGGAGAGCAGAGCAGAGGGGCAGAACCCCCCTCAACCTGCCAGCCACACTCCTCCTATGCAGCCCAGGATGTGGTCGGCGTTCTGGGCTGCGAGTGCTGTTGAGCTTCTCAACCACCAGCACCCCAAGTCCTCTCTGCAGGGCTGCTCCCCAGCACCTCACCTCCCAGACCAGCACCCCGAGTCCTCTCTGCAGGGCTGCTCCCCAGCACCTCACCCCCAGCCTGCGTGGCTGACAGGGTTGCCCCAGCCCAGGTGCTCACGGGGACGCGGCTTCCCCACCTCGTCCGGTTGTGACTGTCTGCAGCAGGATGTTGTTGTTGAGTGTTGGCTGGGAGCTTTTGTGTCTGCCCCTCTCTACAGCTCCAGCAGCCATGGAAACCCCTCTGGCATGGAAAATGTCATCCCTTTGGCTCTGTGTGAGCGACCCCTCACCCTCTGCCTTGCGCTGCCGTCTCTCAGCCGCCTGCGTCATGCTGGGCAGGGTGAAAGGCTCCTGTCCCATCCCGCAGCCATCAGCTGAGCTGGCAGAGGGTGCAGCAGGACGTGGGTTCCGTGAGCGGTTCCGTGAGCAGGGAGGCAAGTGCAGGGCTGGAATGGGGCCACCAGGAACCTCCCTTGGCAAATGCTAAGCTGAGGAGCTGCTCGGCTCCCTGCACCTGACAGGCAGTGACTCTGCACCGGGGCCACTTGGCTCCGTGGGTGAGATTCACTTTCCTTTTCCTGACAGCGAAGCAGCTGCTGAGTGAATTGTACCTCGGCTGTTTATTGGTGGTGGTGTTTTCCCAGCGTGACCCAGAGAAGAATTGGTTGGGTTTAAAACCCTCCAGCACAAGGCAGGATCTGAGAGTTAAATCGTGCTGGACTCTCTCTGCAGCTGCAGGAAAACCTGCTCCCAAAGCGGGTTTGTTCAGCTGAAACGGGATATTTTAAGGAGCTAAAGCTTGGGCCGGTTTAACTTCTGCCTGTCAGGGCCCCTTGGGTGTGCTTGGAACCAGTGAGGCTTCCTAGAGGTCTTGACCTTCATCTGCTCTCACTGGGTAACGCGCTCGTGGTCTGAGGTAGCTGAGGGGGCAGGAGACCGATGCTGGGGGTACACCTCAGCCTCTGAAATCCATCCTCTCTGAGCGGCAGGCAGAGCAGCAGCTGCTTTCACCTCCTGTTTTGAGAGGATAGTCAGGTAACCTGAGCTGGGGTATCCCTATAGTCCTTCATTTCCTGAGCCCTTTGCTGTCTGCTCCCAGGGAAGGTCATGAGAAAACCCAGCCCAGCCCCAGGCTGAGGGGAGTGTGGGTGAGATCAGCTCCAGCAGGTAGCTGGGGGGCTGTTTTGCAGCGCCGTGCATCACCCGTGCTTCCCCACAGCAGAGCTGCTGGCCGTGCTTCCAGCTGCCTCCCAGCGCAGGGGGGTCTTTGGGATGGTTGTGTTTCAGCCCTAAGGAACACCATCCCCAAAGCCCTTGAGGGTGCTTGTGCAAACAGCCATCGTCTTCCTCCAATGGACAGCTTCTTGTGGGTGCTGCTCAGCCGAGCTGCCTCCCAGCCCAGAGCCCCCCGAGCCCCCCAGCTGAGCATTCGGCGGTATTTCACCTTCAGCACTTCTCCAGTTCCCCTCGTTCTGCCTTGTGCACGTGGTAAACGTCCCTTCCTGGAGCCCAGCCCTCAGAGACCTGCCTGGGATCTCCTCCCAGGACAGAGCAGTTGAGAGGCAGCTGGGTTTCCCCACGGCCCCGGCGAAGGGGCAGCGAGTTTGTTTGCCGAGAAGCCGCTGCGGGGTGCTGGGGGTCTGATCCGAGTCACTCATCACCCCCAACCTCGGGCAGCGCCGCTTGACCTCCATCCCTCAGCCAGCCCAGCTGGAAAATTGGGTAAAGGCTCCAGCTGAGCTCTGCTGAGCAGAGGGAATTGCAGAGAGCTCGTGAGCCACGGGCCAGCCAAGGGCTGTGTGTGGAAAAGAGCCAGTGGGTGCCGGTGCCGTGTGCCTGCCTGCTCAGGGAGGAGCTGCACCGCAGCGCCCGAGCCACGAGCCTGCTCCCGTGCCTTAATTAATCATTAAGGCCACACTCCCAACCATGTCTCTCCAGGGGGATTCCTCCCCCTGACGTGGCCTCTGGGCATAGGGTGTCTCCCTTCTCCCTGCCCCTGGGCGCTGGGGAGCCGGGTCCCACCGCTCCGGGGTGGCTGGAAATGAGGTGAAGTCTTATTAGTGCAGCTTTTGACACGCGTCCTTGTATTTGCACGGTCGGGCTGAGAGAGCCTGACCTGGAGCAGGCCCCTGCTGTGCCAGGAGCAGAAACAATCCCTGCCCTGAAAAGGCAGACGGACAGAGCGATAAATCAACAGAAGAAGCCAAATGTCAAAGCTGCTGTTCAGAGGGAATTGTTTAAATTGATCTCGCCTCGCTCCTCTCCGGCGAGCGGGGGAGCGGGCTGGGTTTGCATTTCAGATGCTCTGTGGTTTCCCTTTCAGGCAGGCGTAATGCAGACGTTCTGCCCCTTTTCCAGCCAACCTTTCTGCCTTCAAAAGGGGAAAAGAGAAAAGACCAAAAAAATAAAACCCCCACCCCAAAAATAAGGGTATGGCAGGGCTGGCTCTGCGGTGCTGCCACCCGGCCCTGAGCCGCTCGGAGCCCATGCAGCCGGCGTGGGAGGGGAAAGCTCAGCTATTAAAGAGAGAAAGCAAGAGATTGAAATGGAGCTCGTTAAAAGAGCTGGGTGGCCAACGTGGCAGTGGCTGAGCAGAGGGGACCCGCAGCCACACAGGGCTGGGGCCGTCGGTGACCCGCAGCCATGCAGGGATGAGGCTGTTTTGGAGGCACAGCTCAGAGAGGGATGCAAAAGGAGCATCTGGGGAGGGTGTTGTCTGGCTTCTTTATGGCAAAGAGCTGCCCCTGGCGCCTGTCCCCGGCCGGAGATCCGGAGCGGGAGGGACCGGCTGTTCCTTTCCTGCTCCCCTTGTCACCCAGATCACTCAGCACCCCCATCCTCAGGCAGCACGAGCTCGTGTGGGGTGGTTACAGGGGGTTCTGCCTTGCTGGAGGGTGCTTGGTGGCCTCAGCTGCTTAAATTTGGCTGGGTGGTAGCTGTTCTGCTTGCTGTGATGCTCGGGGGGGTTGGGGTCTCCTGACAACAGCCACACTCGCCGCACGCTGTCGCTGTGACCTGCTGGGGTGTTTCCTCCCTCCGCAGCCAAAATCGGTCCTGGGGCTGTAAGAGGTTTGAACACGGGAACAGGGGGGCTGGGAGCGCGGCATCGCTTGGCACTGCGGCACCCCAGGGGCTGCTCAGGTGGGACGGGTGCCCAAAAAAGCCCGGAGCCCCCCTCCTGCTGCCGTGCCCCCCTGTCCCGCGCTGCAGCTGATGTTCTGAGCACCTCTCTCTGCCCTAGTTGGCTTCAGTGGTGAAGCCCAGCAGCACAGGGCTTCCCCCCGACACCGCGCTCCCTCTCCCCTTCCCGAGGAGCGAGGTGACCACGGACCCGGCGGCTCACCGGGATCACCAGTGCTCCAGCGCTGGCCCCAGCCCGGTTTAACAGCAGCCAAACTGGGACACCAGCGTGTCCAGGGCAGGAGCCGGTGCGCGGCGCGTTCCTGCTGCCACCTGCCGGTGTCTGCTGGGTGGCCGGGTCACCCGGGGACCCTCCCGCCGCTGTCCGGGCCCTGAGAGTGCCACCCTCCTCTTTGTTTAACACTAAACCTCTTCCCTCCCTCTCTCTGTCTCCCCTCTCCAGCCTCATGGATCGGGAGGTGGCGTTGCTGGCTGAGATGGACAAAGTGAAAGCAGAAGCGAGTGAGTCTCTGCCTTGTACCCAGCGCCCGGGGAGCTGCCGTCGCGCTCTGGAGGCGGGGGGTGTCCTGTGCTTCCCTCCCTGCTCACAGCATCCAGAAACTTCCCAGCTCTGTACCCCAGCAAAACCCACCCCGTGCCTTGAGCACTCTCTATCCTGACTGGGTGGTTCTATTTCGACCCCAAACCATCCTGTCAGAGGGCATAAACCTCCCTCTTCCATGGAGGGGGGGGGGGGCATTCCTAAAAATCTCAGCCTTCCTGGGAAGCAGGGAAGGAGTTTCTCTCCCAGGAGTGCTCCGCAGGGCTGCCTGCTCCAGCAGCACCCAGCCTGGCTGTTTGGGAGGGGAGAGGGGGTGGCAAGGAAGCGGGGAGCCCAGGGAGAGCTGGCGCTTGTTACCCAGCTGGAGTCAGCTCAGGTTCAGCCTGTGCCTGGAGCTGCTGAGCAGCTGGCACGGCGCCGTCTGGGAAGGGGCCTGGGGGGAACCTCCTGGTTACCAATAAGGTGCCTCCTGTCGGGTTTGGGGCTGTGTCACTCGGGGAGGGGGGTTGGGCAGGGCTGGTGCCTCAGCTGCCGGCTGTTCTGCAGTGGAGATTCTGCTCAGCCGCCAGAAGAAGGCAGAAGCCCTCAAGAAGCTGACGGACGTGGCCGTGCGCATGTCGGAGGAGCAGCTGGTGGAGCTCAGAGCTGACATAAAGGTGAGGCTCCCCCCTTGCCCCCCCCCTTAATCCAGCCCAGTCCCAATCTCGCCCCGGGATTAACGGGGCTGCCACCCCAACACGTTCCTGCTCAGAGGCACCGAGTTGCTGTTATCACACGTGTGGAGCAGCTCAAGCAGGTGCCTCTGAGGAGGGACCCCTGCCCCCCTCGCACCCCCAGTTGAGCCCAGCCCCCCAGTCACTCCAGTCCTTTAGTTCTGGTTTAGAGGTTTCTTACTGGTTTTCTTGGCTGGGCTGGGCTGTCTCCTGAAGTGATGCTGGAATTGTTCCCTTGGTCCTTGTCCTCCTGGTTCTGTGGGGTTCAGTGAGGGCTGTGCTGGTGCCATTAGTTTTACCCCAAGGTTTATTCTCCAGCAGCTCTTGTGGTCTGAGGCTCCAGCTCCTTTAGCTCTGAGCCACAGGCTCTTTAACCCCCTCGCATCCCCACAGCACCGTGCTGACATTGGGGTGCTGCCACGAGACATTGGGGTGCTGTCACAGCCAATAATTCCCCTTTCAAAGCCACAAAAACCTGCTCGACCCCCAGTGAAGGATTAGTGCTGCTGAGAAACCCCGTGAGGGTCCAAGAGCCCTGGGCCCTGCTGACCTTGCAGGGGGAGGGGGGCTGTTGGGGGGCTGTTTGGGGCTGTTGTGGGGCTGAGCTCACCTCCAGCACCGTGTTCTCCATTCCCAGAGTCCCCGGAGCCGTTTCTCTTCTCACTGGGGGGGTTGGGTTTTGTTTCTCAAGCGGTTCCTGAGTCACACCACCTGTTCCCAGCCCAAATCAGGAGGGTTTCACCCCCATTCCGTGTTCCCCTGCATGTCCATCCCCTGTGTGTCCCATCTCACACGTGTGTCCATCCCCTGCGTGTCCCATCTGACATGTGTGCC
>VZTU01017094.1:54915-65101 GCA_013400835.1 Zapornia atra | reverse complement strand
CGGCCCGGCATGCAGGCGGTGGAGCGGGACGGGGCGTCAGGCGGCCCCGAAGGGGCGGCGGGGGGCGTTGAGGCCCCGTCGGAGCCATCGCCGCCTAAGGCCGCGGCCGCTTTTGACCTGCTGGAGCTGGTGCGGAGCTACCGCCGGCTGGAGCTCTACCTGGAGCCGCTGCGCGACGCCGCCGAGCTCGTCCGCTCCCTCCTCCGGTAGGTGCGGGCTGCGCCGGGACCGGCGCCAGGGCCCTTCCCGGGGTGTCGCGGGCCTCACGCTCCCTCCTCCCTGCAGGTGGCAGCGGCCCGTGTGCTCCCTCCTCGTCTGCCTCGGCCTCAACTTCCTCCTGCTCACCCTCGGGCAAGGTGCGTGTGGGGGGGCGGGGCGGGCCCGGTCCCTTCCCCGGGCACCCCGGCCCCTTCCCCGGGCACCCGGGGCTGACGCTGTCCCACCTCTTCCAGCCGCCTGGTACTCGGCGCTGGCCTTGTTAGTGGCGGTGCCGGCCCTGCTGGGCTACCTGCAGGAGACGTGCCGGGTCCGGCCCTCGGAGCTGGAGCTGGTGCGCAGGAGGTACCACAGCGTCCGTCGGGAGGACCTGCGCAGGGTGCAGCTCTCGCGGCAGGAGGCCATCGCCCAGGTCAAGAGCTTGTGAGTCGCCGGAGCCCTCTTGGGTGTGGGGCTCCTGGGGCCCCTGCAGCCGGGCAGGCTCCCCTCTGGCTGCGGAGGGCCGGGGCTCAGGCCCGCCTGGTTACTCTAAAGCGTGTGAGGGTGGTGGCCGGGGGGTGGGGGTGTGTTTGGGGGGCCTTTTTGTCACTGTGAGGTCTCATTTGCAGCCTGATCCAGCTGGAGGGATTCCTGAGCGGGATGTGCTGCAGCTGTGACACAGCATACCGTGTGCTCTACTGGGAGAACCCCACTGTGTCTTCCCAGTGAGTAGTACTGGGGCAGGTGTCCTGCGGTGGGCTCGGTGGGGGGAGCGGCGCAGCCGGGCTGTGGAGCTGTGTGTGCTGCTTGGAGGGAGCAGGTGGAGCAGGAGGTAAAGAAGAGGGGCTCATGCTGTAGTGCGAGTTGCTCTGTTTTGACTGCAGTGTCCTGCTGCTCCTTCTCAGGTTTTATGGGGTGCTGCTGGGCTCTGTCTGCATCCTTTACCTGCTACCCCTCTGCTGGGTCCTGGCCATCCTCAACAGCACCCTCTTCCTGGGCAACACCCAGTTCTACCAAGGTAAGAGACCTCCCTGGAAGTGGCCAATGTGGGATGGGTTAGGGAAGGGCCCTCTGAAGCCAGGGGTCCTACCCTGGACCTCTCTCTGTATCCTCATGTGAACCCAGCATCCTGTGTTGGACTTTGCAAGGTGACCTGACTCCTCCCTGCGCCCCCCCTACCCCCCTGCCCTGCCTTCCTGGGGGCAGTGGTGTACTAAAGGCAGTGCTCAGCAGCCCAAGTTGGGTCGTGGGGCTCAGCAGTGAGAGGTGAGAGTCTCTCCTCATATGTGTCCTGGCCTGGGTGTTGCTTCCTGCAGTGTGACAAACCAGGGCCTGGCAACACAGCCTGTGTATGAGTGTCACCACCCTTCTTGGTCCCCGATCCTGCTCTGCAGGGCTTGAAATGTTCTTGGTGCATGGGGTAATGTGTACTGAAGACTTGAAAATGTGCTCTTGGGAGGTGGGGGGAGAAGAGCTGGAGGCACTCCCTGTTCTGTGGGATGTGCTGGAGGAGAGTTGGATGAAGTCTGTGTGGCTGAGCTGTGACCAAGGCCCCTGCTGTTCCCTGTGCTGGGGCAGGTGGTGGGGGGGTGCCTTGCTACTCTGACTTTGATGCGTGAGCAGAGGAGGGCTCACAGTGCCTGATGGCTGGAGGTTGTATGTCACTGTCCCATGTTGAGCCTTGGAGATTGGATCCTGTTGCTGGGTTTTGTGTGGTGGGGCTGGGAGAAGGGAAGTGCCACCCCGCTCCTGCCATGTCCCCCTTCTTACCAGTGATAATGGAGCTCAAGGCCTCGATCGAGCAGCGTGTGGGCAACAAACCTCTTGAGAGTGCTCCAGAGCCTGCTGAACCCCTGCCAGCAGCTGCCCCCCTGGATCGGACCCCTACACCTACCAGCACAGAGGTGAGATAGGGACAGGACAGGCAGCTGGGTGGGAGCTGCAGGGTCAGTGCTTTGGTCTGGCTGCACCTGTGTCCCTCTACCCACAAACTCCTTTCTGCTGCCAGCTTGCTGGAAGCTTGTGAGCTCCTCCTGAGTTACTGGTGGGCTGCCCTGCTGTGCTGGGGGCTTGGCTTAGTCCTTTTGCTGCTTTCTAAGGCTGCAGACTGGGGGGCAGGGTCTCACCTCACCTTCTGGGACTCGTGTCTTCTCGTGGGGCTGCTGAGGGCCTGGTCCTCTGTCTTGGAACCCGCTGTGGAAGTGAGGACCCAGTTTTGGACAGGGATGGGGGTATAGCAGGACCAGCTCTCTGAATCTCTTGCAGGACCTTACCCCTGGCAGCGTGGAGGAGGCAGAGGAGGCAGAACCTGATGAAGAGTTCAAAGATGCTATTGAGGTTTGAGGCTGGTGGAGGTGTGCTGTGCCTGCAGGGCAGCTGAGATGAGAAGGGGGGAGGAGGGCCTCGGTGGGCAAGCTGGGTGCTTGGGGGAGGGTGGCTGTGGGGCTGGGTACCTCTGGCTCCATCTGTACTGCCTGTCCTCTCTGTCCCATGCTGCGGGAGAAGGAGAACCAGCTGCTGGTCATGGTGAGTACTGCCATGTCGAGGTGTGCAAGAGGGGCATCTCCAAGCTGGAGCTGGCAGCCTTTGCCTGGTTTGCCAGTGGCTTGTGGTGATGCTGGGTGGAGCATCCTGCTCGTTGGGCGGCCGTTTCTGGGGTGGGCTGCCCTCAGGTGTGCCCCCAGCCGCCCCTCTGTGCTCAGCCAGCTCTCCTTTCTGCAGGAGGATGATGAGAGCTCTCAGTGCTCAGCAGACTTTGACCTCAGCCTGCCAGACAATGGCTTTATGAGCAAAAACGAGGTGATCCGCAGCAAGGTGTCGCGCCTGACCGAGCGCCTGCGCAAGCGCTACCCCAGCAACAACTTCGGTGAGCCCTGCCTGGGGGGCTCAGCAGAGCCGGCTCTGTGCTGCTCCCAGAGGCCACCCCTGGCGCTGGTACCTGCTAGGGCTGTGCCCACACCTCCAGTCACCTCACTCCACCATGAGGGGGAGGTTCCCAGCCCTCCAAGGAAGGAAGGGCAGGGATGGGAAGGGGAGGTGATGTTGTCTCTGAGCTGAGCCTTTACAGACAGCCGTGGGTGTTCCTTACCCCTCTCAGGCCTCGGCCCCTGAGCCCTGCCTGACCTCTGCTCTCTTTCTTCCAGGGAGCTGCACGGGCTGTGCAGCCACCTTCTCTGTGCTGAAGAAGAGGGTGAGTTGTCAGCTTCTGCCCCAGCTTACCGCTGGTGTCTGGGACAGAGGTGTTGCACATGTCTGGCTTGCCTCGGTCACAGACTGACAGCAGATGACCTCAGCTAAGTGCTGGGTGTTGTCACATGCCTAATGGTGCCAGGGAGCCCTTGTGCTATGGAGCCTTTGTTTGCCCTTTTGGAAGCTTCTTCAGGCCAAACCTGCATGTGCTGGTGTAGAAGGCACTTGCTGTGTGCCCTGGTTTAACCCTGTTCCTGTGGCCTGAGAACTTTCTGGTGAAAGGGGGTTGGAACTTGAAAGGGGGTTGGAACTTGATGCTCATTGAGGTGCCTTTCAACCCGAACCATTCTGTGATTCTATGAAGCAGAGCATGGGTCTTTTGAGAACTAGAGGACTAAAGGCTACCCCTCCTGCCTCATCTGAGCCCCCATGTTTGCTGCTTGGTGCCTGGGCAGTTCTGGGAAGGGTGCATCTCTCCTCCCCTCCTGACTCGCATTGCTGTCTTGCTGCAGACTTGCAGCCCCTGCCCCTTGCTCCGGGGTTAGTGTGATACAGGCCTGGGACTCTCTGGAGCTTGCTTCCCTCCAGAGTTACAGCATAAGTGAAACAAGTATCCTTAAACCTCCTGGAGCCTGTGCTTCCCATGTTTGTCAGGCTGGGTGCAGGCTGTGGCTGCTCACGTGAATGCAGATCCAGCGCTGGGCCTGGGCAATTTGTCCAGGGGTGTTGGCAGATGTCCCCTCTGCTGTTGTTGTCAGGGCTCAAGGCTTGCACCCCCCTTCCCTTTAGCAGGGAGTGCCGTTACCAGGGCTCTGGCCCTGGAGTTTGCTGGGGAGGGCTGGGAGTGTCTCACATCCATCTCTCTCCACAGCGGAGCTGCAGCAACTGTGGGAACAGCTTCTGTTCCAGGTGTTGTTCCTTCAAAGTCCCCAAAGCTGTGATGGGAGCCACGGGTGAGTGGGAAGGGGGAGGAGGGCAGAGTGCCTGCTGGGGACCCTGGCCCAGCGTGGGGAAGGGGAGCATCTCTGACACCTGCTTTCCTTTCCAGCCCCGGAGGCTCAGAGGGAGACGGTGTTTGTGTGCGCTCTGTGCAACCAGGTGCTCATCAAGTGACTGAAACGGGCCCAGTCAGCTCCTGGGTCCTGCACTGCCTGACACCTGGGCAGCTCCTGGGTCCTGCACCCCTGCAGCCTGGGCAGCTCGGGTCCCAACGTGGTGTCACCCTGCCAGAGGACGCTTGCGCCCGCTGTTCCTCCTGCCCGCGCCAGGCTGGGGGCAGAGCAGCCCTCCTCACCACGCAGCCCTTTCTGCACCAGCTGGGTCCCTGCAGTGGAGCGTTGCCCACATCCCTGGGGCTGTCCCCAGTAGCTGCTCTGAGCCCTGGCTGCTCCCTGGTGCTCACTGCACCCTGCCATGTACTCTCCCAGGTGCTGTGGCATGGGTCAGTGATGGAGGAGCCATCCTGTGGTCCTACCTCCACCTCCTGGTCGGGACAGAACAACCTCAGGCCTCTGTCCCTACCTTTCCCAGCACTCTGCTGGGTGACTGTTTCTGGGATCAAGTCAGGGCCCTGCATTCCCAGGAGATGTGGTCTTTGGTCCTGGCTCAGCTGAGACCCTGCTAGTCACTCCTGTGCTCCTCGGCCTCGCTGCCTGCAGGTTTAGTCTTTCCCCCCTATATTTGGCTGTAGCACAGAGGAGGTAAGAGGGTAAGTTTGGGCTGTGTCGCTGGGTCTCCAGCTGTAGCGTGAGAAGGGGAGGTGGGAGTTGGTGCTGCTCTGTGCACTTAGTGACTGCTGCTTTCTACTACAGATTAATATATAATGTACATAGGGAGTGACCAATAAATCTCTTGCCCTCAGCTAGCTCTTGTCTTGCTCTGGTGAAAGCTGTCCCAGTTCGCCCAGCACCTCTCTGGCCTTGGCTCCAGTGTCTGCAGGTGGTCACTGGGAAAGGGTGCGTCTGCCCTCAGGTCTCACCACTTCCTGGGGTTTCCAGCTCGCTCCTGTGGCCTTGCTTGCCCCGGTCCAGGCTGTGTGCAGCTGCCCCATCTGTGCCTGTGCCAGGGCAGCATCCTGCTCAGCTCTGGCAGGAGCTGCTGGGAGTTCTCTGCCTCCTGGGGCTGCGCCTTGCCCTGCCCAGGCAGTGGTCCTGGCAGCTGCCTCTGAGCACAAGGGTGACCTTTCCCTGCATGAACAGCAAAGCTCCCAGCTATCCCAGGAATGTGACCCTGACTGCTGTGCAGCTGGGAACGGCCATGGCCTGTGTCCCTGCCAGCCAGCTGCAGCCGCCCCCCCCCAACCCTGTTCTGGGATGCTGTGGAGGGGAACTTCTTGTCACTGCCCAGTCCCCACCACGCTGTGCTGATGCTGGGGCCCCAGATCTCACCGCTGACTCTGCAATTTACTGGTGGGGAAGCTTGTGTGGGGCAGCCTGACCCCTCCTCTTGTCCCTGGGCTCATAAGCCGCTCCCTCAGGTTGTGCCCTATGGAAATGGGGGGAGAATCTGGCCTCAGCAGTGGAGATGAGGCCGCCTGAGCTGTGCTGGCTGCTCTCCAAGATGGGGGGAAGGCTGGTATGCAGAGGGTTCAGCAGTTACTGGGGGCACCGGAGCGGCTCTAACAGTGGGGAGGGGGCTGCGTGGCACCCCAAGAGCTGTGGGGTCATGTGTGTGAGTGTACCCACAACGGTGCAAGGAGCTGGGGGGCTGGGCTGTAGGACTCAGCCAGCCACGGGTGGGAGGCAGAAGTTACTTGTCTTTCTCAAGAAAACACTTGGAGGGATGAGTGCCATGGCCATGTATGTCTAAACACTCCCTGGAAAGATGCTCATGACGCAAAATACAGAGGCCTACAGATAAACTGGGGCTGTGGGAAGCGGGGCTTTGTTTGGGCACTTTCAGCTTCCCAGTAGAATGACATAATTGATGATGTTTACTCCAAGGGCAGCGTGCTCAGCAGCCTCGCTTGGAACGTACCTTCCAACAACCTTTGAGTCTTTTTTCCACTGTGGTTTTTTTCCCTTGGGCCAGGGTGGGGGGCAGTGACCCCCTGCCCCTCGTGTGAGGCTGGGGCAAGAGCTGGCCAGGCCTTGCCTGGCTGTGCCAGGGGTGGGCAGTGGGGCTGAGGCCGTTCCGATGGGGTAGGGAGGGGGGGATCACCCTGGTGCAGGGCAGGTGCCCGGGGGCCTGGTCAGCTGGGAGGGTGGGCACGGGTGTCCCGCAGCCTCAATTCCCCCCTTGTCCCGGGAGGCTCCTCTGCGCCAGGGCCGGCTCCGGTGAGAAGCCGCAGTGTGAGGCAGCCAGGCGCCGGGTAAACATCCCGGCAGCTGCCTTCGTGCCTCCCTCACCCGGTGGGACGGCTGCACGCAAGAATGTGCTGGGTAAACAGGGCTGGAGTGGGGCTGGGGGGGGTGGGCTGTGCCCCTCGCCTGCTGGGGCAGAGGCAGCCCCTGTTCGGGGCTGGGGGAGCTGAGCCGGGGGCCAGCGCTGTGCTGCCATCAGAGGGGCCGGGTAGGGGCTGTGCTGGTGCTGCTGGGGGTGGTTCCCGGCTGGTGCAGGTGGGTGGCCCCAGGGAACCTTTAGGGAGGCAGGCGGTAGGTCTGGCAGCCGAACAGGGCTGGCTGGCAGCTGCAGACAGGGCTTTCAGGTGCTGTGGAGGTGGGGTGCCTGGGTGGGGGAGCTGTCTGGTCCTGGGTCTGCCCTTCTCAGCTCTGTGTTCCTCCAGCTCCCAGCCTGTGGCTGTGTCCCCCAGGGATGATCGAAAGAGAAATCTCTCTGGCAAACACCCTCAGACCCAGCTGAGGGGCTCCAGCAGCAGTGATGCCCCTTCCCCCACCATCTCACCACCCTCCAGGCTCCCTGAAGTGGCAGGGATGCCCAAGTCTCCAGCGATGCCTGTGACCACTGGGACCCTCCTCCCCCAGCTTGGCTGGCCTGCTCAGGTTCCACAGATGGCACCTTGAGCGGGAGCAGAGCTGGAGCCCAGGGTGACCCACTCCCTCAGGCTTCCCTACTCAGCAGGCAGGACCTGGAGCCCCCTCCCATCCTTCTGGGGTTCCTGAGGGAGCCCCAAGGGGCAGTTTCCCATGAGCCACAGGGAGCCGGACACAGGTTTCACCGAGACAGAATAATTTACTGTGGTGTGGATGAGCAAGGGCTGTCTTGGCTGGGTCTTGATGGGGGTGTGCATGAGGGGTGAAGCAGGGCTGGTCTGGGTGCCTTGGAGGCAGACACCCCCCACACACCCAGCCATGTGGGATGGGAAGGGTAGGGGAGCCCAGGAAGGGGCTGCACTGCTCTGAGCACTTGGTCTGTGGAGACAGCAGGGCAGGAGGGACCTGCCTTGGCTGGGGTGGGTCCCTGTGAAGGTGGGATGATCCAGGGCTGGGGTGTGAGCTTGAGGAGAGGGCATGGGATGCTTTGGTGGACTGGAGTAGGGATTTGGGGCGGGGGGGTGAGGTTCTGGGATGTGTCATCGGGGAGCTGGGCAGGGGACATAGAGGTCAGGGTAGGTGTCTCAGGTGCAGCCATGGGCTAACATGAGGGCCAAACAGAGATCCTATGTGCAGGCAAGGGTCCCTGGGGTGCTGGGCAGGAGACGTGGGCATAGCCAAGGGTCTCTGGGGCAGACCAGGGCTCACAAGCATGCAGAGCAAGGGTCCAGGGTGCACCTGGGTGCAGTCTATGCCCCTGGGTGTGGGCAGGGGTCCTAGGGGTGTAGAGCAGGGCTCTCAGCAGGGGTCATGGGACCTGGCTGTGCATCAAGGCTCCCATAAATGCAGCTTGGGAATCCTGGGGGTGCAGAGCAGGGTTCTGGGGTGCAGCATCAGGCCAGTGCAGGAGTCCTGCGCAGGGTGAGCAGGGCCCTAGTGCTGCCCAGCCCCATAGAGCAGGGGGTGATAGAGGGGGCAGGGGTAGGAGAACATGAACTTGACTGCAAACTTCATCTCCTTGTTGTGCTTCTGCCAGGGGTAGACAGCCAGGAGGAGCAGGCGGCCACCCACCTTGCGGCCCATCACCAGGAAGCTGCCGCTGAGGCTGTCGAGCTGGGGGCAGGGGCAGCTGCCCGCGTTCCTCATGTGCAGCACCATCTTCTTGGTGTCCTTGCGCTTGAGGGGGCCCAGCTTCAGCACCTTCTTCTTCTGGGCGGCCACCAGCCGACGCTCCCCGTTCTCCTCTGTCATCTCCTTGATGCGCATCTTCACCACTGTGTAGGGCAGCCATGGGGCATGGTTGTGGGGGAGACTGCCATGGAGCACTGCTGGGGTGCTGCTGGGGGGATCTGGGACAGGCACCTGTGCAGAACAGGGTGCAGCCCACCTCTGGGGCAGGACCCAGAAGAAGGGTCTCCGGGGAAGTTACTGGGTGGAGAGGGAAAGGGGACGGTGGGTGGGTGCGTGGGAGCTCAGCAGTGGCCTCTAGTGACCCTCTCAAATGCCCCATCTTGCCTCTCCCCCCGCCCCACCTCTGTCTTCTGTGGTACATCCATCCCATGCACACAGGGTCTGAGGGAATGGGTCTCCCATGGGGCTGTCCCTGTACAACCATGTCCCCTGGCCAACATTTGCCAGGGCTATCAGAGTATCCCTGGGAGCCAGCCCCTTCTCCAGGAGAGGTCCGAGAAGTGCACCCCAGCACTCACCGAAGTCACTGGAGCACATCTGCTCCATCATGCCATCTGCCTTGTGCTCCATCTCACACTGGGTGCAGATCTTGGACACTGTGGTGAGAAACCAAACTGTCACAGCTCCCTTCTGTTGATGCCTGTCGCCTGGGCCAGCTCAGCAGGGACACGCTGGGAGATCCCCAGCAGCTCCTCTGCTCCATGGGCAGCTGTGCTGGAGTGCTGCAGGGGCCACAGAGCACCTCACTGGCCAATGCACGCCCTCTCAAGAGATGCTGACATTTTGGGGTGTAGCAGCAGCTGGGAGGGTAGCCCCAGCCTGAAGGGAGTAACAGCCCTGATCCTCACCCTGTGCTGCATTTGGGTGATGTCCCCTCCCCTGCTTGAGGGGACGGTCACCCTGTCACAGCAGTGTGGGGCCAAGACCCACGGGTGCAGAGTGCAGGATGCTCTTTGCTGCTGGGATGGGACCTGGTGGGAGAAGAGGGACACAGCTCTGTGGCAGGTCCACCCATGGCTCCCACCTCATCCTATGTCCAACCTCAGCACTGCTCCCATGGCCGCTCTGCTCTCTCCTGCCCTGGGGCAGCTCTGTGCTTGGCTCCCCTGGGCACCAAGCTGTACAAAGCCAAAGCAGCTGATGCTGCTGGTGCTGTGCCCGCTTGTGCCCGGCTGCAGGCAGAGGGTCCTTGGTCAGCACCCCAGGCTCTGCCTTGAGGGGTGCAAGGAATCCGCAGGGTGACCCCGCACGCAGGTGCCGGGCTGCCCCACGTACGTCCCCACCCCATCGTGGTGCCCTTGCCACTTACCTGGCGGCGGGGTGGCCTTGCTGTTCCCAAACTGGATGGCGATGCAGAGCTCGTGGTCGGAGGGGAACTTGCCGCAGTGCAGCATCTCGGGCCAGGGGAAGCCGTAGGACTCCATGACGGGGGCGCAGGAGTCGCGCACCACCTCGCAGAGGGAGCGGCAGGGGTAGACGGGCCGGTCGAGGCACACGGGGGCGAAGAGGGAGCAGAGGAAGAGCTGGGTGTCGGTGTGGCACTGCTTGGCGAGCAGGGGCACCCAGCTGCTGGCCTGCTGCTTGGCCTCGGCCATGGTCTCATGCTCCAGCAGGTTGGGCAGCCGCATGCGCTTGTAGCCCACGTCGCGGCAGAGCTGCATGTCGGGCGGGATGTCGAG
>VZTU01017094.1:27524-46053 GCA_013400835.1 Zapornia atra | reverse complement strand
CCTGCCCCCCTCTGCTCTGTGCCCCCCGCAGTGACTCTGCCCCTGATCAGACCCACTGTGGCCAGGGGCTGGTGCTGGGGCCCCCCAGGTGCTTCCCACTGTGCCAAACTGGCGCCGAGGGGCTGCTGCAGCCCTCCGGGTGCTCGGTGCTGCTGCCCCTGCCACAAAGGAAGGAGCTCGCCCTGCCGCAGGCAGCCCCAGCTGGCAGTGCCCTGCATGCCATGCATCGGGGAGCAGCAGGACAGGCAGTGCTAAGGGACACATTGCCATGCCCATGGGCACTGCCAGCCCTTGCTGTGCTTCCTCCCTGGGGTTTCTCACTCTCGGTGCTGCGGGGTGGGCCCAGCTGCTGTGTGCCCACTGCCCAGGGTCCCTAGCAGAGCCCTGGTGCCGCTTCATCTGCATGATGGTGCCACCCATTCACCCCAGTCCTGCCCAAAGGGTAGTGGGGCACTACCCTTTGCTGGTCCCTAGACCTGGCCAGATACCATCATCTGTCTGGCAGCTGCATCCCCACCAGTAGCACCCTGCAGCACTACCCGCAACACTGGGCACTTGTATCTGCTCCCTGCCTGACCTGTGCCACCCCCAATCAGACCTAGAAAGCTCCCCAGCCTCAAGCCCTGCACCCAGGGCAGGGAGATGCAGCACTAGGCAGGCTCCTGCCCTTGTGCTGCATGTCCCAGGCTCGTGCATGGCCTAGCACAGTGGAGGCTGAGCTGTGCCATGGGCAGCCAGGTTCCCTACCCAGCCGTGGCAAAGCCTGCCCGCACATGGCTACCAGCAGCCACCTGCCTGCTTTGCCCCATGACCTGCTTCAACACACGGAGGGTGCCCAGTGGAGTAGCTCCACCAGGCCCCTTTCCCCTCCCACTGCTGAGATCTCCCCTACTCACACATCCTGCATGCATCTGCCACCAGCACCCTGATTCCAGCCTGGCCTGTGGCGGGGACCCAAAGGGGCATTGGTGCCCAGCTGCAAGGTGTGGGGGTTCATGGGCCAGCATCCAATGGGAGGGAATAGTACGGTCCCAGTGACATTCAACTCCCCAAGGAGAAGAGTCCCTGCCTGGGTGCAGGGGTGAACAGAGCCAGTGTTACTCTCCCTGAGGTCCTGGAGGAAGGACCCTGCCCCAGGGGACTCGCTTTGGCTCAGTGATGGCATGTGTGTGGGGTGACTCTGGCTCTGCTGTTCCCACTGGGGCCCCCCTGCATGGAGGCCTTCCTCAATAAACCCTATGCTTCATCCCCCACCACCTGCCCTGTGTCCTATTGCATCAGAGGGGCGAGTGGGGCAATGTTGGGTGCACAGAGTCAGACTGGGATGGGTACCCCCCAGCACACCAGTGCGCATGGAGTCCTACAAGGAAAAGCCTGGGGGAAATAAGAGGGAGGCATGAAGGGGTTCATGGGGGTACAGGGGCAGACCCATGGGGAAATCTATACAGGAAAGGGTTTATTCAGTTAGCTCGAGGCACAGCCAGCATGGGGCTGGGGGTGAGCAGGGGAGAGCTGGCTGTGCCAGGGCACACTAGTTGCGCCAGCAGCGCCCACCCGTGCCCAGGGAGAAGCCATGGTGGCAGTGGCAGTGGAAGGAGCCAGGGCTGTTGTGACAGATATGGTCGCAGGGGCCAGGCTGGGCCTGGCACTCATCTATGTCTGGAAAAGAAGGGGAGAGGGTCAGAAGTGCACCAATGGTACAGGCAGGCGATGGAGGGGGCAGCTCAGTGCCCACAGACACACAGCTCTGGTCCTGCCCCTGCTTGTCCCCACTGCTGCCACCTCTTTCCCACACCTGCAGAGCCACACTCTGTCCGTCCTCACCCCTGTTTGGGGTGGGCCAGGACCAGGGCTGTGAGCACAACAGGGCACCACAAAACAGCATCCCTGCTCCCAGGGCAGCACAGCTGCCAGCCCTGCTGCCTGCAGGTACTCACCCAGGCACTGTCTGGCAGCAGAGTCAAGGGGGCGGAAGCCTGGGCGGCAGTGGCAGTCATGGGCCCCAGGGGTGTTGGTGCAGAGCTGGCTGCAGTTGTGCAAGCCCTGGGCACACTCGTCAATGTCTGGTGGTGGGGAAGAGAGCGGGGTTACAGCACGCAGGGGGGAAGCAGCGCAGCCCTGTTGCTGTGTACAGGGCTGCTGGCTGCCCCCCGTGCCCTCCAGTGCTGCACATCTGGCCATGCTCCAAGGGCAGGGAGCAAGGATGGGCAGAACTGCCCAGGGACACTGTGCCCCCTCCAAACTAGCTCCAGTCTGGGGACAGGGAGATGTGGGGGCTGCTCCCCATTCGTGAGCCCCTTCCCCATACAGTCCCAGGGCAAGGGTGGCAGAAGCAGGGGCTCAGCCCTCTCCCACACAGCTCAGGAGGCTGGGCTTATAGACAGGTTATAGTTTATTGGGGAGTTCTCTGGGAGAGGGGCTGGAAGACTGAGCGGGGTCTGACTCCAAACAGTGGGGTCAATACATTAAAAAACAGACCAGAAGGGTCCTTCCCCCACAGGACCAGGGCTGGGGAGGGGGATCCCCAAGGTGGGCACAGGCAAAGCACACACGTCGCAGGCCAAACCAGCAGGCACATGGTACGGTATCGAGGTGACGGAACAAGCAACCAGGTTGGGGAGGTGCCGGTGAAGGGGCGCAGCCCCGGGGTTGCTTTCCCAGACATGGTGCAAGGGGTGAGCCTCCCCCTAGGCCAGGCAGCCAGGCTGCGTGCCCATCCCACTGCAGACCACCCCAGCAGAGCACAGCCAGCACTCCCAGGGTTGTTCAACATGGAGAGAAAGAGAAGGAGAGAGAGAGAGAGGGAGAGGCCGGCCGGTCCTTCCACCAAGGCTGCTCTGGCATGGTACAGGCAGGGGTTAAAGTGCATAGAGGCAAAGGCAGAGTCCGAGGACTAGAGGGAAGAGGGCACTGTGGGGGGGCCTGGGCCAGCTCCCAGTGGAGGGGTATCCCCCAAAAAAGGCCACTTGAGCTGCACAAAGAAGGAGCAAGAGAAAAACAAAACCAACCAAAAGAAAAAAAAAAAGAAAACAAAGAACAAAAGAAAAAAAAGAGAGAGAGACAGAAGGGGAGTTAGTGGGAACTCAATGGCAGGCACAGGATGAACTAATACAGAGACCCAGGGTGCAAGAGGGTGGGCAGCAGCATGGCAGCTTGCAGGATGGGGTGAGGCCTGTGTCCAGGGTGTAACAGCATCCCAAGGCGGTGCTTTGGGGCTGCAGCAGGCCAGGGCATCCCCCTGTCACTCACCCACGCAAGCTGTGCCGTCCTCGTTGGGCTCGAAGCCCCGGCTGCAGCGCTTGTTGCTGCGGCAGCGGTACCCGCCGTAGGTGTTGATGCAGACAGGCTTGTCCCGGGGGCAGACAAAAGGAAATGCAGTGCACTCATTCATGTCTGCAAGCAGAGAGGTCTCAGTGGAATGGCTGGGCTGGGATCTTGGGGCTCCCGGCCATGACCCCTCCAGTTTCCCCTGTACGTGCTGGATGACTCACTCAGAGGTAGCCATGCACAAGCCATGCCTCTGCCTCCAAGGCTCATGGCATGGCCCCAGCCACCCTCTCACACCCCCATTGCCTCTCCATCACCGGTGGCTCTAGCACAATGACTGCTACATGCCATGGCCCCCACTCCCAGCATGGGTTCCCTACAAAGCCATGCCACTGGCCCCCTTCCCACACCCCATGCCAGGCAGGCAGCCATACCCTGCACAGAGCTACATAGGAGCCCTGCCTGCACAGCCAGCCGCTTCCCTGGCTGCTGCCTGCCTGTAGCAGGGTGCTGCCCTCATGCACCCGCTGTACCCATGCTGCAGCATCCTGGGTGCAGGCACGCCCGTGCCCCAGCAGCCACTCACCTACGCAGCGTCCATTCTCGTGCTGGGAGAATCCCTGCCCACACTGCGGTTGGGGAGAAGCAGAGAGCACGAGGGTGGGGACGAATCAGCCCAGGGCAGCCACCGAGCCAGCAGAGCTCAGTCCCTCATTTCTGCCCCCGAAGCCTCCCTGAACCCACAACCTGGTCCTCACCTCCAGTGGTGCAGGCATGAGTGGCTCCTCCACGTCCAGGGGGTAGGGGACCTCCAGGACAGAGTTGATCTCATTGCTGGCCACAGCTCGCGTCATGACGCGGCCATCCGGCCAGGTCACCTCCAGGCTGCTGGCTTCGTCATGCCCTGCGGGCGGGCAGCTGGTCAGAGGTGGGGTCTCCGGGGCGGGCAGGGGCTGAAAGGAGGCCAGGGGGTGGTAGGGATGGAGGGACAAAGCCTTCCCTTGCTCCCTGAGCTGGTCCCCAGGTGTCCATGCCAACAGCCCATCCACGGGAATGCGGACCAAGGGGTGCACAGGGGGAGATTGGGCTGCCCTGCGAGCGGGCAGGGACGCCATAGCAGGTTTGGCTACCAGCTATCCTGAGCCAGGGAGGGTTAACAGGCGGGGACAGCCCCGGTGCCTGGGCAAAGCAGCAGGCAGGGGGGTGGGGAAGCAGGCAGCTGTAGTGGCTGGGGCACCCTGTCTGCAGCCTACCCTGGAGCCCATCTATGCTCATCGTGCTGGGCATGGTGACTACTGTGCTGCTGGGCACCAGAGGTGGCCCCTGCCCAGGGATGTACCAGGGAAGGCTGGATGGAGGCAGCCCCTTGCCCCCGCAGCTCACCCAGTCCAAAGTGTGCCACAGGCTCCATCTCACAGAGGTACCCCGATCCTCCATCAATGATACGCAGGTGGGCACCGCTGCGCCGAGTGAACAGCACCACTTTGGCCCCCCGTGCAAAGGCCCCGAAGCGGGTGCGGGGGATGACACGCAGCCAGTTGTTGCTGGTGCCCTGCAAGGGAGGAAGGAACATGGAGACTAAGGAAGGAGATGTGTAAGGGATGGGGACAATGCCAAGACCCTCTACTTGACTCACCTGGGTACCCTTGAAGATGGAGATTGGCTGTGCCATGGACTCCCCGTGGGACAGGATGAGGTCCAGCATCCCATCACCATCAAAATCTGTCACTGCTCCCCCTGCAAGGACAGGATTAGGTCATGTCTTGGGCACTGCCCCATGTTTCCCAGCACTACACCCTGCTGCCAGTGTGAACTCTCATAGGCTTCAGCAGCACTCCTGGCAATGCAGGGGCAATAGGGAAGATGGGGTGCAGGAGTAAAGGTCCCTGTATGGATGGCACCCTGCAATCAGGTGGGTTAACTCCACGGGCAGCGGAGGGGACAGGCAGTGCAAGGGAGGCTGTGGGGGGCAGCGGGCTGCCTGGCCCCCTCCCAAATGCAGAAGTTGGCTTTGAACAGTGGGCACCCAGGAAGAAGTCCCCTAAGAGTAAAGCCCTGGGGAGCAACTGGAGATGGCACTGTTAGCTGGATATGGGTGGAAGGAGAAAACATGGGGTCACTCCTGGGTGATGGGGGCTTCAGGATACTGGTGAGGTGTGGGCAGGTGACTCAGCCAGGTGTGTGGCATCTTCAGGCACTGAGGGTGCCAGGCATCGCTTAGGGACACCCTTGGCGTGGGCCTCCACTGTGATGGCTGGGGAGTCCCACCTGTGCCCCGTCCATCAGGCTCCAGCGCATCCCCTGGATTCAGCTCTTCCAGGATGGGGTCTGAGTGCTCCCTGCGGATGAGGCTGCCAAGCATACACAGGGTGTTAGTGCAGTCCCCAGCATCTTCCCCAAAAGTGCTTTTTCCCTCCTGCAGCAGCATGATGGAGAGGTGACAACCCCAGTGGCTATGCAGGAGGGATTGGGGGAGCAGGGGGGTGGTGGGCTGGGACTGTTAGCCCCACTCCATGTAGGGGTGATAAGGGACGTCATGAGACCCTGGCTCTTACAGGTCTGAACTGTGGAGCAGCAGTGCCATTTCCAAGCACTGCTGCATGCCTCTGGGACTGAAGACACTCCCAGAGAGGGTCCTCG
This sequence comes from Zapornia atra, assembly GCA_013400835.1. Classification (NCBI taxonomy): domain Eukaryota; kingdom Metazoa; phylum Chordata; class Aves; order Gruiformes; family Rallidae; genus Zapornia; species Zapornia atra. The sequence continues at coordinate 40,146 of VZTU01017094.1, read as the reverse complement.
CCGTATCCCTGCCCTCCACCCACCCATAGGTGCACCAGGTGGACAAACAGTTCCCACCACCCCACACACCAAGCGAGGAGGTGTCACACACCAACTATGAGGAATTGACCCCGACAATTAACAGGAGCCATGAACAAGCATCCATGTGGCTGCTAATCAGCGGTGCAGGGGACCCCAGGGGCTGCTGCAGGCACGATCACAGCAGCTGGTAATGATGCCAGGAAAGGCTCAGTCACGGTGCCTCTTATTACTAGCTGAGCCTGAGTAGGGACACTGCTGGAGAGGAGCCCTGCGAGCCCGGCTGCGCCGTGAGGGCGGCTCAGTGCCCCAGAGAGGGGTGTGGACTGTCCTGGTCCCCCAGTACCCACCGGGCTCCTACCGGAAGAGGCGGTTGGCAGACGAGCCGCGGTAGGCGATGTTGTTGAAGAACACCTCCAGCTCCTGGTCATTGTCAAAGTCTGCTGCGATGACGGTGCGGACAGGGGATGGCATGGAGAACTTGGGGGTGGCAATGTCCTGTGTGAGGGGTGGGAATCCGGTGACAATGGGCACAGAGAGCAGGACAGTGAGTCCTGCTTTGGTGCTTTGGGACCCCTCCTTGCTGGGAATTAGGGCACAAAGCCAAATCAGGGTAAAGCCAGCCCCCCACCCCAGTCAAGAAGGGTCAGTGGTGAAGCTGGCAGCGGACTGGTCCCAGTCCCAGCCCTCACCCGGAATCGGATGCGCCCAGGGACTCCACTCTGCAAGTAGAGGCGGTGAGGCCCATTCCAGTTGCCATAGACAATGTCCACCCGTCCGTCGCGGTTGAAGTCAGCCAGCGCCACGCCACGCCCATGCTGGTAGGGGTCATCCAGACCTGGGGAGCCGCGAGGGGACAGGGGCGGGGAAACAGGACCCTCTCCCTGCCTCCATCTCCCCGGGATGCCTCCCAGGATGCGTCCCACGATCCCCAGACAGGTCCTTCCCAGGCAGGGCTGCATCCCTGCTCCCTACAGTTCCCCTACTCACCCACGGCAGCTGCCACGTCCCGGTACGTCCCATCCCCACGGTTTTGGAAGAGGAAATTGGGGCTGTTCTCATTACCACAGAATATGTCGGAGGCGCTGTCACTCAGGATAGGGCCCACGGCCACCCCACGGCCCCCTGGGGACAGCAGCCCAGAGGTGAAGAGGCAGCCAGCATCCTGCACTATAGGGGTAACGTACCCCCAATGCCCCCCTCAGTGCTGCCCAACCGGTGCTCCCAGGACATCCAGCGCTCCCTCCTCACCCACCTCCCTCCTTCAATCCCTCTCATCAGAAGCTAATTAGGCCTGGCAGCCGCTTGTGTCACTCCCAACCCTAATCACTGCCATCGCCATGGTGACAATGCTCCTAATTAGTGACAATTTACCGCTGGGGAGACAGGGCACGGCAGCGGTCTCCGCGGCGGTGGGGCAGCACGGGGCGCAGGCAGGTCACCCCCGGAGCCCCTGTGCCCACGTCCCCGTGCCACGCCGCCGGCCCTGCGGATGCTGCGGGCTCTGGAGGGGCTGGCCCGGGGATCCAGCCGGGCGGGCATCCCGCGGCCGTCGTCCCTCCCGTGGGCCGTGGGGCTGCCACTAGATGGGGCAGTGAGGCAGCCTAACGCGTGGTACGGGCTACTGCCTGCCTGCCTTCCCTGCCAGCCCTGCCTTCCCTCTCCGCCCTCAGCGGGGTCCCGCACCGCCGTGCCCAGCAGCGCCCCGTCCCCTGCGCGGCCGGTACCTGTGTACTTGCTGACGCCGGCCTGGGCGGCCACGTCCACCAGCACCACGATGCCGCGGGCAGGGTCACTGGCAGCCACGTCCATCTCGATGAGGGCGTGAGGGCCCACATTGCCGCTGGCGTAGTTGGCGATGTAGATGGAGTACCGGCCGGAGCCCTGCGGCCGGCAGCACCTCCTCAGCACCCACCCGCCCAAAACCCCGGGGACTGCAGGATCCCTGCTGTGGGGCTGGATGCTCTCAGGGCTGCCCAGGACCAGGCACGGCTACCAAGAGCTGAGCAAGAGCTCTTCAAAGCCCACAGTGAACAGCACCCCAGGAGTGGAGGTGTGTCCCAGTGCCTCCAGGAGCTCTGTGGTACCCAGGCTCACAGTGCCAGCACTGGGCACCCTGTCCCTCCAGCATCCCCCGTGTGCCAAGTCCCCCACTCATCCCCACCACCCCCCTTGTCCCATGTAGCAGCTGGACCCTGATTTAGTGATAATCATTTGGAAACAAACCACTGGGGGAGGAGGAAGAAGAAAGAGTAGGTGACAGGAACATAAATCACCTCGACAGGTACGTTTATCAGCTGGCAGCAACCGTGTGGACAGGCGCCCGCAGTCCCCACGGCTGGGAGGACTGCCAGCCCTGACAGACATGAACTGCTGGGGGGGGACGGACACCCCCAGCCCCAGTGGGGACATAATAGGGCTGGTACCTAGGCAAGGGGTGAGGTCCCCCCCAGGAGGGGGCTGGAGGAGCACAGGCAGGTGTGAAGGGAGTGGAGATGCTCCCCGCCTGCCGTGCTCTGCCTGCTCACCGTCCGGTCCACGCAGGCGACGGAGCGCCCGGCAAAGCGGCTGGCCACATCCTGGTTCACCTCATCACTCAGCAGGTCCTCCCAGCGCCCATTGCGGAGCTTGAAGAGCTTGTCCGTGTAGGTGGCCATGCCTGGGGGGGGCGGGGAGCACACGGGTCAGCAGGCTGCAGCATCCCACCTCCTCCCGAGGAGGGTGCCCTGCAGCAAGGGGAGGCTGTGGAAGAGGTACCCATTTCCCAGAGCATCCCAAACCTGTCCCCTGCAATCCCAAGCAGCACCACAGGGCCAAGTTGCCACTGCAAGAGCCCCTGTGACCCTTAAGGGCTGCCCAGAGACACACAGAAGAATCAACTCATTAAGCTAAAATGTGTCCCAGCTGGGTGCAGCCCTGTAGATCATCCCCAGGAAGGTAAAAAATGGATGTGGTGCCAGGCACAGGCAGTGAGCCGCACTGCCCGTGACAGCACCAATGGCAGCACCTGATTTAGGTATAGGTGTGCCGGCAGCCACCACCAGCCTGGGTAATGAGGAGTGTCAGAGACACAGATCCATTGTATGGAGGACAAGGTGGGAGGAGAGGGACAAGGAGCAGCACCTGCCTGAACCTGGCTGGTTCACTGCCCCATGGAGCTCCAGGGATGCTCCATGCCAGGCTGGGTCCCCTCCCTAGGACAGTCACACCGGGACCTGGGACAGCACTGGCAGGACAGGATGAGACCCGTCTTGGTCCAGTGGGCACAGGGGAGCCATAGTACAGAGGGGCATGGGTGCTGCAGGGCACAGCTGGGATATGCAGCGCAGGGTCTGCATGGCAGGGCAGCCTTAGGGGTGCTGGAGAAGCTGCTGTCCCATCAGGATGCCGCAGGGAGGGCAGTGGGCAGCTGGAAGTGCTGACTCGGCGGCTGGCTGGGCTCAGCGTCCCACCCATGCTGCCATCAATCAATGGAGCCACTCAACTGAGAAATTAACTCCAGCCCGCACACATCCCTCATACGCCGAAGGTCGCGGGCGGCCGTGCCGGGAGCTCCCCCCACGCCTGGGCCGCGGGCAGGGCCGCGGGCAGGGCTCACCAGAGAAGGCGTTGTTGGTGTTGAGGAAGTAGATCTCCTCGCGGCCGTCCCCATCAATGTCGCAGGCCGTCACGCCGATGGCGTGGCCTTGCCGGTCCCGGAGCGCATAGTATGGGGAGCCCCTCTCATCCTCTGCCAAGTTTACCAGACGCCCTCGAGCCTTGTCATACTTGAGCACCAGGTTGGGGCCATTGTACCTGCGGGCACGAGCAGGGGTGATGGCTCCCCAAGGCATGGGGACAGGATGAAAGCCCCTCCCATCCAACCCCTGGGTGCACACCAGGTGTTACAGCAGGATTTTCCACATGATGGGCACAGCAGAGACCTGTATGGTTCGTGGAAGTCAAGGACCCTGGGTGGCTCTTAACAACCAAATATGGAGCTGGCTCCTGGCCGTCCATGAGGAGGGCTCAGCCAGGACCCGTTTCAGCCTGTGTTGGGCAGCCCATATCTACTTGGTTTGGGTACCCCAGGGCAATGCCAGGGCAGGGGTGGGGTCCAGGCAGCCAGAGGGGCAGGATGGGATACAGGTCCTTGCTTGCAGCCTATTCCCAGAGCAGGGAAACTAGAACACAAGGCAAATCCTCTTGGCACACCATGCCCTTCCAGCTCCCTTCACGCTCTTGCCCAGTGCACCAGTAAACAAGTTATACAACGGGCACCGCCGCTGCTTACAAAACCCCACCTGGCTGCTCAGCTCAGCCCAGCGGGGAGCAGTGGCCCAGGCCCCTCAGGATCTCCAGGGGTGCCTGTGGTTTGCTGTCTCAGGGTGACGCTTGGAGCAGCGGCAAGGCCAGACTCTGCCTGCCACCACAGTGCCCCCAGCTCCCACCGCCCTGCCATAGGGATGCATGAGGGTGAAGGGCTCCCCCCAGGTGCGCACACCCACACGTGCAAGCTTCCCTCAGGGGTGAGCACAGAGGTGTGGACACAGATGTGCTGCACCAGTGGCTCACAGCCATGCCAGCACATGCATGCAGAGCCCATGACATGGTCCCCTCATCCCTGGCCAGGGCTTGGATCTGCCAGCAGTGGCTGCTCTGCGTCCAGCCCCATTCAGGTACCGGCAGTGCAGTGCACAGCTCCCTGGCTCCTGCCAGCCCTTCCGAGCCTTCACTCCAATAAAGGGCTATAAAAAGCCTCCAGCCAATTAACCGAATCTCCAGAGAGCACTGAGTCCTGTCAGTGGAGCAGAGACAGCTTAGGCTGTGCACTGCAGGGTGGACCCCAGCTGCTGAGCAGCTGCCACTGCCTTGCAGAGCAGGGACTTTGCCCAGGGATGGGGCACGAGCTAGCACCAACACCCTAGGTGGGTGCACACATCCACACGAGTGGGGGCATGCAGAGTCCCACCCCACCACCCTTGTGCATGACCCCCTAGCTAGCCACATGCCCACGGAGGAGTGAGGATCTCCTGGCCCTTCAGGGCCACCAGGTCCCACCGTCACCAAGCTGCTGGGTGCACCACTCACCCCGCCACCACAACCTCAAAGTCACCATCGGCATCCACGTCGGTGATGGCCACACCGTAGTTGAGCTGGGTGGGGTTGCTGTCGTAATCCGGCGGGAGGAGGCGGTGGGTGACGGCTGCAAACATGGGCTCACCGCGCTGGGAGCCCTCGCTGAGCCACGCCAGGGACAGCAGGCACAGCGCCAGCATCCTGGGCACCTGGGAGAGACCTGCAGCACGTCAGGTCTGGGAGGAGACCCCACCCCACCATGCCTGAGCATCCCCACCACCCTTGCAAGGGAGACGCTCCCTTTCAACCCTTTGTCACCCACCCCGGCCTGTGCCTCCCCACCAGCCCCTCAACCCTTGGGCCCACCACAACTCTGGCATCCCCATGCACTGGACCCCCTCCCCCCAGGTGCAGCTCACCCTCAGGGCTTCCTTGGGGCAAGACTGCACTAGTGAGCTGGGGCTGTGCAGGAATGGACCTCTGGAGCATGTCCCATGGGAGTGACTGGGAAGGTAGCAGGAGGGCTATGGGTGCTGACAAAGCTGGGCTCAGCCCCAGCTCGCCCTGCCCCAAGGCACTGCTGGCACCCAAGATCCTGGCAAGTCATAATGCCAATCACTGCTCCTTTGTCAGGGCCAGAAGTAGCAGGCAGTCGCCAAGCTGGGGAGGTTTTCCCCTGTCCATCTGGTCTTCCAGAGCTGGGGAAGGCCACAGGGAGAACATGGGGATACTCTACTGGGTGACCCCTGTGTGCCTCACTTTCCCCACTTGACTTACACTGCTCCTCCCAGGGTCTCTGTCAGGCAAGTTCCTCTCAGACTAGCTAGGAAAGGTTTCTTCTGCACAGGGATGTGCTCATGGAAAGGGGATGCTGGGAGGAGCAGGAGACTGGGAAGAGAGGCTCAGTTAACCTGGACTGCGGAGGACAGTGTCTGCCAGCACTGCTGGCAAGGCTGCAGAGAATTTGGATCTGGCTCTGACCTGGCTGGAGCACAGGTAATGAGCAAGGTGGCACTTCAGATGGCCAACCCTCACCTCAAGCCAGGCAATCCCCTCCAGAGGGGAAGAGCTCTGCACTGGTCACTGTATTCCCCGAGCTGAAGAATGACCCCACATGCCACCACCACTCTGGCTGGGAGCAAAACCAGGCTGCCCTGCTCTCACAGACTGGAGGGGTGGCTGGAGCACCTGGCCACCAAGACAGGGGAGACTGCTCCATGTGACTGTGCCATCCTCCTGGGCAGGGCTGCCCCCCATCCCCAGCCAGGACAGCTCCCTCAGCACTACCAGGGTGAATGGCCACACTGCCAGCTGATTCCCCTGCCAAAGGAAGCTGCAGCAGCTGCATGATGCTACATGAGTCTGGCTTGGAGAAGGGATTGTGCCCAAGGCTTGGATCCTGGCAGACCCACTGGGCTGCAGGGAGCAGCCTGCTACTGCCTCCCCAGGAACAGAAATGGTCCCAAGGGTCTTTGGGAGGGCGGGATTCCCCTGCCACCACCAAATAGCTTCCAGACCCACCTGGCTGGGCAGGAAGGGGCTGTCCTCCGGCTGCAGAGGAAGCCTTGTGCCTCACCACCTAGCACACCCAAAGCTCTGCATCCCACTGCACCCTCTCAGTGCTCCCCTTCCCTCCTCAATGCCATCCACTCCCCAGGCCCAGCTGCAAGAGCAGATGTGGGTGTCCAGCTCTGCAGTTCCATTCTGACCCACATCCTCCCACAGACCCAGGCACAGCCAGACCCCTCTGGCACTGTGCTCTCCACCACCCAGCTAGACTTAGCACACTGTGCTCATCACCCCACCACCCTGTCTGGAGTAGCTCTTCAGGGGCAGGACCCTTGGTCCTTCCCTGGTGCAGGTGCCCCACGCAAGACATGTGATGGGGATGCTGTTTCATTGGGCTGCAGAGGGATGGGACAGTCCTGGCTGCTTGCCACAGCCCCACGCACTGGGCTCACCAAAAAGCATGGGGTAGAGGCATCCATATGTGGACATATGGGTGGCAGAGGCTGCCATATGAGCCCTCTGCCAATGCAGGGTGGTCCCCCTTCACCCCAGCCACAGCCAGGCAATGGGTGGCTGTCCCCAGGCAGGGCTCTCCCTGCTCTGCTCCCCCCAGCTTGGCCCGTTCCCCAGGTGCCCCCCCCCACCCCATCCAGCTGCAGCCAAAATCTCTCCAGGATGGATGGAGCCTTTCCAGGAGGAAACAATGTTCCTGATTGGAGACAAAAGGCTTTTCCCAGCAGATCCGGTGCTTGGTGCCATGGGGAAAGGATGCAAGGCCCAGAGCCAGGCTATTTGGGGAAGGGGGAGGAAGGGACACTCTGCCTGTACATGGTAGATGGAAAACACCTCATGGTTTCCAACATGCTGCTGATAGAACCAAGGCCCTGGTGTGAAGTTCCACCTGAGGTTTGAGGCTACAGAACCCTACTTGCATGCAGGGCAGAGCTCAGCCCATGTCCCAGCAGAGCCATGTCCTGACTTGGTTGTGGCATCTGGCAGCAAGGTCATCCCAGGAGCTGCAATCACCTCAGGATGCCTGCTCAGCATGGCTAAGCCTAGTGACAAGGCCAAGGTGCCAGACAGGGGTACAGGCAGCGGGGAGATGGGAGCCAGGCTGGAAGTGCCACAGGCACCCACAGCACAGGGTACTGGGGCTATGGCAGGGATGCAGCACGTAGGGCTCATCTGTCCCCATGCACCACTGTGGCTGGCAATGTCACGGTGCAATGGGACTGGGAGGGGAACCATGGGGCAGGCAAGGGGCTATGCCCCAGATCCCTCAGCACAGGTGGGGAGATGCTGTCCCCAGAACCACTCACACACACACACATGGCCAGCCCTTAGCTCACATCATGGAGAGAGTGGGAGCTGGCTTTGTGTGGCAAACCCATCCTGCATGCCTCCATGACATTGCTGTCCACCAAACCATGCACCCTAGTGATACCATACTCCACCACTGCAGCAGCTTCCCATTCTGGGCCACAGCCACCTCCAGCACAACTACAACATTGCATGACATCGCGCAGGGACCTTACTACACCCGCAAAGGCACCCCAGACCAGTGACAATACGGTGGCATCACAGATGCCCATGACATCATGCTGCATGTGCTCCAGTAACATCATGTTCCTGTTCCTGCTGTTCCCAGGCTGCCATAGCTGTACCCGCCAGAGGAGAAGACAGGCAGGAGGCACCCCGCATAGCCAGCAGCCCTCTCCCACAGCAGCAGTGCTATCCAGAGGTGCCAACAGGAGCCCCTCCACAGCCCCTCAGCCCCAAGCAGCCCAACCTGCAGTGCCTCTACTCCGATCAAAGACAGTGAGCTTTGGTCCTGCTGCCCGGGCCACCCACTTCTGCTGTGGGCTCAGCACTGCTTCTTCCCACAGCCCTCCTGCAGACCCTGGCCTGTGCATGCATCCTCTCACAGATGCTTCTGGTAGGCACAAAGCCCCCAGATGCTGGCTGTCCCGTCCTTCTCCCCTCCCACGCAGGACTCCTCAGCACTGGACACAGCACGCTGGGGCTCAGCCAGCAGCAGCTAATGCAGTGTGGAGATGAGCAGTCACCTTAGCCTCTGAGCTCAGCCCAAAGGGACACCAGGTCCTTGGGGGGCTTGGCTGCAGCTGCCTGCTCCCAGACACACCTACACACAACCAGCCCCTTCCCACACAGGTAAATGCCCAGACAGACCCCTCTGTCTGCAGCCCCTAGCCCCTCCACAGTCTCAGGCACAACCAAGCACAAACACCCCTAGAAGAGGAGCTGCCGGTTCCCCTCTCTGTCCCTTATCTCTTGCCACCTTGATGGCTCTCCCTCAGCCCCAGCCCATACCCCATCACTGCTCCATCCTCCTGAGCCCAGTTTCCCCCAACCCAGCAGCCTNCACCCCCCGCCCGCTGCTGGGGCAGGCTGCGCACCCGACCCCTCTCCGCCCGCCACCAACTTCTCTCCGGGCCGGTCACCATACGGAAGTTGAAAGCCACCCCCTCCCCACACCAGAGTCCCCAGGAAACTTCACGGAGCAGCAAACCGCCCCCTACTCACGGGCCAGGGGGGCTGCCCGGCGCCCCCGCGGCGGCGGGAGCGCATCCCGCACCGCCCGCCTCGCCTCACCGCTCGGCTCTGCCTCTGGCTCTGCCGCTCTCCGGCTTCCGACGGGGCCGGCCCGGCCGAGCGGCGCCTTATGTAGGGCCGGGCGGCGGCGGCAGCGCCAATGAGCGGGGTGAGGGGCGCCGCTGCCAATGGAGAGCGCGGAGGTGGGGCTGCGCTGCGCTGATTTACTGTCCCCAGCGCAGCGGCAGCGCCGGCCGGGATGCTGCGGGGGAACCCGCCGGGGAGCATCGTCCTGGGCACCGAGCCCTCCGGGGCTGGGAGTGGCGGTGGGGCTCCGGGATGAGCGTGGCGTCGCTTCCCGAGCAGACGGAGCAGCGGCGGGCGAGCTTGTTGGCCGCGGTGGGGGGGTACCCGGTTCGCGGGAGAGAAGCCGTACTCCCGCGGTCACCCCGAGGGTGCTGGGGTTGGGTGGCACTCGGAGCACGGCTGCCCACCTTCTGTAAGGGCAGGCGGGGCCATGAGGCGAGTAGAGCCGGGGGCCTGCTCTGCCGGGGTGCGGCGGGGGTTTGCCCGGCACCGCAGCGCAACTGCGGGCACGGGAGGGGGAAAGAGAGGAGCTGGGCAGCTCCCGTGGTACAACGCCTGGCCGCATCCCGGGGGCTCAGCATCCTTCCTGTGCTGTCACACACCTGCCTCTTCAAGGGCCCTGGAGTGGCTGTGCCCTGGCAGCTGGGTCAAACGGTGAGAAAGGACCCATCTCGGGCCGTGCGAGGCACTGACCTGCCCAAATCTCGGATCCAGGGGGTACCTGAGGCAGGATGGCACTTACCCTGCAAGCCGGCCTTCCCTGATGTGTCATTCTCCTGCGTGGCCATTGCAGGGCTGGGCACAGAGCCCTCCGTGTGTCTCTGGACAGCACGGGCAGGGCATGAGGCTACCAGCTCACCCCAGGGGAGCATGTTTGCCCGGGGCTGTGGGCACCAGGAGAGACAGCAGGAGAGACATGCTGGGAGACAGCAGGAGCCCAGGCTGTTTGGGCTGCTTTGAGTGGCTAATCACCTGCCCTGCTAAAACCCTTATTTCTCATTTGAATGTATCTGCCTTCAGCTTCTGCCTATTGCTCCCAGTTCTTCTCTTCCTGCTGGATTCAAGAGCTCTCCAGTCCCAGTGATCGTCTCCCACAAAGGTGCTTCCATGTGGCCATCAAGTACACCTTTGATTTCACTTCTGACAACCCACTCTCGCAGGGAGCCTGGCTGACCACTGGGGCTGCTGCCTGCTGCAGGGTTCTCCGGGCCAGCACCAGTGTCTGGGCACAGGGAACCCACTGTGCAGCACTGCCACGGGGCAGGAACCACCCCTGCTCTCTGCATCTGCCATTGGGAGGTCAGGTTGCCGAGCGAAGTCACCGGGGCTGGGAGGCTGGTGTGACCATCACAGGTGTGCAGTGATGCACACGCGTGTCCTTGTGCACCCCAGAGCTGCGGGTGCGCACTGCTGGCCAGCAGCCCACAGCCCTGGAGCCGGGCTGCAGGCTTGCACACGCACTGTGTGGCCAGGGCAAGCACCCCCTCTGCTGCGTCGTTAGCGCATCCCAGATTAGTAACCACCTGGGTAATTATTAGCACAAACTCTGCAAGCCGGCTCCCCACGCCCTCCCTGCAGCCAGCAGGAACAGAGCACGAACGCCAGCAGGAAGCCAGCTCGAGCATGCCGAGACTGTGAATGGCGCTGGGCGCACCGGCTCCCGGGGGCAGCAAACCCGGCGTGCCAGCACACCAGGGCTCAGCCCCGGCCCCGGGCGTGTGCACACCCATGGGCAGGTGCAGGCAGGCCTGCCGGCAGGCCAGCACACCACACATGCACCTGTACATGCGTGTGCACGCATGATGTGCACAGTGAGACACGCAGCGTGGTGTGCACACGTGTGTCTCCACAGGTAAACCCGCTGTCTCAGCAGGGATGTGCTTACACCATGCCGTGCCGTGGGTACAGGTATGCTGCGTGCATGCAGGGCACACCTGCTGAGAGGGCCTTGCATGCTGCTGCCCTCAGCTCATGCTACCAGCACCCAGCGGGGTGATTTTCCACTTGTGGGGCTGCATGGCGCTCCCCAGTACCCGCTGTTGGAGCCCCTCACTGACTTTCCCATGGATGCTGCCACCCCAATGGGCTGGGATATTTCTCTGGGGAGGAAGAACAGCCATCAGGCACCTTTGGATAACAACTGCCATGGCTGTAATCCACAGCCCTGCATCAGTCCCTTGTGCTGGTCCAGCCTGGCCCAGCTCTCTCCGTTCTACACCTCTGCTTGCACAGTGGGCAAGCACTCCGAGGTGGGACATGGGTCTCTGCAAGAGCTGAGGACAGGGGCACAGAGCATCAGTGAATTGAGCTGGGATGTATGTAGGGATGTTCAAGGGGTGGTGAGGCTGGATGTAGGCACCGGGGTGCAGATAGCCTGGCTGCGCAGCACACGGAGGGGGGATGCGTGGAGGATGATGGCTGCAGTGGTGGGGACAATACACAGGAAATTAGACTGAGCAGCAGCCAGACACGCTGCGGGGGGAAGGGAGCTGCTGCGCTCCACCAAGGGCTGCACGCAGGCAGGGGGAGGCTCTTCTGCTGAGCTGGGGCCAGCGTGAACATCAGCCACATCCCTGCACACCCGGGACCCACCCTTCCCATCACCAGAGCACAGGTCTCCCAGGTTTCCCCAGCCCTTGTTCCTGGGGTGCTTGTTCCACCCGTGCTGACCTAGGCCCTGGGATTGGGGACCCTCTTGCAGCCAGCAGCTCTGACATCCTGCATCCTTGTGCCTGGTGACTTGTCTGCCACCTCGGGATCTCCCTGGGTAGAAGGGAGCAGGATTCTGCGGACCTGTCTGCCCCTTGCTTGCACTGCAATGGGCAGAGGGGTGGCACAGGGCTACTGGCTGGCAGTGCCAAGTGCTCCAGCCTTTCAGGGTGAGCCTGTGGGGTGGCAATGCCAGTGACCCCCATGGGCCAGTACTGTTCTAGGACCTGGGGGACCCTCAGCAGGACAGGAATCCCCTAAGAATCAGAGGGATTTATGAAGCACCTGGTCTGTCCCGTCCAGCAAATTCCAGATGGTACAACACAAACTGGGTGCAGGTGAGCAGAGCAGTGCTGACTCAAGACATTAAAATCCAGGATACTTCACCAGGGCTGTCATTCCTCTTTCTAGAGCATCATGAAGGCCGAGACACCTGCACACAGCCTGGTGGGTGCACAGTGTGCGCACACACTGCCAGCACACTCACATGCGCACACACACACACACATGCAACAGCCTGTACACAGGCACCCACACACAGGCTGCGTGCACTGCGCACCGCACAGCCCACGCACACACACACATCTGCCCTCATACATGCAGGCAGCCATGTCCATGCACCCCACCATGCACACTGCCCTGTGCACTGGCGCTCGCTGCAGCCATCAGCACAGCTGGGCAGGCTCCA
>VZTU01017094.1:1579-20339 GCA_013400835.1 Zapornia atra | reverse complement strand
CCAGGGATGGGGCACCCACCCCCTCTCTGGGCAGCCTGTTCCAGCCCCTCACCACTCTCTCTGGAAAGAACTTCCCCCAATATCTCCTCCAACCCTTCCCTCCTTCAGCTTCACTCCATCCCCCTTGTCCTGCCAGTCTCTGCCCCCTCCTGTCCCTGCCCTGACTCCTAGCCCCGACCCCTACCCAGCACCCCAGCCCTGACCCCTCGCCTCCTGTCCCAGCCCCGACCCCCACCTTGCTGGCCTGCAGGCCACGGAGCACCCAGGGTAACATAGCGCCTTGCAGACCCCATAACTCTTCCCAACTCATTGAGTCACTCCTGGCGCGGTGCCGGCAGTGACAGCCCTTGAGGGCAGGGGAGTTATACGACATCCCCGGGTGCTCGGTGCGCTGCACTCCCCGTGGCTCGTAAAACACGTGCCCGGTGCTCCCAGGCATGGGATGCTGTTTTTCACGGCTGCCTGCCTCCCCTCGGCATCCCCTCCATCCTTCAGACTGCCAGCGGGTCTTTGCGTGCTGCCCACCGTGGGGCTGTCACAGCCTTTGGCCAGTGCCACGACGCTGGTGTCTAGCTTTTGCCCCTTGCACAGTTTGGGGTTGTCACCCTGGCAACCCGCTTTCTGGTTTTAGCACACCTGGGGCTCTGGGCCTTGCTTTTCGGGCTGCTCCTGCCCGCTGTGGCTGCTTTGGGTTATTTTACCTTCAGTTTCTCAGGCTGGGTCTCGTTTTGTTTCCTGCCTATGTTTCTCAGATCCCTTGAATCATTTTGCTGCTCTGGCCGGTGTTTGCAGCACTTCTCTGCTCAGGATCATGTACAGATATAATTACAATTCACTATTCAAGTGAAAGTGTGGGGGATGATATAAAATGATACCCTGAAGTTCATCTAAATTGTGTCTCGCTTGCCTTATCCAAAACCTTTGCCAAGCAGTTCTGGAATGACTCCCGCTGGGGAAGCCAATGTCCTTCATCCAGAAGCCCAGCACGGGGGGTGTGCAGGCTCCTTCTTCTGGATGCTATGTTCTGTGTCAGGAGCGGACACGGGGTTTATCCTGTGCCTGACTCTGGTTTTACTGTGCTTTCGTGCAAAGAAAATGAGTGCCTGGCTTGCTCTGTCCATCACCAGGGCTCTGGTTTCTTCCCAGCACCATGTCTGTGTCGGCAGGTTAATTGGTTTGTGTCAGGGCTGGCCACGCCAGCCAGGTGACTCTGTCTAAGTGGAGATGCTGTGTTTGCTTTCCCTGCAGCTGTTTTCTAGGAGGCCTCTGCCTCATTTGCATTTTTTGGGGTTAAAAACAGTAATTTTGCCCTTTTGAGTCATCTTTATTTTTGAGCCGTCATTAATTTTCACTCCCTCCTTGTTTATTAATAGATCTTTTCACTTTTGTGCTGATTCTGCCTGGGTATATTTGTAAAGTCCTTTGTATTCCCCTTAGCCCTCCAGCTGTTAACTCCTTCTCCTGGCTTCTTGTCCCTTTCCACCCTTGCAGCAGCGAAGGGATAATATTGACTTACAAATCCCACTCCTGTCTGAAACCTTCTCCTTCTCTTGTTCCAAGTATCTCCTAAGAGCATCACAAGTGAAAGGCATGATTGAAATCTCTCTTTTCTCTGTGCCTTTCATGCCTTCGCTGCCTCCTTGTGTAGCCAGCATTTGCTCTGGCTGCTAGAGAGCGTCTTTCTCCTGGCAGCAGGGGACAGGGACGTCTTAATGCCCGCAGGGCTGCAGGCAGGCATCGGATGGGACGTGACTCTGCTCCTTGAAGTGCTTTGCTTTGCTTCATGCTGGCTGCTCTGTGTTCTTGTGTTCGCTCTGCCTTGCTCTGCCAGGTATCCGGGTCCTTCCCTGGCCCCGTCGCCTGTGATGTGATCTGGGCAGGCTGGGCTGGTGCTCTGCCCAGAGCAGGAGAGGTGCAGGGTAGCCAAAATCTCTGGCAATCCTTAACTGGGCTGCCGGGTGCCGGCGTTGTGCAGTCGGTGAGCGTGCCACAGCACGTGCCTGGCATGGGATAAGCTCCGCGAGCGGTGGATTCCCCAGCGGGGCTGTTTAGAATCTCCTTGTACCTGCCTTTTTATTAGCCTTGTTATTATATTTACCTTTCCCCCTCCCCTTCCAAAGAGCCCGATCTGCAGCAGGCTGTAAAGACTGACATTGCGGGTGCACGAGCCGCATGCCAAGACTGCACGTGGTCCCCCAAGGCTCCCCGGTCCCCCGTGCTGCTGTCCCCATTCGCCGTCAAGGCTCTAAGGTTATCTGCTCTATCGATGGGAGTATGGATTGAGTGGAATTAGAAACCTCGAAGGCTAAAAATACAGCTCCCTGCCAGGAAATGCGGCAGTCTGCTGGGAGGGTGCTGGGTGGCACCGAAACTTTTCCGGGAACTGGCACGCTGCGTTGAGCCCCGCAGCCTGGCATTCGTGCCTGCTGGGGGACTCCCGTCACAGGGCTGTGCCCAGCACCTCTGCCTGCGGCGGGAGAAGGCGGCAGGAGTCTGGCCTTGCTGTCAGAGCCATGCCGTAGGTGTCCTCACCTGCCCATCCTGCAGGTGATGGAGGAGTTTGGTGGCGAGGTGCTGTGCGGCGTGAAGGAGGGTCTGCGACGTGGTCAGACACATCTTGTGGTTGTCTGTGAGGTCCTTCCCCAAAGAGGAGAGGGAGAGAAAGCAGGGAGGAAAATGCTGCCCATCTGTGCTGCAAATAGTC
This sequence comes from Zapornia atra, assembly GCA_013400835.1. NCBI lineage: Eukaryota > Metazoa > Chordata > Aves > Gruiformes > Rallidae > Zapornia > Zapornia atra. The sequence continues at coordinate 17,635 of VZTU01017094.1, read as the reverse complement.
ACTGGAGGAGAAATGCAGGCTGCCACATCTCCCTAGCAGCTGCTCTGAGACCTCACAAACTCATGCTGTGAGCACAAGCTCTCCATGAGCAGTATAGTCCTGGGGATGGTGTGAGGAGAACTGTGCCTGTGGGGAGCTCAGGCAGCCTCTCAACTGATGCTCCAGCATCCCCCTGGCCACATCAGGCTGTGTTGTCCTGCGCTGATGTGCATTACATGCCAGGCAGCTGGGCAGTGCTTCCACTGCCACTTTCACCGGTGTACCATGGCACTCCTGGTCCATGGCTGCCTTTCCCTGCTTGGCATGATGATGCTGAGCTGTTTTACCAACCAGCTTCTAAAAGCAGGGCAGCACTTGGGGCAGCTCTTTTGGGCCATCTCCATGTGGCTTTGTGGGGCGAGTGGTGAGCTTGGTCCTGGAGCCTGGAAGCAGCAAGCTTGCCCTGCCCAGCGTAGTGTGAATGAGACCCGAAGCCAGGGCCCTCGCTCTGCCTCCCAGAGCGTGAAATCAGTCGGTGCCGACGCGTGGCCGTGGCATCGATGAAGTGTGTAATAGGCTGGGGGCAGGAGGTGTGCTGCCCTGTGGGGAGAAAACAAAGTGCTGCGGCATCCCTGCCGGTGTGGGCCAGCCACCGCCTTGCTGTGCTTCTCCTTGGGCTGTGGGAAGCAGCTCTGCCCCGGCAGCGTGCAGCAGGCAGAGGCAAAGCTGTGTGGGGAGAGGATGCTCCCAGCACCAGCCGTCTGGCTAATGCCGCACCATCTGCTTTGGAGGGTGAGGCAAGGTGAACGGCAAGCTTTCGAGGAGCCCATAAATCCTGCATGTGAAGGCTCTTCTTGGAGGTGACTCGGGATGTGTGTGGAGCAATGCTGCTCCTGGCTGCTCCCCATGCTGGATATTCTCAGGAAACAGCCTGGGGGAACCAGCGCTGAGGGGGGTTCAGTGATGTCCTGTGGGCTGAGAGACTCTGGGCTGGGAAAAGGCCTTTAGCAGAATGTGCCTTGGTGTGGTTGGAAGTGGTGGTGCTGGGGGAGCTCTCAGCACCCCCTCCCCTCTGGCACTTGGGCTGCTGCTTGGTGAGAAAATGTATAATGCCTTGGTGTTGAAAAATGACTAATCCAGACCTTGGAGGCTTTGTAAGACGCATTCTTTTCTTGCGGTCGATAAAGATAAAGGGGATCGTTCTGCCAGCAAAATTAGTGTATCAAAGAGGGGGGAAAAAATGACAAGAGCTGCGGAGACAGAAAAATGGTTGGGGCAGCCCGGGGATGGTTCCTAGCACCGCTGTGGCGCCCGCGCCTTGTGCCGCACCGCGCTCCTGCCCACCTCCGCGGCACAAGGTGCAGACACGGGCGCCGCGGTGATGCTGGGGAGCGCTGCCCTGCCCGGGCTTGTCGGCGGTTTCCAGAGAGCCATGAGACCCATCCATCAAGCCGAGGCAGCTGTCTATCCATCCATCAGGCTGAGGGGATGACGCTGTGCAGCACGGGCAGCCCCGGCCACTTTCCAGTCGGTGGTTGGCCTCCCCTCGCCTTCCCGGCACCGCTACCGGCTGTCGGCGAGGGGCCACGGGGAATGTTCGCGCCTCGGTCGGGGGCTGCGTGGAGGGGAGGCTAATGTACCGGAGGTGCCTCGGAAATGAGAGCCTTGGATGGGTTCCTGGCCTTATTGATCCGCCGGCAGTTTATGCATCCTGACATTCATAATCTCGGTCGGTACTGATGGTCCAGATTAATGGACCCGGGGGCTGTCCATCCGTCACTTCACATTAATTACTGAAGAGGTGTTTTTCCAGTGATTTACCTGACAGCGGCCCGTGATGAATCCCCCTAAACGGAGTGGGCAGTGATTAATCACGGGCCCCCAGCCCGGCCCAGCTCTACTTTCCCCTCAACCACAGCGCAGCCCCCCACGCCATCCGTCTCCATAAACCCTGCCTGATGCATATTTATAGGGGCGGGGGGGGCGGGCAGCTTGCGGCGTGCCTGCTGCTGCCAAAGATGATGAAAAATAAATCTCTGCCAGGACAGGGCAGCAGGTGAGCGGGGCTGTGGTATGCCGGGGTGGCAGCCGTGGCCCCATGCTGGGGTGTCGCTGGGCTGGGGTTTGGTTTCTGGTGCTCTGTGACTGCCGTGGGTAATGAGGCATGAATGGTGTAAGGGCTCTGTGTCCTGCTTCAGCCGCAGCTGCTGGCCCCTGGGGCTGGGCCTTCCAGACAGCAGCTGCTGGAGCAGGGCAGGCACCTTGGTGACTCTGGCAGGATTTCCCCGCTTGCCCCATAGCCTGGGATGTTGGGATGTGGCAGGGCAGTGATGGTGTCTCTCCTTGGCAGGACCTGGTGGCACCATGCAGCAGGAGGCAGAAGGCAGCCGGCTGCGCCGCAGGAAGCCCGACATGGCCCTCTATGTGCCCAAAGCACGGCGGGAGAGAGCAGCGCAAGCGGCCGGTGACGTGCCAGCTGGACACTGCCGGGAGCCCGAGAACCACCACCTGGCACAGGACACTTGCCGGGGCAACAGCGAGGGGCAAAGGCAAAGCCCCCATGCCAGGACACAGGCAGGCAGAGCAGGGAAGAGGGAGAGCAAGGTGGATGCTGGCCCAAAAGAGTCACTGGCAGCCTCTGTCAGGCACTGCCGAAGGCCAGGAGGCAGCTGTCCCATCATACCGCAGAGCCTGGGGGCAATACCCAGCGTGCAGGAGCCGTGCCCAGGTCCAGCTGTTGCCCAGCCCTGGGACAATCAGGACACACCATCTCGCGATGAAGGACTCGGGGAGTTCAGCCATGGATGCCAGATGACGAGGACCAAGCCTGACCCTCCATTGCCACTGAGCATCCAGCCTGGGGTCATGGAGGCTACCCCCAAGCCTGGGGCTGACCCTGCTAGTCCAGCACCCCCCGCTAGCCCCGTGCCAGTGTGTTGGACAGAGCCAAGTGGTGTGTCAGAACATCTGGGGGACAGCACCCTAGTTCCAGCCAGGGACCTCTGCCAGCATCTGGGAGAGGGTGTCCTGCTGCCAGAAAGGCCAGGAAACCAGACCAGTGTGCCTGGGCTGACATGGGAGGCTGCAGGTCCAAAAGCCTGTAGAGAGGAAAGGGAGCCTGGGGTGTTTCTCATGGCAGGGCAGGATGAGGGCTGTGCGGATGGGGTGCTGGCAGAGGAGAAGGAAGAGAAGATACAGGGAGACATGGCTGAGCTTGCTGGGGAGGGCACTTCAGAGGTACCAGGAGCTGTCTGCAAAAGTGGGTGCTCTAGGAGTGCCATGGGTGACATGCCGGTGTTCTCTGGGGGGGATACTCTGAGACACGACGTGGGCAGCCCACCCCAGCTCCCACCCAGTAAGGAGGATCGTGCTGCCAGAGCCAGGCATCCCAGTGGTGAAGGCACCCCGGTGCCTGCCATGGAGGGAGCAGGCAGCACCTCTACCTACCCAGATGGCAGCACCGGAGCTGAGAGCAGCCTGCTTCGTGCTGGCGAGGAGCTGGCAAGCAGCACATGGGAGGGGATGTCCCCAGAGAGCCACAAGCCCCTGCTGCCCCTGGATCTGCTGTGCTGTGGCATAGAGCGTCTCTCGCCCGCAGCTTGGGCTGAGGAGCCAGCGGGGGCAAGTGAGGACGCAGGCTCACCACAGCAGCACCGGCGCAGCCAGGAGGCCAAGGAGGAAGAAGGGGGTCTCTGCGGTGGCTCCCCAGTGACAGAGCAGGCTGGTGCTGAGACCCCAAGCCAAGCCAGCCCAGGTGCTGAGGAGAGCTGGGACGCGCTGTTCAATGATGATGGGGACTGCCTGGACCCGCGCCTGCTGGAGGAGGTACGTCCTGCGGGCTGGCGCCCATGGGGATTTGCAGGGGTGGTGGCTGCTGCCTGCTGGAACATGGGGCTGGGGGTCCGTGGGGGTCAGCTGTCCCTGTGTCCTCCAGGGTGGGTGCATGGAGGGGTGGGTTGCACTCGGGGCACACGGCCAGCCTGGCTGCCTGCCGTGCTGAAATGCCTGGGACCTCCACCTCCCTTCCTGGCTGGTTTCCATCCCGTCCTATGGTGCTGGTGAAGTTTGGGGGACATCTTTTCCCTGTAGTACATAAAGTGCACCCAGTAAAACCTGCTCGGGCACTGTAAACTGCAACTGCACCCTCGTGAAACCGGGTCTGGTGATAAAGAAATGGGCTGAGACGTATGGGCTCCCATTGAAATAGCAACGGGATGTTTCCTCAAAACTATGGCTTCTTAATCAGCTGTGGCTCATTACCATCCCCTCCTGCACGCGTGCAGCTGGATTTACTACAATTAGCTGCTTAGCACCAGGACCCACGCCGTTTTCCGGCCGTTCGCGAGGAAAGCTCTGCTGCTGCAGCGAGGCTGGGTACCCCTTATTGCATTTTAAATCAGGAGCTTCAAACTGGTAATTTTCCAAATGACATTAATGTGCCCAAAGTAACAAACAGCGCTAATATTGTTACAGCCAGCGTCCATCCACCCCAGGCTGGAAGCAGGCTGTGAATTGGCGGATGGTGCCTGATAACAGCTTCTGGGAATGGATAAGATTAACTCAAGACCATCGTTCCTGAGGAGCGCTGGTACGCACCTCATCCGTGGGGTGGTGCTTGGGTTGGTGTGCCCTCACCAAGCCTGGCGTGGGACTGGGAGCTTTGGGTACCCTCCCTGGCTGTGCTCCCCACAGCTGCCATCCCCCACCCTCCAGCCAGGAGGCTGTGGTCGGTGCCAGTGCAAAGGAGACAGTGCTGCTGCTCTGACGGCAGCCAGTGCATGTGGGGATGGTGCTGGCTTTCTATGGGGCTGGCACAGGGGGCACGGCTTCAGCCTCAGGTGTAGCAGAGCGGCTGCCGGGCCCTGCTGGGGAGGCAGGTTGGCGTGGCTTGTGTTATGGTGCAGCCATAGGATGCTGTGGGCATGATTGCACCATGCAGCACCGGTGCCAACTGTGAACAGCTCTGGAGCATCCACGTTAGCTCCCCCATGTGCAAGCCCCGAGCGCAGTTTGAGCTTTACAGAGAGCTTCCCAAAATGTGTGAATAAGAACCTGAGAAAGGGATTTTTCAATTAAAACTTGCTGTCTTCACCCCCCTGCAGATTCCCATGCCAGGCCTGGTGCTCCCTGAGCCCTCCGAGCTCTCGGCAGGCAGACGCAGCTGCCCAGGGAGGGTGCAGGCTCTTGGGGAGATGGAGCTGTTGTTAATTAACAAAAAGGACAAAAAAATTAGTAGCGTTCTTCCTCGTAACCAAATCCTTATGCACTGCGGATAGCTGGCAGAGAGCAAGATTTATGACGTTCTGTGTGGAGATTTCTGATAGCGGACGGCTCTTTAATCTAGCAGGGAAAAACACCACAGTGAGATCCATTGGCTGGAAGCTGAAACCAGACAAATTCAGAGTAGAAATCAGTTTGAATGCAGAACGTAATTAAGCGCTGCCACCCTTTCCTTGCAGGCTCAGTGGACTCTCCATCAGCCGGAGTGCATGGTGGGGGCCGTGGTGTGTGCGTGCCGGGGGCCGTGGTGTGTGTGTGTGTGTGTCAGGGGCCATGGTGTGTGTGTGTGCTGACACGTGCCTCCCTCCCAGCTCTGGAGGTTTGCTCTCATTGAGCAAGCAGGAGCATAAGTGAGCGGCCACAGACTCCTGTAACGTGCTTTGGTGAGGATGCATCTTGAGGGAGCCGGAAGGCGTGACGGACAGGCCTCATCTCCTACAGTGTACTGCCTGTGCTGTCTGTCTGTCTGTCTGTCAGCCAGTGCTTCCCAGTGCCAGGTTCTTGCCAGGGCTGGAGGCTGTCCCTTGACTCCTGTTCCCTGCCCTGCCCCACAGCTGAGGGGCTGCAGGCATGCTGTGTGCCTGGGCTGGTGGCGCAGGGGGGCCTGTTGAACCCCGCCTGCCATGCTTCTGAGCCCGGCTGCCAGACGGCTCCTGTCCTTGCCGCCCCGCCACACCTGGTGATTTGTGAAGGTCAAGGATCGCTCCGACACTCTGCACTCCCACTCTAATCATCTTCCCAGCCCGTGGCACTACCTGAGTGCTCTGCTCCCTCGAGCGGCACCGTAGGGCTTCATCCTGCCTGGGGACAGCTCCTTCGCATCACCTGAGCGGGCAGGGTGCCTGCTGAGCACATTGCTCTGCACTGGGAGCTCTTGGTTAATGGGTGATGGTGGCAGGGCAGGCAGCTCTGCTGGCAGTGCTAGCCTGTCCTGTGAGCTCCATAACTCAGTTCTACCCTCCGCCGGCATCCAGCCGCCCTGGCAGCACCCCCTCACCTGCCGTGAATCCATCTTCCCCATAAAATTGTCGGAATGAACACTTTTTATTGACTGAGCTGGCTGGGATTTATGGACTCCAACCTTCCAGCCGTGGTGTGCTCTGCTATGATCGCTTGGGGGATCGGGCTGGGAACCTGGCTGAGTTATGTACCCACTCCCCAGCACCGCACTGGCCCCACGCTCCGGAGGAACCCGCAGAGCCTCCACTGGCTTGGGGCAGCACCTGGCCCAGTGTTGTAGTTGGGGTGGGGATGCAAATCCCCTCCGCCACTGACGCAGCGCGGTTTGGAAGTGGTGCCCACTGGAGTGGAGTGGAGCAGGGGGATGGCTGCACCCCCATGGCATGGCAGGGGGAGTCTGCTGTGGTTTAAAGTGATGGTTGAAAAATGGGAGAGGAAGAAAAGTGCTACAGCTGTCATCTTTCAGGGCTGGAGAAAGTGCCCCACTGTGAAATACTAAACACGCACAGCCCGTTTAGCTTATCAAGAAGAAGATTGAGAAGGGACTTGATTAGTGTGAGTAAGTGCCATCACCAAGAGGAGACCAGGGACTGAGGGCTCTTTAATCCAGCTGAGAGGCAGAACAAGAACCGCTGGCTGGAAAGCAAAGCCAGACAAATTCAAATGAGAAGTAAGGCATAAATTTTTAGCCGTGCAGGTGATTAACCACCAGAACTTGCTTCTCAGTGGAGCACTGGCTTTTCCATCTTGGCGTCTGGGGTGCCGACAGGAGGCTGCTCTGGTGCATGTACTGGAGCTGGGACGTGCTGAATCCGGTGCTCCTGCGCAGTGGGCAGGCATCAGTCTTTTCTCCTGGCCTTGCTATCCTGCTCCTTGTTGTTCCCCGAACATATTTTGGGTCATCACATCACTGTGGAAGGAGGGCTGTACTTGAGAGGTGAATGTGCTGTCTCACTGGTACCATTCGTACCACATCCCCAGTGGGACTGCAGAGTGCAACGAGTGCAGGGATGCTGGTAATGGGAAAAGCAAGCGAATGATGTGAGAGCCATGGTCAATAACTCCTAATGTCTCAGTGCCATGAATCCATCCGAAGTGCTGGGGCAGGGATGCAGGGCCCAGGCCGCTGCCTGGGGAGCACTTGCCATGGATCAGGAGCTGGCGTGTGGTGGGTGGGTATGGGTTGCTCAGTGCTGTGCCTCTCCCACCCCTGCAGCTCTCAGGAGGTGAGAAGTGCCGGGAGAGCCGTCAGTCACCCCGCTTTGACTACTATGGGGCTGAGCCTGCTGCACTGGACCTTAGTGATGCTGAGCTGCCCCATGTCATCGAGATCTATGATTTCCCCTCGGATTTCCGCACTGAGGATCTGCTGCGTGTCTTCTGCAGCTATCAGTGAGTTTGTCATCAGTGAGTTTGCCCAGCGTCAGGGTCCCCTGCCTGAGGTCTGCTTTGAACCCCTGCCCACCTGGTGCTGATGCCTTGCTGAATTTTCCTCTCTCTGGCAGGAAAAAAGGCTTTGATATTAAGTGGGTGGATGATACACATGCCCTGGGCATCTTCTCCAGCCCCATAACAGGTACTGCTCCCAGTGTGGGTGGGGATGGGCAGAGGGGGGCATCCCTGCCTCTCCTATGGCCTGGTCCAGGGCACATGGCTGGGCCAGCACAGACACCTCTGCTTTCTCCTGGCAGCACGCGATGCCCTCAGCACGAAGCACCTGATGGTGAAGACACGCCCGCTCTCACAGGGCACCCGTGCTTCTAAAGCCAAAGCCAGGGCATATGCTGGTGAGTGATGCTGCCCTGGGCCTGCTTGTGCCATGGTGCTTGTGCTGCAGTATCTTTATCCTGGCTACTGGGGAGGGATGGAGCAGCTGGCACAGTGCTGAAGTGCTGCCAGCTGCCCTGTCCTTCTTGGGAAGTCCTTCCTGATGTCCTCATCTCTGCTCAGACTACCTGCAGCCAGCCAAGGAGCGCCCTGAAACATCGGCTGCCCTGGCCAGGCGGCTGGTGATCGGTGCCCTGGGGGTACGCAGCAACCAGACACCAGCCCAGCGAGATGCAGAGCGGAGGAAGCTGCAGGAAGCCCGGGGTAAGATTTGGATGTCCAGGTGGGCTGGGATCTGCGGGGGGAACCCTCCTCATGGCTGCCCCTTCTCAGGGTGCTTGGTGGGAGGGGGCTGTGGCAGGGTGGGCTCCAGACACCTCTGCAGGGAAGTGTGTGGCTGTGGGGTGATGGGAACAGGGGAGAGGGTTGACTCTCCTCTTGTCTCTGCAGAGAGGAAGCGCCTGGAGAACAAGCAGCGGGAGGATGCCTGGGAGGGCCGGGACTAAGCCAGGAGGCTGAACCTTCAGCCCCACTGGGAGTCTCCCTTGGGTGCCTAGGCCCCTCTGTGGGCAGACAGGGCACCCTGTGTCTGAGAGCTGGGGCGGATCCTGAACCGCATTCCAAAGCACTGGGCTGCTCCACCAAAAGGGCTGAGCGGAACCCGTGCTGGCTGGTTGGTGCCACGTGGGTGCTGTGCCGTAGGCAGCGCTGTCCATCCTGCCACGGGGCCGGAGCCACCGGCGGGACATGAGGGGCTTGGCAGTGAGCAGGTAGGGCTGTGTGGGGCGGCCCTGGCCCCCTGGCCAGGCCTTGTGAGCAAGAGTTTCTGTCCTTTATTTTGCTAATAAATACCGTTTATTTTACTGTGCCTGCTCTGGCTTTGGCTCTCCCTGTTCACACTGGGGGGGCTTGAATGCCAGGGGCGGCCACCGTGGCAACGTGCACCCCTCCCAGGTGGTGGGTTTCCCCGGTCAGGTGGTGGGGGGCACAGGCAGGAGGGGTTGGGCAGGGCAGCAGGCAGGAATGTGCTGGCAGGGACCCTGTTTACTTCCGCGGAGCAGCTGTGGGCCTGAACAGCGGGGCCCTTGTCGGCGCGCAGGCAGGGCCACGTTCCCGGCCCCGTGCGGGGCTGTGATGTGGCTGCACTGCCGGCCCTGGCGGGCTGGGGGCTTCCGGCCGTGCCCCGGGTGGAGGCAGGCGGCTGGGTCTTACCTTTGGCTCCTCAGCTTTGCATCGTCTCAGCACCTAGAAAAACACCCTTGTGTGTCCCATCACCCCCATCCTGTAGCCCCTCCCCAGACTTGGGGCCACGGTTAGTGGGGCTCCCACGCCCTTTGCAGCAGCCAGGGAGAGGAGCACGTTGCTTTTCTGCCACCCCTGCCAGAGGTTTGCTTGTTTTCGGTCATACCCGCCTCACCCCAGGCTGCACTGAAGGGTTTGTGTGGCTGCCCCACGTCCCCTGGCTGTCCCCCAGCTTGGCGGCGACGGAGCCGGTCACGACCCTGCGGTGGTGGCTGCCTGCCCCCGTGCCGGCAGCGCTGCCAGCTGGGAGCTGTCTTGGCCCTTGTTCCTGGACACTCACAGCTTGGACAGTGGAAATTTCAGGGCACAAAGCTGCTCTCATGTGGAAAGCATCTTCCCCACCATCTAGCATCCCTCGAACCCCAACCCCAGTGGAGCACGTCTCTGCCCGCACGCGGCTCGCCACGGCCCCTGGCCTCTGGCCACCCCAGCACGTCACCGCCATCTCTGGCAGTACCTCCACGTGTGGGGACGGTCACGTGTGGATACAGTCCTGCCTGTCCCAGCTGTGTGGGGCTGAGGCAGGTACTGGCAGCCCCCCAGCCTGGGCCAGTGCCTGCTGGCAAGGTGGGGACGGGGGGGGTGTGCAAGGAGGGGGGTGGTGCTGCCTGGCAGCTGGCTCGCCAAAGGACAGGCAGTACAGAGTGTGGGCTGGTGGTATTCCCATTTATTTCCTTTAAAAAAATTTGCTAGAAACCATTGCAGAAAAGAAACACAGAGAGCAAGGGCATGGTGTCCCCCACATCCCTACTGTGTGCCCAGAAGCAAGGGTTTTGAGGGGCAGAGTGGCCCTATCCCTGTTCCTGGGGGCTGGGAAGCTGCCAGGGCAGCCTGGGAAAGCCCGGCATGGCGACTGCAGCTGCGGTGGCCGGTGGACTGACTGCCAGCCCATGCTGCCACAGAGCTGGCCTGGACCCTTTGTGCTCACAGGGTCAGCCAGTTCAGGGCCAGGGTGTCCTGGCTGGCAGGAACCGCTAGTGGCAAGCCAGAGACACTTGGCACCGCTCACACAGTCCCTGGGTGACAGAGCAGGGGACAGTACATGGCTGGGGGCATATTGCCTGGAATTGGGTTGTTCCCAGCTAAAGGCCTGGCTTTGTGGTCCTGGTGGGGAAGAGTGCAGGGGAAGGAGCAGGGGATGTTGGGACTGGTAATGGGGTACCCCCTCCTCCATTGAACAGCACCTTTCTCCCATCACACAGCACCTTTATTGCAGACAGGACTGGTGGGCAGGTGATAGTGGCTGGGGCCTGTCTTAAGTCTGCTGGGGCTAGAGGGGGCAGGCGGGCAGGCTGAGGTAGTCATCCTGGGGGTTACTGGAGCCATGGAGATGGGGGATGCTGCAGTACCTGGGTCCCCTCTCACAGGTCCCCCTGCCAGCACAGGGCTGGGTACCCTGGGCGCTCCCCACCAGCCCCTGCGCTTATCTCCATCCTCTGCAGCAGCATCAATAAACGCAAAAGCCTTTGAGTCCCTGAGCTCAATCCAGTGCTGCTGGGGCACAGGGGCCGGGGTGCAGGAGCTCAGCTGCCCCACAGCACTGACAGGAACGTGCTGATGCTGGGGGGGTCACACAAGGTTGTTGGCAAGGCGCTCCCGTCGCTCCAGATCGCTCACCATGTCAGCACCATAGGCGTCGCCTGAGGAGAGCCACAGCGTGAGTGGGTGGAGGGACATGGGACCTGTGGAACCCTCAGCCCTGGCACTCCCTCCCACCCTGCCACCCTGCCCCCTCTGCTCCGGTCCCTCCGTACTTGTGTGGCAGCCATGCATCCAGACCCGCTGCCCGTCATACTTGCACTGGCACCGCATCACGTTGTTGGAGAAATCTGACTCTGCCACCTCATGCTTGGGGTTCACGACCACCTGGAGAGAATGAGGAGCAAGGTTGGGGGCACTGCTGGCCCCCTGGACCACTGCTGTGCCTTGGCCAGGCAGGGCCATGGCATGCACTGCAGGGTTCAGAGCAGCACCCCAATGTGCAGGGTGAAGCAGGCCGGTGGTGCCCAGCAAGAGCAGCCCTCAGCCCTCAGCTCCAGTGGCTTGACACCCTCCTGCCCCTCCGTCGCTGTACCTGGAAGGTATAGCTGCCTGGGGGCACATCGGTGATGTCAATCCACTGGCAGTCGATGTCATGGCGGTAGGTGTCCCAGCAACCCACGCTCACCCCCTGCTCTCCAAAGTTGGCGCAGGCGAAGCGCCGCTGCAGCCCTGCGGTAGGGAGAGGAGGTGAGATGGGGACAGGGGGAGCAGGACAGGGGTCGCTGGCAGTTCTGTGGCTGGCACCTACCCTCAGGGCAATGGGTGTCCTCCAGGCAAAAGCTGGCCTTGTGCCCTTCAGCCACCTTGGAGCCGTTGAGCGTCAGCAGGTCGTAGTGGGTGAAGACCTCGATGCTGTGGAAATGCCTGCGGGGACAGAGGCTGAGCGCAGGGCTGCACCCTGTCCGGGTAGCACATGCCCAGCCCAGCTGGGAGTGGGCAGCACCCAGAGGCTTTAAGGAAATTACAGCCTTGAAGCCAAATAAAGCCGTAATGACAGTGGCAGCACGGATGCTCCTAATTACCCTGGGCGGGCCAGCCTCTGCGGGACGGGTGCCACCGTGCCCTGCCTGGCCTGGGCAGGGGGCAGCCCCCTGACAGCCCCTGCCCACAGGCCACTCACCGGTGGCACTGATGCCAGGTCCAGGCATGACGCCCCATCCTGGGTCGGAAATCGGCTCTGCCCAGGTTGTGGATCTGGGAGGAGAACCGGAGGAGGCGGCGGTGGCCATAGGGCCACTGCATGTCATTGGCGGAGCGGGAGAGGCAGCGCTCCTCATGGGCACAGTACAGCAGCCCCAAAGGCCGGTCCTCCAGGTAGGCTGTCTCCTGCACCAGCTGGGCATTCATCACCAGGTCCGGGGCATCTGGCACCGAGCAGATCAGTGGGAATGAAGCAGGCGATCCCCACCCCACATAGCCCCCCTCCCACCCTCCATGTCAGGAGAAGAGGGGGTGCCCCCACCCAGCAGTACTCTGTGGGCTCCTGGTACTCACGGGTGGTGCAGGTTACCCCCGCTGCGAAGCGTCCCCCACCACTGGGGCAGTGGACGGGGCCATGGCGCTGGCACTGCTGGAGCGCCAGCTCGGTGCCGGAGCAGCGCACCCCGCTCATCACCACCTGGGCAGCATCAGGGCTACCAGCCCAGTACCACGTCTCCTGGACAGAGGAGGAGCACAGCAGATGAGCCCTTGCACCCCCTGTCAGCACCCGCCCTGCCTCCCCTGCCAGCTCCCCTGCCCCAGCACTGCCATGAGGGCTTGTCCCCTCACGCTGTCCCATCCCAGAGCCCCCAGCCACCCCACACCCCTTGGACCCCTTGCAGCCCAGGCTCCGGGCTGGACCCCACTCACCTGGAGGGCATGGCTGGCAAAGCCCAGCCCCAGCTGCCTGCAGACCACCATGGCCTCATTCAGCCCCCACTGTGCACCACACACCGTGCCCCACTGCAGCCGTCCCTGCACCGGCACCAACACCTCCACCACACCTTCCTCAGCGCTGCGGCCCCCGGCCAGCCGCACCTGTGGGCAAAGAGGGACTGAGCCAGAATGTGGGGCAGACCCCCAGCCCTCCCACCCAGCGCGGCGATGGGACAATCAGCCCCACACATCCAGGTGAACTTCTTCCTCACCTTCCTCTTCCTCCTTTTCACCCAACATTGGCTCATCCTGCAGCCACCTGTCAGAGTGCTGCTGTGTCCCCCCACCCCCTGGGCCACACCAGTGCTGCTCTGAGCATCTGCACCGGGCACAGATCGTGGGGGAAAGGGGCTGTGCAATGGGACTGTGGCTCCACAGGCTCTGGGGAGGAGGCAGGGGCTCACCTGTCTCTGGAAGTCCATGTGGGGCATGTGGCAGCGAACAGCAGCGTCATTCTCATGCTGGCAGCCGCTCTGCTCAGCGTGCTGGAAGCGGCACTCGCCCAGGGAGTGCTCACGGCCAGTGCATTGTACCTCGCTCAGGTGGATGGGTCCCAGGCCTGAAGCAGAAGGAAGGTCAGCACTCCCTGCTCTGTGCCCATCCTGGATCAGGGAGGACCTCCAGCCTCCTTCCCCCATCTGCATGCTCCCTATGGAAATGGGGCTGCCTGTGGCAGAAGCAGCCAGGGCAGCCCCATCCCAGTGCAGACTGGAGCTGCCTGGACAGCCCAGGATGCTCCAGCAGCACCCAGTGAACCAGGGGGTTTCCTTGTTGTGCCCTTCCAAGCCCAGCAACACCCTGAGTCCCTGGTGTGCTACCCATCTCACCTTGGCCCATCTGGGCTCCCCGCAGGGCCTGCTTAGCCGTTCCGTAGCCCAGCTGCCGGCACACCACGCTGGCTGCAGTCAGGTCCCACTGCTTGTCACACACGGTGCCCCATTGCCCGCGGTGCAGGACTTCCACCCGGCCCTCACCAGCATGGGTACCAGCTCGCAGCCGCACCGGCAACACCTGGGCATGAGGAGAAGCTGGTCAGCAGCCTCAGGGTGCACCAGAGCGTGGCCCAGCTGCGGGACCCTCTGTCAGCAGGATGGGATGAGGGACTGTGCTGGGGCTCACCTTTCCTGGAGAGGTCTTGCTCTTGCCCTTGCCCTTGCCTGTGCCTTTCTGGAAGGGGAGGCAGCTGACAATGGCATGCATGCCATGGGGACAGGCATGCTTGTGGCGGGCTGGAGGGTCCACCTGTGTTGGGCAGCGAGCCAAGTGGGGCTCCACACCTTGGCACCGCACCCTGTGGATCCAGAAGCTGTTCTTCTGGCTGAGGTTCTTCAGGCTGCCAAGGGAGAGGATCAGGGGCTGGCATCAGCTTGGGTGCTGGAGACTCTTCCCCCACCCAACACGCACACTGGTTGTCCAACCAGGGTTCTTCTGCTCACCCTACCCAGGGCTGAGCCCTACCTGGAGTTCGGGTCCTTCAGCTTCATGTTCCAGAGCTTCCTGCAAATGCACAGAGACAGGAGATCAGGGGAGGACATGCCAACCCTGCAGCACTCCAAGCCCCCCACCCCATCATCCCTGCCTTCCCAGCACCTCATGGCAGGAGCTGGAGCCGTAGGGTCCTCCCATGGCATGGCTGGGTGAGGACAGGTCCTCTCCCCACTGACAATTACTGTGCCAAGCCTGTCTGTGCTCTGTGCCCTGGCGAGACTGTATGGCTCTTGGCACCGGCAGGGGCTCATTATGGACTGTATTTATAGCCCCTGCCCGAGGTGGGGGTGGAGGGGCTGAGGGACAATTGCCTCTCCTCTCCTTCCACCCACGTTTTGCCAGCCATGGCTGGTGACCGTCCCCACAGCCAAGAAGTTTCTGCTGAGCCCAACTCTACCCCTTGCTGAGGCCCCAAGAAGGGGGCCCAGGCGTGGCAGGGCCATACCAGCATCCTGCACACCCACCCACTCCTTTCCTGACATGCCCTGGCCTCTCGCCCCCATGACACGTCCAGCCAGGCACCCTGCCCCGTCTGCTCCACAGTAGCCACGCAGCTGCCCCACACCCCTACCTGTAGAAGGTGGTGTTGACGTGCTTCTCCCGGGGGAAGCCCAGCATCCCGCAGACCACACGGCTGTTGCTCCTGGTCCAGCCAGCATCACACACCTGCCTCCAGTGCCCGTGGTGCTTCACCTCCACAGCCCCCTCTGTCACCGGCATGCTCAGCTTGGCCCGTGCCAGGATGGGCTTGAGCCGCACCTCCTCCAGGCTCAGCCCTGGCACCTGCCGTGGTGGGCACCGAGGTGGGCACGGGGGCTCCAGCATCGAGCGCAGGGTGGGCAGGATGGGGACAAAGGGGAGGGTCAGAGGGACCTGCCCCAACCTCTCTGTCCATCCCACTGGGCACTCACCTCTCCCAGGTGAGCAGAGGTGGTGGCCAGAGAGGAGGCACCTGATAGGTGCTGTCCCGAGCACACCACGCCGGCATCCTCACCGTGGTGGCAGTCGCTGGTGCCCCAGCCGTTGTGACCACACTCTGCCAGAGAGCCCTCGCCGCCCCCACACCGCACGTTGTCCAGCCAGATGGGGCCTGGGGACACACGCGCAGGGCTGGGAGTCACCGCTGGGGGGGGGTCCCCATCTCCCTTCCCAACACCATGGGCCCCATCCAGCCCTCATTCCCCACCTGCCCCCTACCTTCCCCTTGGCCGTAGGTGGCACTATGGGTCCAGGTGACAGCCGCGGTGAAGCCCAGTTGCCGACAGGCGACGGTGGCAGCGTGGAAGTCGAAGCCATCGTCGCAGACGGTGCCCCAGCGTCCCTGGTACAGCACCTCCAGCCGGCCCTCACCGGCCGGCCCCCGTGGCCCCGCCAGCCGCAGCTGCACGGGGGCCGGCTCCTGCCCGCTGGGGACCACCCAGGACAACAGCAGCACCAGCAGGAGCAGGATGGGGCTCACACCAACCAGCATTGCCATTGTGCCTCCGATTCCTGGGAACAGTCCAACACTGAGCCCCTGGGGACCACAGTGGGGTGGAGTGCCCCAGGAGATGAGTGATGGTGGACAGATGTTTTGGCCCCTCAGAAAGCAGTGACATCCCTGTGCTGCAGGGGATGCAGGGGCTGGTCCCTGCCATGCACAGCTTGCAGTGTCCCCCCACCCCAGGGTTCAGCCCCAACCCCAGCTCTGGCTCAGGCATGTGCTGCCCCACTATCAGCCCTGCCGGCCAACAGACACAGGAACCCCCCTGAAACTACCCT
>VZTU01017093.1:255590-271422 GCA_013400835.1 Zapornia atra | reverse complement strand
TGATTTCTTACCCTAAAGGACACTGCTGTGTAGTTTCCAAACATTGCAGTCTTAGCTGAGACTGAGCATTTGCAGTATAAGTTGGATCCTTTTTAATTACATTGCCTCTCTTTTGATAGTGGTTGGATTAATTTTTTTTGTCCCAGGCCACTCTCAGTCTTCTTGGCACTTTATGAAAACGTAAGAAAATTTGTGCCTTAAAATGTTTCCAGGAAGTGTCAATAGCTGGCTGAATCTGTAATGAAGTTGTAGTTACCATTATACTGATTTGCACTACGTGTTCTCTTTTTCTACAGAGAAGCCTGTCCTAGAAGAGGAGAAATCTGAAGAAGTTGTGGATGAGGAATGTGAATTAATGGTTACTTTCTGTAAACAAGCAAATGTGATGCCTCATGCAAGATATGACTGCACAATACACCCGTTTGAGTAAGCTCAGTGATGCAGAGGTTGATGGGGGGGGTTCTTCTCCACATTTATTCAATTGTGTCAAGTAATCCTGTTAGCTTTTTAACAGCTGAAAGCAGAGGTTGAGTTGGAGAAGCACATAACTTGTTTCATAAATAACATTCTGATTTTCACCTCTGCAGGCGAATGGAATGTGATACGTGCTCACCCCTTGGACAGAATGCTGATATCTGTAATCAGTGTTACTGCTACATTTGTGATAAACTAGCTTCTGAGGTAAGAAGGGCTGTAAACAAGTGCAGGGCTTTGAGTGCAACTAAATTACCCAAGAGCCTTTTTAAAAGAAAACTCTCTAAAGCATGCTAAAAGAATAAATGATAGGTTGAACTTTATTATTTCAGCAGTTCCTCTTCTAAGTATTGGTGTCTGCCTGCTTCACATTCCTACCAAAACTGTCTGGGTTTATTTCTAATAGTTCAGTGAGTTGTTGGAGTAGATCTTCATGTGGCATAAACAAATTATCTCCTGTTTGCTTTAGGCAAACAGGGTGTTTCATGGAATCCAACTGCTAAATTAGACTGCTGCCCACTGTGCTAGAAAAATGTCAGACTTCTCTCAAGGCTAGGACAATCTAGAGGGTGGGGCAGCTGGATGTTGGGGGGTTGTTTGGATCTTTACTAGAATGCATAAAACTTTGTACTGTGAGCAGAGTTGGGGTGAATGTGCAAAGGCAGTGCTCTGGTTCCTGTACAGTGGGGAAGGTGCCAGCCCAAAGTGTCGCTGCAAGGTATTCAGGAGTGACACAAAACTATTAGGAGTGCTCTTTTTTAGTTAGCTGTGATCCATAATGGCCTCTTGCCCTGACTGTCAGAGTTCTTCACTGTGACTTTGCCTACGTGTGTAAAGGATTAAATGAATTCTAGTCCCTCATTCAGAGAAACTAACTTGACTTGCTCAGCTGGAATGTGGTGACGGGGGGGGAAAAAAAAAGCCAAACTCTTCCCTGGTTTTCAATTTTATGAAATAGTGCCAGAACTGGACGACCCCTTCCCTCTGCCACTGCAATGCCCACAACAAAAGCAAATTCTGGAAGGACCAGCGTGACTTTGCCTTGGCTGGTGTTCTTGTCATGTTCAACTTCGATCTCACAGACATAGATGCAGACCTTCGGCATGGTGGTAAGTGTTACACACACACACACACACACACACAGTTTTTGAAGGAANAGACTTGTGGCTACTCAGACTGTGGCTCGATGATGTTTGTAATATATGAGGACACCTTGTCTGGTCTCCTTGCAAAGGATTTGTGACTCTTGCTTTTTAAAGTAGCAGCTTACTGTTGGTGCTCTCTTTCTGCCTATATTCAGACCAGATGTAGGTCTGCAGGTTCAAGTTTTTTTGCTTCCCTGCTTTCCTTCTTCTGGAAGAAACAACAAAGCTTTCCCAGCCATTAAGATTGGGTGTCAGTTGCTGAATACTTTATGTGGGGTACTTCTGATAGTCTCTTTTTTTAGTTTTTGAAGGAAAAAAATGTACTAATGGCTTGACATCTGTCTGCTCTCTTAGGAAATCTTCTAATAAAATTTATCCAGGAACTTTCTGTGGAATATAATAATTATTTGATTGGAGAAAGAATACCTCCCACACGACATGAGTGCTTTTGCCTCCCAAAATTGCCTCCTGGGCAATGCAATATTTGCAGAACACGCAGCATGGAGGTTGTATACAAGTAAGTGACAACTCCACCACTAGCAGTAAACACTGGTCAGTACAAACTTGTTTTCCTTTATCAAAGGGATAATTGGAATCATGGCACCTGATACAGAAAAAAAACCTTTGAGAGAACTTACTTGGCCAGTGAGCTATTAAATTACATTTTGATGTAGTTAAATACATCTTTAAATACATGTTGCATACAATTTTAAGTGCATTTATTGTGCTATACTAAGACTGGATAATATCCCTCTATTATAACATGGAAAAGCATTAAATAAAGCTTGGGTTTTTTACTAATTTGCTCTTTAGGATGAGGTTCAGTTTCTTGTTGCTGGTATATGCCTTTAAAATGTTTAAAGTAACTGTTGTGAAATACCCTGTCACATCTTACGGATGCTTTTCAAGGAGAGATAAGTCAATTTACTCTGAAACTATAGAGTGACTGTAATTCCTATTTGTTTCTGAAGTGCATTATTACAAACCCTTTATCTTACAGACTGCTTACCTTCCTTAGGTATTCTGGAGTTTTTGCATTGGTAACAAGCTTTTTAAATCAGGCAGAAAGTGAGAACCCTAAAGCTGCTGCTGTCATGCTTCTTGGAGCAGCTAAAGAGGTAGCACTTCATAAAGACCCTGCTTTGTAAGTATCCAGCTCCACGTCTGGTGTGTAATCTTTCTTTGCTCCTCAAAAGGAGGAGACTAAGTGAGAGTTCTGGTTTTCCATTTATGAAGTGTAAGGACAGTGTAAAGATCACAACCCTGGCTGCAGTGCAAGGAGAAGGAAATGAATGGACCTGAGGGAACTGAGATTGGAGGGATTTGTGGGAAAGAGAAAGTTAAAGGTTGTATATGAGAGGAAGAAGTGAAGTGGGATTGAGTCATGAGGAAAGGAAGTGATCTCCAAGGAGGGCAAGGAATTTGATATGGGAACTGGGAGGAGGGAGGGTGGTGGACAGCAGACATGGCAGATGGAGTTAATTCCCCATGAGAAGGTACAGGGGCAGGGGAGCTTTCCTGAGGAGAGAATGCACAAGCTGCGTTGTGTGAAGAAACATCTACTTCTGAATTGGAAGGAAGGGGAGGGTGTGATGTTCCATGGGTAATAGGTTTTAGATGCCTCCCTGAAGTCTGGAGGCTGACCTGTCACTGGTAGGACTGCATGGAAAATAAAAACAGACTTTAAATACTTCAGCCTTTACAACTTGTGCTGGTTATTTTCTTCTCTGTCCTGTCTGTTTCATGCTTGATTACTGTCTGGTTTGAGCTTTGCTTTGAAATCTTAAATATTTTGGGGCTTAAACTCAAGGCTTTTTATAAAGGGGGGTGTAAATGTGGGCTGGGTTGGTTTGACAGGCCATAAACAGCAGGTACTCTAAGTCTTTTTGAGGAGCTGTGGAGGTTTGCAGGGAGCAGGATGGATATGTTCTTTGGGTAGGGTTTTTTTTGTGTGCTTATTATGAGCCCTGCAGAATCCTGTATGTACATAGGATGCAGTTTGGCCCCTCACAGGATGATGATAATACAGCCTTTCAGAGGTCCTGTTAATGCAAGAAGTGCTCACAGTGGTCTAATGTGGCAGGTTTAGGTCTGGTACTGCTTTACTCTGCTTGGGTCAGGCAAGGGAGGTATGCTTCAGGTGGTTAGCTACTGCTGTAACAGTGTTAATTCTAGGAGTACTTCCTGTTGGGAGGAACTTTTAGGAATAGAAAATCCAGCCAAACATTTCTTTTAGTGCTGCTTTTTTTCTTCCCTCTTAGAAGCTGGCAGAACCTTGGCCGTGCTGATACGTTAAAGATTGCTGTCCCTTGTGTGCTTCAAAGGTAAGACTTGTCTTACCATGTGATGTTGAGACAGCTATGAAAAGGTTTCTAGCTGCAAACTCTGCTGCTGTTTAAGATGATTTCTGTTCAAAGGCCAGAATAAAAACCAGTGAATGCTTTAGCTCTTAAAAGCTACAAGTCAGCTTACACAGGTGTACAGTCTGTAGCATCAGGAAGCCCTTATCAGGGAACACAACCCCACTGTACTGGCTTAGGCACTATGTGAGCAGAGTAGGAATGGCTTGCTGCTCTGTGTGTGCAGGCAGCAGATGGCTAGAGCCAGGCAGAAGAATATAGACAATAACATGCACTGGTCAGCCTGATGAGCAGGGATGTCTGCATGTTGTTGGATTCTACAGTTGTACGCTACAAATCAGGATTCTTAGAAGTTCTGTTTATTATTAGCCCCTTTTTGTGAAGGACAAGGGCAATACCTGCCTTAGTCTCATAAACACTCAAACCCTTCTTCGTTGCCTCAAAAAAAAATAACTCAATGGGGAACTCAGAGCCAAGAAGATGGATTACTTTCTGACTGTAGCCTGAAGAGTGTTCTGTAAGGCCAGACCAGAGGGTGGTGTCAGGTAGCTACTTGTGGTTATTAATCCAAAGAGTAAATAGTGTCTGTTAAAGATCAAAACAGCAGCCTTGTACTCCACTGGGATGGAGTAGTTTGGGATGTAACATAGTAAAGTTGCCCCAGAGGCCCATGAATGAGGACATCTAGCTCCCTTGGCATAATTCATTTCTCATTTTAGCTTTGTATTTCACCTTTAACCCCCAATTTGCTTGTAGCAGAAGGTTAATGAATTAAGAATTAACTTTTTTCAGGAGCGCTCAAAAACAATTATATATTCTCACCTCTTACTTGAAACTAATCACAGGTATAACCTAAATCCTACATCAGTTTTCACATTAAATTACTATTCTTGATTTATTTTTTTTTAATTTCTTACTTGAAAAGGAAATTTTTCTGCATCCCTCCCCCAGTTTTAAAAGAGTAAATGCTGTGTCAGTGTTATCTCCAATTTTCAGTTAAGAAAACGATGGTTTCACTGGCTTTGAAGCTGCCAGAACTCAGGTTATCAGGCTCATCAGATATTTCTGCAGTGTTTCTCACATACACTCACTGGGGATCTTTGTTTTAAAACTGAAGTCCTCAGAACCTTGGTTTCACTGGTGCTTAATGGCAAAAGACCAATGCCGTTATTTGCTACAGATCCCAAAGCACAAAATAAATATGGACCCAAACTGACATTTAACACAAAAAAAGACACCTCCCCCAACCCTCTGTAGAATAACTTCCCATAGGATTAAAAAACCTGCAAGAATTTAATAGCAATTCACCTGATTCTAAGGGGTTTTGATTTTGTTTTCTTTTCAAAACCTAGGATCACAACGCAACTGCAGAGGATGCTGGTGTTGTGTGACTTCCCAAAAAGCCTCTATGATAAGTTTATTAACTTCTTCCAGTCCATCCCACTTCCATGTCACTGCTTTGGCTTCTCAAATAGGTATGTTCTTTGGGGTTTGTCTGCAAGATACCTTTTTTTTTTTTCTTATACAGTTGCCTGATTTGAAAGCAGCTGTACAGCATGATTCTTTCACCGGTAGCGTTAGGTGTGAGTATCTTGTAGGAAGACTTCACCATTAGCTGCTCTGTATTTGTCCTGTCCTTACAGGAAAAGTTGTATGGTGCTGTGGCTAAGTTGTCCATATAGCTTTTCTTTATAATCTTTTTTTCCCCTCAGAAGTGAGCTGTAAACCTCAAAATGCATTATTGGATAAATCTTCATGTTTCTTAAGGGAAATAAATTGCTTTACAAACAAAATGTGGTTTAAAATGACTTTATTTTTGTGCTTCTAGCTTGAATGTTGTGCCATGGGACCACGTATTGCTGACTACTGTTTTAAAAGGCCAGAACATCACTGGTCAAAGAACACAGAAAGGAAGAAAAGTGTTTCTGTGGGAAACACTCCCTGTTATAGAGGCTCGAATGGAGAAATTGGTAGATGAAATGAAGTAAGACTGATTGGTTGTCTTTTGGCTTTTTTGTTTTAGGAACTTGACTTTTACAATTTTGCATGGTATTTCCTGCAGTGTAGTGTTTTCCTAACATCTGCAGGAATTTTGTATGATGAGGAAACATAAAACAAAGATACATTTGAAGCTGTTCATGCCCATTGCATCTTATCAACAGGGCCAGTAACTTTTTGAAGCTTTTTAAAGCAGAATTGGGCCCTTTGAACATTTCAGGACCAGAAGATAATGTTGAAGTAGATAATTTCTTTGTTTCTGTTACCCCAGTATGTTTTAGATGTGGATGTTTAAGACAAATTCTGGCCTTTAAAGGCTGACTAGATGAAAGACAGCAAAAAAAGTGTATTCTGGTCTCTGGGTCTTCAGAAGTCACATGAATACAGCCCACTTAGAGACCTAAATTGGAAGGCAACCTCCTGTTTTACTTGGAGGGTAGAGATACTATGTGTATAGCTGTTTGGAACTTATTTCCAACTGTCCCATTCTGCCACTGATGTTTCTGTCCTGTTGTGTAGTGTCTCATCTGTGGGAAGTTTTACTGGTTTTCTTTGTTAATTGTAGGAAATAGGATTGACCTGTGTTGAGCTTTGTGCTTCCTTCCTCTTCTTACTCAGTCTTTTTTTTCCTCGCCAGATATAAAGAAGTCGTTCGCTACCTGAGAGCTGTGAAATGCAATGATACCAAAGGGTAAATGGTTTTCTCCCTTCCCCCCTGCCCCCCATTGTCTCTTTGCCTTAAGATCACGTCCCAATTAGTGTGTTTTTAATGTGTAATAAACTGGCAGAGCGAAAAGCTGTTTGTGAAGTGAAAGCGATGCCGAATTCTGCCTTTGGTGGGTGTAACTTACTAGTGGTAAAATGTAATCAGACTGTAAAACTTTTGTATTAATAAAAATCAAATATTTATTTCACTTCCCCAGGTTAAGAGACCTTCGAGATAAAATCCCATTCTACTTGTGTAAAACTGGGGACTTCCTTGATGCTGCACACTCGCTCTTGTTTCCAGTCAACAGCCTTGCGTGCTGTACTGCCTGCCGGATAACACCGCTCCAGTTCGAGGTCTACCTGAAGATGTTCAGAACAGGCAGTGTGCCCTCTGGAAAGGCTATGCTAGACCCTGGCCCCTGGATTGCAGTTGGCAAGTGTTATTTCTTGCTTACATACGTTTAGGACCTTAATTACAGCTTTTTAGTTTTTTATTTAATCATGGAGTGTTCTGAGTGTCTCTGAACCCAACTATAATTCCATCAGACAAAAGCAGGGTACAATAACCCTGGGCAGGAAGGATGTCTTTCTACGTGAGTGTGAATTTGTTTAGCCTGAACTTGGTGTGAAGTGTACTTGTTTTGTCAGCTGTGAGGTTGTTTTGCTGAAAGCAACCTATTAAAAGAGAATAGGAAGCATTCTGTTATATCATATTACCACTGGCAGTGTGTGACTTAGCGTGCTGCTGTGCCTCAGCCTTGACCTTGACAATAAAAGCTTCCTAATGGGAAGGGTTTCACAATCTGTGTGTTATGTTTGTCATTAATTTGGCCACTGATACCTGTGGCATGGTGCATGCTGCTTTTCAAGGTGTATATTGAAATGAAAGACTTATTTCTAAGATGTTCAGCTACAAGTAGAGTTCTTAAATGTACGAGATACTGACAGCGTGGTACAGTGGTGTGATGTATCATAATGAGGGCTCTGTTCTTTGATGGCTTAGTCTAAACTGTATTCAATTCTCTGCAGCTTTCCAGAATAGTGCTTTGCAGTTGATGTTGTTTTTCTATACAGAACCTATAAGATGCTGTTTAAATAGCTATAGACACTTGGTGGGGTTTTTTTTGTTAGGTTTATGCAGAAACATATCTGTAACTATGTTAATATCATGGTTGTGTTCACACTCTCTAGCTATTCAGGGGATATAAGATAATATTTTGGGTTTTTTTTTCTTGCAGGGTCTCCCTTGAAAGATGGTGTTCTAATTAAGCAGGCGCTCAAACTCCTCTACAGCAATGTGTTACTATACAGGAACGTGAGTCTATTGGAACTGTGTCTCTGTGCCCTGTCAAGTGTTTCTGTGTTCTTACCTGCTTTTGTCCAGTTACTGCTTAAATACAAGGATTAACCATCAGAGCCCTTTTCTCTGTGAATAGTCTACTCCTGTGAACAGGTTTGGCTTTGTAAAACAAATGTTCTGCTGTGTTGCAGCCTAAATGCTGGAGTTCCCTCATCATGATCTTGGGTAGCAGCAGTTTTCTGGAAAAAAGTGGGCACCTACATCCCCTGTCCCTGAAAGAGCCACCGCTTGACTTCCAAAAGGTGTGGTACTGTCATGGGGGAGAACCTGTTGCCTTGGGTTTATACAAGGCTTCACTTGCTGTGGGGATTGACCTGTTCTTCTAAATACGAAGGTTAACTTTGTGGTGCCTCATCAAATACTCTTGTGGTACATGTCAAATCTAATGCTTTGCAATGTATTCCAGACTGTTAAATCCAGCAGTAAGTAGATTAATTCTCCTTACAGCTCAATGCCTAATGCTGATTCTGTATATTTTAATATTGAGATGAATTAAGTAATAAAATGGATAGGAAAGCAGTTTAAGAAAAATCTGTTCAGGTAGTCCAAAAGCATCAGTATCTGGGTATTTACTTGCCAAGAACAGAAATAGCAGACTCAAATGAAGTTATGTGATATGATTTGGTTAGCACTGTAGGGCCTCAACTTGCCTTTAGTGCAGTGTTGAACAGTCAATTTCATCTGTAAAAATGCTGGAGAAATAAGTAAAAGTACATAGAAGAGCCATCTCTGGCACTGTTTGGTTGTAGAGTCTCTGGATATCCTTCCCTTTTACTTGTGACTCATTACTTCTGTTGCAGGGGGTGCTGGCTGCCAGTGGTGGCCTTTTGGAGGAACTGAAGGCAAAAGTTAATGTTTCTTTACCACCTGCTATTTTCTCTCCTCATGTAAGTGTGCACATGGCAATAAGGAAATTTTAACATTTGTTTAATTGTGCTTGAGGATACAGCAGTATCACAGATTGTGATGAAAAGCTTTTAAGAGGGGACTTGAAGATTTTTGGGGGTGGAATTGACCTAAGACTGTTTTTAGCAGTCTAAATGTTAGAGCAGGTATCTGAAGGGAAGAAAATTATTAGTGTCTGTTCTCCCTGACACCATCTTCAACCTAGGACAAGTCTTACTCAGCCACCTCTAAGTGGGAGGGTTGGTAGCAGCTGATTTTTGTCTCTACTTCTCACAGGGTGATCTTGTGGTGTTTGACTCACACTGCAGACTGTCCTTTCAGACATGACAGTGTGTTTGTCTCAAAACTCAGGATAGCCCAGAGTTTCTGAAATGGTTTTGAAAGATGGCTTGAAGTATAGTGGAACTTGTTCAAAGATGGCTTGAAATGTATTCTGTATTAAAAGCAGTCAATATATCTAAGGAGCTATCTTACTCTTTTTTTTTTTTTTACTCCTTTTGAGAAAATTGCCTTTAACTTGCTCTGCAAATATGTGATTTTGGGTCAGAATTTTTTTCTCCTTAATTCTACTTCTGTGATGGTGTGAGACTTCATGTCTCTCTGAGCACCTCGAGAGCACCAGGTGAAACATGCTGTATGATTAGAAGTGCCTGTTTTATTCCCCCTTCTTTTGTTCTTCATAAGGTTCTTGTAGATGTCATGTCTGGCATCCAGCCTGTCTGGAATGGTAGTAACTTGGTGCTGATTTGCATCTCTTCCTGTAGCTGCACCATGAGGCTTGTCTTATTCTCGCTGTGCAAGCAGTACAACAGATGCTTTTTTGTGAGCTTCCATACTTGACTTCCTTCTTAGAGATAGCCTTGGCTTTTGGGGTGAGTCCTAGACACTGATTTCTGTTCTAAGATTAAAGCAAATTATGGTTTAAATCTATGTAATACCAACCTTTTAGACACATTTAACTTGATTTTGTTCCCCTTTAACTTTGCTGACCTTGAATTTCTTCTGGTCTTGAAGAAATGGTTGGCAGTTAGATTAAACCACTGGTCTTATTTTGTCATTTCCTAGAACAACTTTTGGGCTCTGAGGCTGTTACTGGACCATCTTTCCTACGAAGAACATGTTCTCCATGGCACTGTCAACCTGATTTTGAAGGATCTAAATCGTCAGAAAGCAACAATGCTCAAACTGTGAGTAACCACTTGCTCCCTGCCATCAGGCTGTTTATGGAGGCAGGAAGAGCAGTCCAGCAGCAGGGATCTAATCCCTAGCTCTCTGGGACCAGCCAGCCCCATGCTTTGGGTAAGTCAAGAAAGCAAATAAGATGCTAGGAATTGATAGGAATGTTGTCTCTGAACAGCTGTGTTCCCTTTCCTGGTTTCATACTGCTTAGGTGGCAAAACCTTGGTCCCCAGTACGTGGGTGAATTCCTGTGCCTGTTCCTGACGTGCAGACATAAGAAGATGCAATCCATTGGCCTCTTCACTCTGAATATTATTACAGAGAACCTGCACATGTAAGTGTCAGTCTTCATCACAGCCAGATAGCAAATCAGTGTGTGTTTCAATGCTGGTGGTAGTTTTCTCTTCACTCACAGATCATTCTTGGTTCTCTTATTTTTTCCCCGTTACTGGTGGTAGTAAAGATACTGTAAAGATGTGCTGGTTTTGGGTAGATTTTAAATTGTTCTATGTTGTCTCTTGCAACCAAATAGCATTTTCTTCCTAGTGCCTGGTGTTATGTGTTCTTGACAACCCCAACCAGTCATCAAGACAACGTGTGGTACAGTCTAGTGCTATTACCTAAATGTCATTGTCATCGACAACAACCAGAAAACCTTCAGTTAGGACGTACAGCAGTGGTTGCTGGTCTCTAAGGAGGCATAATACTGTGTAAAACTTATATTACTGTGTATTGGCAAGAATGCAGTGGGCATACAGATGTCAATGTTTCTTTTAAGCTATAAGAAATATTTCACATGGTGGTGAGGGAGCGTATCCCCACCAAAAACTAAGGATTTGGGAGCATCTGCAGCCTGCCATGTGCACCAAGGACAGCATTAGGCTCCTTCCTCTCATTCTTACCCTCTTTTAAAAGAGGAGACACCATTTGCTCTGCAGCAGCACAGAGCTTCAGTGGGTGGAGAAAACAGTTCCCAAAAAGTCTGAGTATTTAGATTACAAATGACAGTAAAACACCGATGTGTCGCTTTTGAAACCACTGACTGTTTGCAAGTGTAATCCTTGCTCTCCTGCATTACACAGTGAAGCATTATAGGCTTTAGAGTGATGGACTTCAATGTATTGACATAATAGTTTTAGAATGAGTTGACTCTCTGGTTGTGTACTGGAAAGTCATTGCTTGCTCTGGCTCTTTTAATTCACACATAGCTGATGGCAGCAGAGTAATGTTGAGAATTCACCTCTTAGCTGCTGTCTTAAGAGGAACTCATGGACATGCAGGGCAACTGTTTTGTGAAGTGCTTCTGCCTGTTTCTTCTCTCCAGCCTTTGCTGTGTGTAGCTGAGAAAGTAAAATACCTGATTTCACTCAGCTGTGTATGAGTGAAGGTGTCTTTAATGAACCTGTGATTCCATTAGCTGTGTTCTTTTGTTTTGTGAGGCATTCCAGTATGTTCTCACAGCAGTCCAAGAGAATCTGATGAAATCCTGTTTGTTATGCTCTATCATTTTGTTTTAATGATTTTTCTGTACATCTGATGCTGAAATCATCTCCATTTGGAAATTGAAGTGAATTTTGGATTAGCCTTCTTGTAAAGCTTTGAGTAATGCAAAAGGCAGAGTGGCTGAGACTGGGAGCAGGTCTGTCCCTATGAGAAAATGGATTAAGAATCTGTGTCTGGTTTTCAGGTGTCCATGGGCAAAGCATCTTTGCAACTTCTTTCACAATGCTGTGAGTATCTCTCTGTTTTAGAATCTAACAGCAAAGCCTGCCTGACAAATACATCACCTATCAGTTATATGCTTTTGAGACATAAGATATTGAAATATAGCATATGTCAATCTCACTTATTACAGAAATTACATCAATATAAAATCATCACTTAAGAGTATTAACCAATTCTTCTTTTCTTCTGCCCAGGGATTAAGGCACCTGCCCCTTGGCACTGCAGCTCACCACGAAGTCTCAAAGTTCATAAACATTTTTGAAAACCTGTAATTGAGCAAAATCCTCAGGAATATTTTCCAGTTTGCCTTAATCAGAGAAATCTCTTCCTGGAGTGCCTTGAGTTCTGCTTTGGTTGTCATCTCCCCAAACATTCAGCTAAAAACTGACTTCAGACAAATCCAGAAATGACATCCCAGGCTAAGGTGGTGAACAGTGGCTGTGTGCTGAAATTCTCCTTTCTTCCAGATGTTACACAGTCACTTAAAGAGGCAATGAGTTGAAGCCTGGTTAAAAAATAAATAAGTTAACTTTTAAAAGCTGATCTACAGAGAGATGCTGATCAGGGTGGGGGGAGCAAGAGGAGGGAAACAGATGAAGTAGAAAGTGCCACAAGTCTTTACTTCTGTTGCACAGATGTGCTGTGGGTGAGATGTCTGCAGCAGAACAACCACTGGGAGAGCAAAAGTTTAAAAAAAGGAAAACTGCCTCTCCACAGGTGTGCAACAGGGTGCTGTTTGCACACCTTCTCTAGCCTGTGATTATAGCAAATAAACCACAAGGACATTAACTGAACCTCTCAGTTGCTTCAAGAAACCAAATGCAGGAAGGCCCCAACGCAGTAAATAGCTTTTGTTTGTAACTTAAAAAAAAAATCTAGTTTTCAGGGTTTTCTGATTGTGGGGCTTCTGTTTTATTTTAAGCTAAACTGGTGCTGACTGCTCTCTGGGTTTCTCAGATCCCTGCAGTGGTAAGTGGTGACTTTTGAACTGTGGAGGTAGAAATAGAAGTATTTCTGCCCTGGTTTACACTCTTCTTCACCCCACCATGATACACCAACCTCTGTGTTGGTTTACCAGTTGGGGGGTGGGGAGAATCTTAACATGTGATGAACTGTATTTTGCACATCTAAGGCTTTCAGTGGCTTTTGCAAGTTTTGTTACCCTAAATAAGCCATGCTGTTACTCAAGTCTTCTCCAAAAGCCTCCATGTATCTGAATCAACACAGTGCTAATAAACCTCCATGGAAATTCTGTTGTTGTGTTGTCAGTTCTCTTTTGGGGTTTTTCTGTGGGGTTTGTGTGTTTGGTTGGGGTGTAAGTGATTGCTCTACCTTTACCTTGTGCTGTCCCAGCTCAGCCAGGACAAGCAGAGGTCAGTGAAGTCCCCTGGCACTGGGGCTCTGCTGAGCATCAGCAGTGCTGGCTGTGGGGTGTCTGGTTCTGGTCTGTGCTCTAGAGCTGTATGAGGGTGTTTCATCCTGCTTTGAGTGGGGGGTTTCTTGCATGTTTCTCACTGCATCTGCCTGAGCAGCAGAACATCCCGGTGCCTGGTACAGCTGTGGGGAAGCAAAGAGGGGGGAGAAGCTGCAAACACAACTCTGGGCGATGCAGTAACTCCTCTGCTTTGCCCTGGAGTCAGAGCTTTCCCTTATTGACCTGTGGTCTGGCTGGTAAGGCAGTCAGGGCCTGCCTGCCCTGAAGGCTCCTGCTCTGCACTCCAGAGCTTGTTAGCACTCTCACTAGTGCCTTTCATCATGCTTTGGCATTTCACTGGGGCTGTGGAAAAGTGACAGAGCAACCCAGAAAGCCCTAATATCAGACTGAACCAAGCTGTGCCCAGGCTTGAGCATCACCCTGTAAGGCAGGTGAGGGCAGGTGCCTTCTTACCCCTTCCTGCTGGGAATAAAGTAGCATAAATAGCAAATAGTCCACTTAAATAGCTTATTTATCCACTTCAGAATTCTGCTGTGTTATAGCTGCCCTTATAGCAAGGTTTAGACTAGAGGTAATGATGCAATCTGTGCTTGACTTTGGGTATGTGTTGGGCAGACTGTTATAGTCATTCCAGTCAACCACAGTAGAAAACATCTTCACCCTACTCTGAGACAATGACTAGGATAACCTCAGTGGTAAATTGAAGGCTGATCTCAGCTGCCTTGCTCCAGGTATAATTGAGAGCAACAGAGCTCATTAAAAATTGAAATGTGTAGTTTGGAGAGGAAAATGGGCACCCAGAGCGCTCTCATCCCAGCATTGTATCCTATCCAGCAGCACTCTGCTGTTCCAGCCAGTGTGTGTAGCTGAGATTGCCAGGCAATGAACAGGATATTTGCAAGTAACTGGCCTGGGTTTGAGGTTTGGTTTGTGTTCCTGAACTCTGGCCTGGAGCTGACCTTGCCTAGGCTGGGAGCATTCCATACCTGTGGACTAAGGTGCTGCTTGGCTGTGGGCAGCAGTTAGCAGGCCAGGTCCCAGGGCCAGCAGCACCTTCCTCATCAACTAATTGGTTACAGGCCAGGGCTGGGCTGCCTTAAATAGTACATGGAGGAGAAATAAATCCCCCCCCCCAGGTTTAGTGGTGCCAGTAACCCTGCATGGATCTTCCAGCTCTGCTCAAGGGGAGAGTGGCGATGCACTGCTGGGCAGGGTAACCTTCAGCCATGAAGCTGAGATCTTTCTGTGTCTAAACAGGCTGTGAAGGGGGTGACTCGAGTGGATCTGTGCAATGAAAGTGTTGGGCATCAGCTTGTAGCTGCAGTGGAGCTGGGACAGACATTGGGGGGCCATCCCCAAACATGCTGCTTCTGTTTGCGCTACACTTCCCACCTTGTCTGCCATGAGGTCTGGAGACTGCTGATAGAGTTTCTACCAAGGACACTAATTAACTTGCTAAATGAGTTTATCCCTTCGGAGTGTGCACCGTTTTAAAATACCATCCCAAAGAGAGCCATAATTAGCAGCTGGCACTGTGGGCAGACCCTGTGCTTCCCAGGGACGGCTTGGGGGGGCTGTGGGCTGGTTGCTGGTGCTGTCCCTCACCTCCAGCCAGCATCCCTGGGCTGTGTGCAGTGTAGCACCAGGCTCTGTTTTGTTTTCCCCAGGCCAGCTCTTGCCTGGGGAGCTCCTCTTCCCCTGCTCTTGGACCTGTTCCCGTGCCTCACACAATGCTGCAGGGACAGCAAGAAAGAAGGGGTGCAAGTCATGCCCTGCCACCCTGGGATGCACCGGAATCGGGCTCCTCCAGCTGCTGCTGCCAAACAGAAATACTCAGTTTTAATAACTGGACAGAGCAAAGTAAAAAACAGCTCGTTGCTGGCTGCCAGATTAACAGATGGCTACAATCATTAATATTGCAAAACTTCAGGAGTTCATAATTCTTTAATCTACAAAGCTGGTGGGGGTAGCAAATGCAGGCTCTGCAATCTGCCGTGCTGGGGGCTGCTGTCTGCCCCAGCCAGGCCCATCCCAGAGCCCCGAGGGCTGGGCAGACAATGCCTCGGTCCTGCCTGCCCAGGGAAAGGCTCCCTGCCCACATCGGGGACCTGGCGCCAGGCAGCTGCTGCCCGCAGGAGGGACGAGTTCGATGAGGCCTTCGGGCTGGTGTCAATGGTGGCTCCTAAATTCTCTGGATGCCGCCCCGCACCCGCGCGGCTCTGCCAGCCCCGCTCAGCCCTCGCTGCTGTCAGATTGCAGGAAAGCCATGGAAATCCAATAACCCCTCTCCAGTGTCATCTCATCGTTAAAGCCAAGCCTTTCCCATAACTGTTTGGGGGCAGCGCAGGGAGATTACGCTTGATGTCAACAGCCAGATAATCTGCCGTTCGGTATCGCTGACCTCGTTAATAGGCGTTGGGAGCGTGGGGAGCATGCCCTGAGCCACAGCCACCCCAAAGGAGCCCCGCTCCACGCAGCTGTTTGTTTGCAGCAAAGAAAAACCCAGCACTGGGGTTGCAATAGCAACGTTTATTTATTATTT
>VZTU01017093.1:239361-251490 GCA_013400835.1 Zapornia atra | reverse complement strand
GGTTCGGATGGGGAGAAGATTCTCTGGGATCTGGGGTGGGGGGGAGAGGGGGCAGTTTCCAGTCACCTTGCCATCACGGTGGCTGTTTCCAACTTGTGAAGGAACAAAAAAAACTTTTTAAAAAGTTTTTCAGCAATTTTAAATATCCTTTTGTACATCCTAGGGTGTGATTGTGCAGCGGAACAGGCAGAATTTGACAACTCAGGGTTTGTAAATGAAATAAAGAGAAACACTCCATGATTAGGTTTTTTATATATATATTTTATTATTGTAACAAAACGAGTGGGTACTAAAACCAAACCAGGATCGTCTACATATGCCACACCCCTGGGGTGCATGCCAGCTTATCCCATGAATTCTGTCCATGCAAGTCCCTGGGATTCATCCCTGCCCTGCTAGAGCAGGTCCCTGATGTAGATATTCCTCCGGACAGCGTTGGACACCCCTTCATTAAACCGGAACCAGACGTCACTCTTCCCCACGGCCTTTCCTATCTGGCTCTCGATCGACTCCCCTTCAGAAGCCTGAGGGGCTGTGGGGGAAAGAACGATGTCAAAAACTCACAGAAACTCCTCCAACTTGCGCCCAGGCTGCACAGGGACAGGGGGGACAGGGGCCAGGAGCAGGCACAGGGGGTTTGCGAGGCCAGAGCTGATGCACCCATGCCCCGGATCCTGCAAACACACAGCACCCACACCCTGCTCCCCAGCTCAGTGTATTCGCTGCCAGAATCCATCCGCAAACCCCTGCCCGCTGCACAGGGAGCAGCTCTCCCACCAGCCTCCCCTTCCCGCACCACGATGTCACCCAGGGCACACGGCGGGGATTAGGGACAGAGCCCTTCTCTCAGGCACTTGTGTGGGGTCCAGCAAGGAGCCCCCGGCAGCACCCACAGCCGTCCCATCCCTCTGCCACCACCCCAGGGCAGGGACCACCACAGCCACCCCATCCCTCTGCCACCTACCCATGGCCACGGCCACTTGCCGCCGACGCAGCGGCCGCCCAAAGAAGTCGGTCTCAGGCTGTGAAAAGCAAAAGGCAGGTGAGCACGGCTCTGTCGGCACCTACCCAGGTCTGGAGACAGTGAAAAGCAACTGGGTTTCTCTCTGGCACCACGGTGACACCACGCAGCTCTGCTCAGTTCTGAGCAGATCTAGGGCAGCTCAGAGGAGCCCCTCGCTGAGGGTCTCACAGGGGGCCGTCACCCCACGCTCAGGGCTGCGCCAGCCCCCAAGCTGGAGCCAGATGCAAATCCTGCAGAAAGGGCCAGCAGCCTCAGCAATATGCAAACAGCGTTCAGAAGCAGGTGGGGAAGGCAAACTTTCAGGCTCATTGTGCTGAAGCAGGGTTTTATGGACAGCCAAGGTCTCAAAGCTGAGCCCGTGGAGAGGGGTGGTGGCAGGGGACCACCTCTTGCCTCCCTTGGCTGCTACAGAGACGCATGAGGTGGGCTCAGCCTGGCCAACCTGCTGAGATCCCCACAGCCCCTTGAGCTCTGTGCATAGCCCACACCCCTCAAGCAGCAATACCACAGACCTCTCAGCTTCCACGAAGCCAAAATCCAGCTAGGTGAGCCCAAGCATCCACATCTCCAACACTCTGCGGGGCACATCTGTAATTGTCACCCAGATCTAGTATGCCCCCATGCTATCAACCCAGCGATGCAGCTATGGGACAGGTGGTGTCAGAGTAGTCTATTAAAAGGAACAGTACCAAAAATAAAGTAACACCAACGGAGACAGCCAGTCTCTCCAGCCAAGGTCCACACCAATAGAATGTTAGGTAGAAATCGCAGCCCCCTCACCTTGTCCTCCACTGCCGCCCTCCGGATGATGTGCTCCAGGCGCTGCTGGTGGTTGAGGGGCACTTCCAGCTCCGTGTCCGCTTGCTCCCCTGCCTCATCGAGGCCGTTCCCGGGCTCCTGCAAGGATGAGAGCTCTGAGAGAGTGTCCCCTCCGGGCTGGCTGAGCCCAGGGTTTGGGCAGCCCCCGCCAGGTGATGTACAGCCTGAAGGCAGGACAGTGCCAGGTCCCCTGTCTCACACCCCTCTCTATTTGCTGCTGGGATTGATTACAATATCCAGATGACCCAGCAAGTATTTTTCTGTCTCGCAGCAGCACACAGCATCAGCCCCTTTCCCTGGGACTTCATTGCCAGCACCATGTAAACAAGGAGCCTTCAGAGATGTTTTTGCAGCATCTCTTTGCCCCACGCATCTGCTGAGAAAGTCCTTCTGCTTCAAGAAGGGGCTCTCAGGGATCAATTATCCCTGCGGCACCAGGGCAGGGCAGGCACCAGCTACAGCCTGCCTACAGTTTCTAGCTTCTCCTGCCTCCTGCTCCATGGAGGGTGTCAGTGGCGGGCAGAGTGACTGCTCCTCCCAGGGGCTTCAGGACCTCAGGGAGGATCGAAGTGAAGCAGCGAGGGAACATGCAGGCAGGAGAAGGCAGGTCGGCTCCCCCACGGACACGTACAGCAGCCAGATAAACTAAAATTCCCCTTTTGCCACAACCCTTGTTACAGAGCTGGAGGCTTTACAGCTTGAAATCACAGCCAGCATTTCTTTCCACAATTCCTGCAAACAGATGAGCCCTTCGGGCATGTCACCCCAGCATGGGTGTACTATCCTGAAGGCAGATGTGCAGGTAGACGGCTGTGACTGGGGCAGTTTAATCCTGGATTTCCACTTGCAGAGCGAAAGCCACTGGCTGCTTTGGAAAGACCACGTCCCCACACCAGCCCAAAGGACTTTATCCCCATCCACATACCACCCACCCCCCAAAACCACGGGACACCGCCAGTCCTCCCTACCTTGCTCAAGTTTCGTGCCTGCAGTAAAGCCTCTGTCCTCCTCATCTTCTCCATCTCGATCTCCCTGGCAATGAGCTGCTTGGCCTGGTAGGTCAGCTGCCTGCGAGTTGGCAGGTCTGGGAACCGGCAGACATCCTCCACGTTCCTGCATTGTGGAAGTGAGGGAAGCAGTGAAAATAAATCAATACTGGAAACAAGACAGCATCACGCAAACTGCAGCCTGACACTGGCACAGGGAGACTGACCAGACTCCCAGCCCCATCCCCCTCAGCTTCTCATTGTGATTCTGGCCATAGTGCCTCAGTTTCCCCATTGCTGCCCTCTCTGAGTCTGCATGTGTGGCAGCAGCATGGGGAGAAGCCCAGCGAGCAGTGCAGAGCCAGGCTGCTGCAGGGCGTCTCAGCTGAATGGGAACTCGGGAGGGATTACGTGCTTTTTAATCTTGGCTTTAATGCAGGAAGATGAAATCGCAGGTGGGTCTGTGCTGAGCAGATTGCCCTGAAAAAACCAGTCACATCACAGCTTGGGCACGAGCAGCACCACGACCCTTTGCATGAACCCTGATGTGCCCGCAGGGAGCCATTTAATTAAGATACGGCCATGAATTTTGGCTAATCAGAGCAGTTTTATTCTTAGCAGGGATGGTGTGCCAGATCTGGAGCTAGGCCCGTGTCAGTACAGTGAAGGCCCCAGCGCAGGCCCGGCACCGAGGAGCCAGCTGGTCCGGTTCTCCTGCCAGCTCTATGTACTTCACCCTTAGCTCACTTTCCATATTATTCTCCTTAATATAAGGGAACAAACTAGTTGTCAACTGTGTGATTTGGAGTTTTTAAGAAAAACCACAGGTTTTGCTGTTGACAGCTCCCTTTGCTGGGATGTGACTGGCAGGTACCACTGGGACAGGATGGGACACCAATGCGGTGCCTGTCATCACTGCACATGGCCCAGAAACGGGCTCAGAATTCACAAAAAAAAAGGAAGCAAAGCCAAGTAACACGCTTGCTTGTGCCATGTGGCTCCCAATGTCCCACAGTCTCCCCACAGCCATGCTGGGGTGGCACAGCCTGGCAGCTCCCTACAGCCGCTGCAGCTCCCACAGGCCTTTACATAGGGAGGAAAAAAAAAAAAAAGTAAAATAAAGCACTTCACTGTAATTAGGTACAGCTGCTTGATTTAATAGAGGCTAATTTTTGTAATTAACTTTGCACCAGGAAGACATTAGCGTTGCTCCTAGTGTGGTCGGGTCTGTATTACTTCACCGAAGCCTCGAGAGCATTTACAGCTCCATATATACTTAAAGCATACTGAGATTCAAGTCTGGCAGTGGCCAGCTATTAATATACAAATCAGCAATTAAAACCAAGAGAGCTCACCCACTCCCTCATCCTGATGCAGCATCCACAAGCTCCCACCCAGCACAGGTGCTTGGGTACACTGGGCAAGCATACAGGAAAGATGCTGCTCACAGAACACTACAAGTTTTTTAACAACAAAAGCATCTCCAGGCATAGGTCTGCTTCCCCAGGGCAGGAGGCACACCAGCCACAGCCACAGCATCGGTACAAGCCAGCCGTGGTGGGCCATGCCTTCTTGTACCCCCAGCCCCAGCTCCACCCTGGCCAGGCAAGCAGCGATGCAGGGCCCAGAGATGCTGCATTGCTCATTGTTAACGTGTGGGTCAGCAAAAACTCCTCATGCCTCTAGTCCTGACTGCCCTGTTGCTAACTGAAACCAGCCCTGAGGTTGGGCAGATCCTCGACATTTAGTGTGCTATGAGAAGCAGAAGTCCTCTGAGAGCTTCTTGCTTCACAAAGGGTGCTAACACCACCTGGCTTTTTCCTTCCTCTTCCTCCTGCTTTGTCCTGATGAGGCACAAACCTGCCTCGAACAATGTGCTCCCAACCATGCAAGAACACTCCTGCAGCGACCTCCTGCATGCAACGTGCCCAGGCACTCCTGCTGCCCCCAGCCCCGGGCAGCTTCCATCCCTCCTGTCTCTGCTAGCAGGAAAAAGGCAGCCGCTTCCTCTCCTCTTAACCCATCAAACCAAAACCTGAGCTTCACCTCAGGCTCCCAGGCTTTAAAAAACAAATAACCTCCTTTAAAAAACAAATACCAAGGCAAATAAGCAGATCATATCCATAGAGCTGCCCTTGGAGAAATTGGTCTCCCTGCAGCCATCCCAGCACGGACCCAGCTGCCACTGCCACAGAAACCTCTGGCCACAAGAAACCAAATCAATGCCAAGATGCCTTTGGGCTCAAACTCCTTCCTGACCTCTGCAGTTATTTTGGAGCCCTACACCTTCTCCCCACCCTCAGGACTTACGGGTCAAGCTTGTAGACGTACTGTCCCTCGGGCAGGCGCTCCTGGTGGTAGGTGAGGTTGTAGGCCAGCATGGTGCTGATGAGGTCTGCCAGCTGCTGCTTCTCCTTCAGGCTGTAGAGCTGTGTGCTCACCTGGGGAAGAGAGCATCCTCTAGCTACAGAGACTTCCAAACACAAAGATAACCTGAAGCATGAGGTTTTTCCCACAACAAGAGGGGCCAGTTGATGCTCGTGAGGTTCGGAGCAAGTTTAGTTTCCTGTAAGGGACACAGGTACATTGCAGAGAGGGACAAACCCCTCTGGTGACTCCAAGGGTAAATGCACCCAAGGGAGCCGCATGTGCAGGTGAACCAGCAGCTGGAAGGGGGCTGCAGCAGCCTCTCAAACCCTGCTTAGGGCAAGCCCACCCCCCCCCCCGGGTGGAGGGTTCTGGAGGTG
Organism: Zapornia atra; assembly: GCA_013400835.1. NCBI lineage: Eukaryota > Metazoa > Chordata > Aves > Gruiformes > Rallidae > Zapornia > Zapornia atra. The sequence goes on along the minus strand of VZTU01017093.1, from coordinate 245,914 downwards.
CAGGACACGGCTCTGCACACCCAGCAGCTGGGTATCACAGTGCCAGCTTCCCTCTGGTGTCTGCATCAGCTGCAACGTCAAACCAACCCTGCATTTGGGACAGAGGTCTGGTCTAGGTGATGGCAGCGCAGGGGCCATGTCCCAGCCCTCACGGTGGCTCACCAAGGGGACATGTCACCCAGGCAGGACTCTGGCCATGGCAGTGAGAGGGGGCTGGTGGGCACTCACCGGTCGGAGCTTTGGGGCGATGATGTCCAGCAGCAGACAGAGCACCTCCAGGACAAGAGACTGCAGCCCCGCACGGCTGCGGGCGCTGGGTGTTATCCCCGACACCAAGGACACAACAAGGTTCTGCATGTGGTTCAGCTTGGCCAGGGCCTGAGTGGAGAGGGCAGGGACAGCTCAGCCACAGCTGCAACCACACACACAAGTGACAGAGCTGGAGCCACGGTGCCACCACACCATCCTCAGTACTTGCCTCATGCTGGCTGCTGGGGTAAGCGAGCCGGGGGATGCTGGTGGCTGCGAAGAGCAGGTGGAAAGCCACGGGCAGGAAGGGCAGGTATCGCATCAGCTGGAAGCTCTGCCCGTGCAGGACAGCCCGTCCCAGCAAGTCGGAGAAGCCCAGCCACTCCAGGGCCAAGCACACAGAGCTGAAGCTGGAGTCCCGCAGCTTCATGTTCAGGAAATTTTCATACAGACCCTGGAAGCAGACTCAGGATTAGAGACAGCTTGAGGTTGGGCAGATGGTACCATCAGAGCATCCCACCGAGCTCAGCTCCAACACATCCTAACACTCCACCCAAAACTACTACAGACCCCAGTGCAAGAAGGAGTTTCCCAGGGCACCTACCCACCACAACACCCCAGATCAGGAGCTGCCCTTGCTCCGACCAGCATGGTAGAGGAAGGGGCCCAGCTCTTCTTCCCAACCCCAGCTGCTCTACCTGGGCCAGCTTCTCCTGCTCCCCTGAGGAGATGGCAAGGTGCAGGATGTGGTGGAAGCGCTGGGAGGATGCATTGAAGCCAGCTGTTCCCCCGAGGCAGGACAGGTCCTCATCGCCCACCAGGAGATGGGTTGGCAAAGCAGGGTCCATTCCTATCCTGTGCCTGGGGGAGCCCAAAGGGAAGAGCTCAGGGTGTCTGAGCCAAACGGACCAGTAACGGATCCAGACACTTGCAAACCAGGCTGAAGGCAGCACCAATGACAATGAGAGCACTAAGGAGAGCAGCCAAAGAGCATCTGGGCACACAGATCTGACAAAGACAGGTTTGCTGCAGGGCAGACCAGGTCTCCAAGACCTCTCAAATTTCTCCACCACAGGTCTTGGGACACCACAAATCAACACACCCCACGTAGACAGCAGAACTAATAAACCCCTCTTTTACCTTTGGGCCTTTGGGAGCTGGAAGATCTCTTGCCAGATGGAGAAAAGCCCCTTGTTTTGGTCCTTCAAACCAATCTTCATCGTCTGCACCATCTGCACGCTCAGCTCCTTCTGGCCTCGGCCATGCAGGAACTGCAACACAAACGAGGGGCTGGGAGGGGACAGGCACTGCAGGGAAGGAGGGGATGCCCACCAGAGCTAGCTGGTGGGGAAAGCTGGAGGCAGAGGCACCTCACTCCTCCGCTGCACGGAAATCAGAGTTAAAAATACACAGGGGATGGGATGGTCATTTTAGACATCCACCTTGGACAGTTTTTTTCCTCCATCCCCATCTGACCCCAGGTAAGTCAGCGACAGGGCAAGCCCACGTCCCCCAGAGACCTCCCAGCGACACCGGTACCTGCAGGGTGTTTATGCAGGAGCGGATGTCATTGTCTGTCTTCTCACACAGCGCCAGCAGCGCGCCCGAGTCCGCCCGCATGCCTTGCCGCACGGTGATCTGCAAGAGAGGGGGGTCAGCTGGGAGGACCCGACGGTGGGGGTGGGGGGTGGTGAGAGGAACCCTCGGCCGCGCCGCACCTCGCAGAGCCGCTGGGCGAGCCGGGATGGTGCCGTCCGAGGGAAGCTGAGCAGGAATGACTGCTGCCGTAGTGGCCGGAGGGCAGGGACGTACCTGGCAAAGGCAAGCACAGGGGTCTCTGAGCAACCCTAGCAGAGGAAGGAATCCTGCTGTAAATTCTCTGCTCAGAGAGAGGTGGTTATTTAGCAGCTGCCAACAGACCACTGCACACTTAGGTGTGCACAGACACAACTGCACGCTCACACCTAGCTACAAGTCACCCCTGCAGATACACAACCCAAGGGGGTTCTGGAAAGCTGAGCATGTTGCACTTTTACTGTTCCTAAGGGACTTCTAAGCAGCAGGTCTGGCAGTAGGTAACTCAGCACCGCACTTGGGGCTAGGATCTCAGCCCCCCTATCCCTCCCCAGACATACAGGTAATACTAACTGGTCGTTGCAGATGCAGATGATGGGCCTGAGCAGCAGCCCACCCTCACGCCGCCTTCTCCGGCCAGCTCCAGCCACCACTTCCCCCTCCCCATCCTTTCGGTTGATGATGTTCAGGAGAATGTTGATAGATGCCTTGGAGGGGAAAAAAAAAATAAAAATCAAGGACTGAAGGGAGCAATTCTTCTTGTTTAGAGGACAAGAAGCCTCCTAAAACAGAGCAGAGGATGAGCTGCTAAGAGGGCGGTAATAAAGCAGTTAATGCAAAAGGTGGCCAGATCCAGGCTGGGCTTACGGCAGGCGCGCCGTCTATCTCATCAATGATCAGGCAGTTGGGCTTCTCATCGGCACCCAGCACAGACTTCATCTGGGTGGCAGCTTCGATGCGAGTCTTGAAAACCTCAGGGCTGCGGTCGTCACTGCAAGAGGAGACAGTGCCAGGCTGCTGTGGCACGGCACTGCCGCGGGCATGGCACCACCATGGGCACGGCACCGCTGCGGGCATGGCACTGCACCACCAACGGCACGGCACCACCTCGGGCACGGCACCGCCACGGGCACGGCACCGCCCGCCTGCCTCGGGCATGGCACAGCACCACCTCGGGCACGGCACAGCACCACCTCGGGCACGGCACTGCTTCGGGCACGGCACCGCCATGGGCATGGCACCGCCACGGGCACGGCACCGCCGCAGGCACGGCACCACCTTGGGCACGGCACCGCCACGGGCAGCCAGCAGGGACTCACCTGGCATTCATCTCAACGGCGTTGTACCCTGCGTGCTTCGCAATGACATGGGCCAGCGTGGTCTTTCCTAAGCCGGGCGGGCCACAGAGCAGGGCTACCTATGGCAGAGAGGTAAGATCAGCCCAGCAGCCAGCGAGGCAGGGCTTTGCTCAGCACCCATCAGGGCTGCCACATGAGGGGATGAGGCTCTTGCAGCCTGCAAACCTGTCCTGTAAGCTGCTGCACTGGTTTGTGGACATAGGGAAAAGGGAAAGCCACTGGAGGAAGGATAACCTTGCAGAAACTCTCAGTGGTGACAGAGTTGTCCTGGCAGCATCCCTCGTGAATATACTTAAGTTTACAGGGCAGTTGATAGAAAAAGCTGAACAAAACCCCTTCCAGAAATGCACTCCTGAGAAACAATGCTGTTAGATTTGCTTTCCCCTTTTTTGTCCTCAGTGGACAGGCTGAGGCTGGTAAGCTGGCCTGAGTACATCACCCCTGCGCCCTTTAGAGTTTCAACATCTTTTCTAGCTGCAGAAACTCTTACACAAAAGCATCTCACATCTGCCCTTAACACATAAAGAGCAACCTCTACTGAAAAAGAGCATGTCTTCTCTCACCTGGCCCATTTAAGTTCACTGGAGGAACTTTGTTCCCCTCCCCTTGCCATCCCAGTATCCAACTCAAAACAGAAGAAATGAGAAAACCCTACATTCCCTCAGGAGAAACAGGGAATCCAATTTCTCCTGGGTCTGTACTAGAAGACCCCACTCCTCACCATGGTGGCAGGATGAAGAGGACAGGAGAGCAGACCCACCATATTAGCATCTTGTCCTGCTCACCTTGTATTTGGGTCTCTTGTGCTGGTCCAGCTCAGCCTCCAGAATCTCCTCTGTGAGCTGAACCTTGGTTTTCCACTTGCTCTGCTGCTCCTTGGGCTGGCTGAATGGGGGATGAGTCTCAGCACTGGGCTTGGCCTTCTTCATAGCCTTCTCTTTCCCAAACACCACCATGTCCCAGAGCTTGAGCCACTTCAGAAGGCAACGGTTTGTGTACTGCAAGAAAGCAAGCGAACCCTGTTGAACCTCAGAAGGATCTGGCTGAAGACAAAGGATGATCTCTCCTTTATGGCATAAAAACCAGCATGACCTGCAGAGGAAGAAGCCGAGCCCAGGGAGACAACACAGAGCATGGCTGTCCAGACAGACCTCAAGCGTGCAGCACTTCCCTCCCCCGCGACACGAGAGGCTGCACAGGTGTTGTGGTTTATCCCAGAACACCAGGTTTCCACCCGGCATCTCTGTGGGACAGCAAAGGAACACAGCTTCCATTCCCTGCTTGGCCACCATCCCGCTGGACAACCAAGGACAAGTCACATCAGCTCCATCCCTCCCTGCTGTCTCTCGTCTGTCTCGGCTCAACCCAGCACTTGTCAGCCTCTTCTACAATTTCCCACTCCCTACAAAACTCCTCATGCTAAAAAAGCCCCACAAAACAAACCAGCCAACGATTCCTGGCTAAGGTGCACCCAACCTTTTTTTGTCATGCTGTGGTCATCTTTCACAGTTTCTTTTGTTAGAAGGTCTGCAGCCTACAGCTAAAAAAAACCCCACCCCAAGCTCCTCACAGCAGGGCTGCCCCCAGGCTAGGCCAGCAGGAACACAGGCCCCCAGTCAGCGCTTCTGAAGGTCCCAGCAGCACCGTAAAACCAAGATCCCACAGCATTAAGGAAAACTATAGAAGCAGCAAACCCACCCAAACCCTAGTTAGGCCCCCACTTATCCAAGAACTCACATCATCGCTGAGCAGCTCCACGTAGCGCCGGGGAGTGAACTTGTCCACCCAAAGGCAATGAGGCGCTGACTCCTCCTCGTCAGCCAGCCCCACTTCCCTGGTGGGCTCTGGGCTCTCAGTGCTGGTCTCACTCTCGAGGCAACTGCAAGAAAGAATTAACTTGCCCCAAACCACCCAGCGAGTCAGGATGGGCTGGGAATCACCCCCAGACCTCCCAAGTTGCGGATGCTGAGGGCAGAGAGGCTCCTCGTCTTGTAGGTCTCCAAAGCTTGGACCTCACTGGAGCATCTCAGGATCCACATCAGACAGCATGGCAGGGACAGTGGTACGATTTTGAGCCAACATCTCACCTGTTTATTATCTCTGTTAACTGCTGCGATGCCTCCAGAACGCACCTGCGACGCTTGAGCACAAAGAGGGGGTGTGTGTGGGGTGGGTGTGTCAGAGACCCACTCACTGATGGCTGGGAGGAGCAGGGAATTGGGAGATGGAGGTGGCAGGGGAAGATGGAAAGGTCGGTATAAGATGCGATACCTCTTCATCTACTTGTTGCTTCAGGTAGGAGAAAGGCACCCCCAACAAGTGCAGTGGCCTGCGTGCATTCCAGCCCAGGGAATCAGGGAGCTGTGAGGAGCAGAGGACACGCACCGACGTTCATTTCAATGCTCAGCACAGCTGGTTTAAGTTTCATCAAAGATTCTTCTCCTGAACTGGATGGAGGATGCAGAGAAGCAAACCCAGCCTTCAGATCCCTCCATACCTCCACCCCTGTCCTGGAGGAGTCATCCCTCACGACCATGAAGACCCTGGTGCCCTCGGTAGATGTCACGTTGATGTAGTCCTCCAGGATGGGTGGCCGCTTGAGGACCCGCTTCTTCTCGGAGGGCGGCGTGGGCTGCAGCGGGGCCATGCCACTCAGCTCTGGGTGGTCCGAGCTGAAGAACACCAGGTTTCTTTAGCAGGGGCGAGGGAACCCACCGTGGCAGGGTTCAAGGTCTCTTTCCCTCACCCCTGCTAAAAGCAGGGTTCAAGGCGGCCAACCTGACAACCCGGGGAGCAGGTGGTGTCTCTGAGCCAGGCACGGGTGCGTCGGCATCCCAGGGGAGATCTGGAGCCAAGTCATCATCTGTGCCAAAGTCGAGCTTCTTAACAGCCTCCAGGCGCTGCCGCTTTGGCTTCGGGGCTGCAGGAGGCACCGGGGTGGGAGGAAGAGGAGGAGAAGCATCCCTGAGCGAAGGGTGGTACCGGCTCCAGCAGCACCCGGGCACCCACCGGGGCCGCAAAGCCTCCGACAAACTCGGCCGGAGCCGAACTTACTGCAGGCCGCGGGCGGCGGCGGGGACTCGGGCGGGGAGCAGCCCCGCTCTCTCTTCCCGGGCTTAGCGTCCCCCGGGCTGCTGCCCCCGCTGGGGTCGGGCTCCTCCGGCGGCTGCCTCCTGCCCCGGAACTGGGAGACTCTGGGGCCGGCGAGCGGAGACGGGTCATCTGCGAGGGGAACCGCACGGCGGGGCCGGTCACCGGAGGGGACCGGCGGTGGGGCGGGCACACGCGGCTCCGCGTCCGGCCGCGCACAGCCCGCTCCCCCCCCTCCCTCCTTCCGCCCCCAGCACCGGGCACGGCGCCGCAGCAGCGCC